>CM044396.1:32015000-32397500 GCA_024322285.1 Musa beccarii
CGTCTCATTCTTCTGCTGAAGCTTTTAATGCATTCCATCCAAGAGTTGCACACTAATTAAAATAAGTGACGAGCATGAAATTGCATGCCTGCCAGTTCCTTTCTGATTCAATTACTTCTTGATAGCTTTAGTTAGAAAATGGAAAGAGATACTACTATCAAAAGGAGCAATATTCAGTTCATACCAAAATTTGTTTGGATTATAGTGGAATGTACCTTACTGAACAATGCATCAGATTTTGGGAAGTTGAAATCACATTTTACAGAATTACCTCTTTGAGGAGCCTGATTTTGTGGTACAATCTCCACAAAACAGGTATCTCTAAATGAAGTTAGAAGACATATTTTTGCTTGGAACTGCAAATCAACAAGCAGAAGTTAAAGATACTTATTTAATCTCCAAAGAATCTTGAGTAGCAGATAAGACATGATAACAATACAATAAAGAAATATTATGAAGGCACTGAGATAATACCTAAAGCACAGTATGCAAAACTAAAGTTCATTATAACATGGAAACATCAAAAAACAACATGAGTGGAAGACAGAATATTGTATTACAGTCCAATTTTGTTTTATTAAACCTTAAATAAGTTATGCATAGATTAGGTAGCCCAATTATCAGAAGTGGAAAATTCCACAAGCAGGTTTCATATTCATTTGAACAAATGTACAAGCATCTTGCATATTTTTATGGTCACAGGGTTTACCTTACATGTCAACAAAGTAGAAAATAGCCTATATATTTAGAGAATATCGATATCCATATTCTTCCTTCTTAGACTGGATTGAAATAAGTTAAAAGAACTTCATTTGTTTAGAGTTAGACATTGCCAACATTACATTCCACACAAAATCACATGCTTCACACCACAATTACCTGTATTGCATGATTACCAGCACTGTGTAGAGTGCAAAAAAGAAAGATAAAATCAATTGAGATATTTTGTAATTTAGCATAACATTGAATACAGTATAGCAAAAGATTAAATCACAAATATTAATCTCAAAAAAAGGAAATTTTTCGTATATCAATGAAGTGGCAAACTGATGTCACAATCAAAATCTTATTTAAGGTCAATTGGAGGATAACGACTAACAATTCAGTACAAATGCAAAATGATCAACTGCTCTGATGAAGGGCTTTAGGAAATTTGACGAGCATTAGTAACACAATGACATAAGCGGCATGCCATATCCCTAATCAGAAGTTGATGGTTGTAGTTAAATAACCATTCCCAAACTTCTTCAGCTAATTATATTTGCTTCTATCTATTAGAGGAATTATGTTGAGTATCTTATGCTACAAGTCAAGGGGAAAAATAAAACTGCTTGAAAAGTTGCCACACATACATGAGGTCAGATAATGTATTCCAATTGAAAATCAGGATGAAAAGGCTCTGATAGGTTGAGAATTGTTGTTCACCTAAATCCCCCAAAATTTGAGACATTAGAAAACCATCAGAAATTGGACCGGTGTCCATGGTTCAAGTATATCATAAATTCAGCAACTAAAGTCCCCATTCATCTCTGGTGGAAGACTCTAAGAATTGACCTTTCATCATGATGTGAAGCTCAAAAGTAGTGTTATCTCAGAAGCAGTGATTTAAAAAGCTCTAGGCGCCAAAAGACACCAAGGTCTCAAAATGCTCGAGGCATTAGGTGCTCGCACGAACGAAACAAGACACTCTGAAATATTAAAATATAAAAATATATAATATAATTCATAAATATAATTATATAAATTAAAATATGATATTAAATTAAAAACATCTAAAGTACCAAGTCACATTATTCATTTTATAATAACAAAAATATTAAAAGACTCAAAACACTAAAGTTTTGCATTAAATTCAATCATCATCATAATCAACATCGTCATTCTCAAATATGTTATCGTTCTCTTTCTCTTGTCCATCTTCATCAAAATATGTTTCCTCTTTAATAATGGCAGAAGATAAGCTGAGGCTTTTGCACTCATTTTTTCCTTCATTATTTGTCTTGTACATATCTATAATTCTTTAACACCTAAGACTCTTGTCGCATCTCCCAATATCAAACTATCATCTTCAAATACAAGTTCATCTTCGGCATCTTTCAAGTTATTTCTCCCACCAACCACTCATTTGAATCATCAATGTCTTGTTATGAGATTGGATCAATGATATTTCGCAAATCATAACGAGCCTTCAGTGATTTATTATACATTATATAAACAAAATCATATTCTAATTGATTTCTTCTCTTTTATGAACTTGTCATGTCATATAATTTGAAAATATATTAATATATCTATCTAAAAAAAATAGATTAATTAAAACAAAAATATTTTACGATCTTTATATGCTCAAAGACACTATAGTTTTGCTTATAACCTGCAACATTATATATCAAACTAAGAATTTTGATAATCAATTGCTACAAGTTCGAGATTGAATTTTCAAATAGACTCCACCATTCAACTGCAAAATTTATTTTATAACATACTATACAAGAAATTAATTATATCAATTTATTAATACCTAAAGATGTAGTTATCTTAGATCGAACTATCATTGGAATTCCAAAAAACCATCGACATTCTTATATAAAGATAATTTACGTATAACCTTATTTTGCACCTCAAGACTTAGAACCAAACTTGCAATGCACTGATATAACTCATTTACAACTTCTGTATCAAACTCAACAAAAGTGTTTCAAATAATATCCTGTTGCATGTAATGAATGATGAAGTTGACAATTCCATCTTTCATCAATAATTACAAATATTTTCTTATACTTTTCTTCATTTACATCAAAAGACTTTTAAATTGTCTCCTTTGTTCTATTCATAGCCTCATAAATATATCTCATTATAGGCTTCTTTTCATTATTTGCCAATCGAAGGAGTCGAACAAGAGAACTCATTACCTTTAATATATAAGCTATAAAATTTTAAAAGGATGGCATTAAGATAATATCACTGACCCTCTTGTCTTTCGTTTCTTTTGCCCATTTGTTTGTCATCCATTTCTCCGAGATAAATATGTGTCTCAGGTTATGTTTTTGACAATACACATACTGTAATGTCAAGAAGTAGCAAATCGAGTGACACTATATCTCACTAATTCTTTATTGCCTATGAATTCTCTCATCATATTCAAAGCCCTAATATGATTATAGAAAAATCCAACGACAAAGATTGTCCTTTCTAAAGTCTTCTTGATTTCAGGAATCTTTTCAATATCCTCCAACATTAAATCAATATAATGTACCCTACATGGAGTTCAATATAGTGTTGTCTTTTTGTTTCAAGTAATTTACTTAAGACAAACGATAACAAAATTGATAAAACTTAGGAGTCACATAGTTCTTCCATTCAAATTAGAGATAAAGTAACTAAAAGATTAAAAAATTCAAAGATAAATCTTACCAACTAACATATAGTTTCTTCCATTATTGGTTATAACTTAGATGGTATTTTGTTCACCAATTTCTTTCATAAACTTGTCAAGCAAATCATATATCTTTTCTTCAAATTTCGTAAAAGATGATGTATCTATTAACTTCACAAACATGATTCCTAAAGAACAATTGATCATAAAATTAATTATACTCCTATGTCTCATGTTGGTCAAAGCATCTAACATAATAAACCAGCCATGCACTACCCAATAATTCTTTGTGGCCTTTTATTAAGTCATTCGTATAATCCAACTCTTTTTTCAGTAATGAAACTTGCATCTCATAATAACTTGAAGGTTTTAGTCCCTTATCATATCTTCCAGTAGCTTCAATCATCTCCTTAAAATTGTCTAAACAACAAGTACTAAGAGGAAGGCTAGCTTGATAGAAGAAGCGAGCAATGTGCTGAATTATTCTTCCTCTTATTTCCTTATCATAAGCATCACTTATATTTATTTGTCTTAATTTTGCTCCTGCTTGCCCTTGTTGCTTCTGTGATCCTTGATACACATATAAATTCATCCGTCCCTTTTTAGCCTTCTTAACAACCATGGCTTCTTTTCCTTTTCTATCATATACTCTTTTCCCACTTAGGTTGACACTTTCAAAATAATCTTCTTCATCATCTCTAATATATTCAACATTATCCTCCCATAAAATCTTATAAGATTCATTCCTTTATATTTTGTTTTCAATCATATAAGCAAATGGCTCTTCTTTTACATCAGGTGGACACTTCTTATAGACTGATGCATTCTTGAAATTTCCTATTAGATATTACTTTGCACGAAAAATACCACATCTAATAGTCTTATCACAAAAGATGTAAGTAACTACATTATGATCTTTAGAATTCTTTAGATAATTATATTTCCAAGCAACATCCTTTCTTGAATTTTTTAAAGAATCTTCTGAATTGCTTTTGTACATTAATCTTAAAACCCTAATAATTATTTTAAATAAATAGAGATTAGTAGTGTAAAAATCTAAATAGTATATTATCAATCTAAATAAAGATTGCTTTATATAGTAGTTGACAATCTACTGTTAACAATTTACTATTTACTATTAACAGTTGTTAGACGGGCAGAAAAGAATTGTTAATAGTAATTAGAGGGGGAGAAAAATGCCACTGATAATGGAAAGTAGGGAAGGAGAGGGTAGTAGTAACGAAGAAACTTTTGAATGATGACGGTGATGAAGGAAGCTACGAACAACAGTAGCAACGATGGAGGAAGCTGCGGATGATAGCTACAACGACGGAGGAAATAGCGAGCGACGACAATAGCAACGGTGGAAGCTGCAAACGACAACATCATGAGCGAAGGAAGCTTCAAAGGTGTCCATCAGTGGCGGAGGAAGCTATGGTCCTCTCCCTCAACAGTGGAAGACTGGGGTTAATGGCTAGGGGTCGTGCGAGGGTGCAAGGGGTGGGTTTTGTGGGTACAATAAACGAAAGTAGCTAGTTGGTCCAATCAAACCAACTAGCTATTGCTCAACCGAACCAAACTTAAAAGTCTATTTTGGTTGCTTCATTTAAACCGGGCGTTCACCCAAGGTGCCTAGTGCTTGGGTTCAGACGACAATGCTTCATTGAAGCACATCGCCCTGTCGACCCTTTAGGCGCTTGAGTCGAGCCTCGCCTCGCCACACCCGAACACCTAGGTGAGCGCTCAAGCACCTATTTAAATCGCAGTGATTTAAAAAGCGCTATGCGCCAAAAGACGCCAAGGTCCAAAAACGCTCGAGGTGCTAGGTGCTCGCCCGAGCGAAGCGAGGCGCTAAAATATAAAAATATATAATATAATTAATAAATATAATTATTTAAATAAAAATCTAACAATAATTTCAAATAAATAAAAATAATAATAGAATTAAAATCAAAATAATATATTATTAATCTAATAAATAAAAATACTATTAACAGTTAGTAGTATACTGTTAATATACTATTAACAGTATACTATCGAGAAGAGTGTAAGGGAAGACCGAGGGCGACTAAGAGCAGCGGCAGCGGTAGTAGCAAGCAGCGGGAGCGAGAGTAGGAGCAGGAGCGGGAGTGGTGAGCGGCAGCGGTGGCAACGGTAGCGATGGCAAATGTGGCAGAGGAGAGCGAGAGCGAGAGCGAAGCGAAGCGGCGGCGATGCGCGGCGGGCGGCGAATAGAATGGCGGCGAAGCGGGAAGCGGCGGCGATAGTGGCAGCAGCGAGTAACGAGCAAGCAGTAGGTAGCGAGCGGGAGCAACGAACGAAAACGATGGCGTGGCAAGCGGCAACGATAGCGATGAGCAAGCGAGCAACGGCAACGGCAAGCGGCGGCGATGGCGGCAATGCGGCAATAAGCGGGAGCAGCGAGCAAGGTTAGGGTTAGGGAAGACTCAAGAGAAAGGTGCTTTAGTTGGTTCGATTGAACTAACTAAAGCAGACCGAACCTATGTTTTAACGCTGGTTCGGTCTCCTGGTTTAACCTGGGCACTCGCCCGAAAAGCCCGATGCCTGGGCTCGAGCGAGTGCCCAGGCAACACCTCTTTGAAGCGCACTGCCTAGAAATGAAGCGAGGCGCTTGGGCCTCACCTCGCCTCGCCCGAGCACTTAGGCGAGCGCCCGAGCGCCTATTGAAATCACTATTAAATCGCTGCTCAAAAGGAAAAATACAACAAGGCAATGCTAAATTTAGAGAACCTGATGGAAGATGTAAATATGAAGATATAATATTTTTAAAAATCAACAATAGCAGGCAAAATGATCATATGCAGCACATAGTAAGAACCTACATGGGACTAATAGCATATTCAGTGCTAAACCAAAATCACAGCATACCTTATCAGCTGCAGCTTGTAATGTAACATGGTCTCCCCATTCACCGGATCTGTATAACAGTAATTGGTTAATAGTGAATAGAAAGTTACTTATCCATAGAAACAGGCATATTTGTTTTTATTTAGTAAGACTCGAGAGCAGCCTAGCCATGAGGCTGCCATCTCCGTGAGGCCTAAAATGGGCAAGTTTTTAACCCCATGTAAGGGGTGGTTTTCTTGATGATTGAAACTACTGGCGTGTAGCTTGAATCACAATTTTGCATCAAGACCTTCTTGCTAATTCAAATAAAACAATAAATAAAGTTCAGAATTTGAAGTTAGAAAATCATACTTGGCCATTTTCTTATAGTAGCGCTTGTACTTCATGGGGACATATCCTTCATAGAAAGCATGGAATTCCTTGAGCTGCATAACAGAAGATGTAAGAATCACATAAATGTTTCTTTACGCCTTGAGAACATAAATCCTGCAGTTCAGTTTTTAAAAAATGAGAACATTCTGATAGATGAATAATGAGCAAAGATAACTCAAGTAAACTGGATAATCCAGCAATTCAACAGCCTGCCACCTTTCAGCTCAGCGATGAGAAAAGAATGCTGTTTACTTATATCAATATGAAGTAAATTCTCAGAAAATAATTAAAATGTAACAGTTGCTACTCTTCCATGCAGTTAAGAGTAGGAAGGTAAAAGACTATTCAAAAGCTGTAGAAAGTGGAAAAACCTTTAATATAGAAAGGGTTTCAACATAAAAGCGACCACTATAACGATCAGCAACAAGGAGTCTAAAGATGTAATTTACTGATAACATAATAAGCAAACATAATTGGATAATCTTAGTCAAACCTGCTTTACTATCTCTTTCCGAACATGTTTATGATATTCCGAGGATCTGTATAACTGATCAGATATTGCACGAAACTGCAAAATGAACAACAAAATTGCTGGAGTCACAGATGCATTATCTCTAGATCATTATATAAATAGCTAACGTACATAGCATGGTTGTATACAGACCTGACAATTCCCATCCCCAGAGACCTTAACTTCATATAGGCCATAAGCATTTAACCTAGCAGAAAAATTTGCTGATGACTTAAATTCACAACACAAATAAGGATCAATAATAACTTTGGCATAGAATAAGCTCTGATTGTATTTTAATAATAATTAGCATGAAATGCACTTTCTATTCCATTGTATTTTAAATGAAATTGTGTTCCAACAGAACAGAAACAGCACATATATTCCCTAAATACATGTTAACATATGTGATGAATTTAAAGAGTAGGTCTTGAAGAGGTGAAAAACAGATAAGCCTCAAGAAAACTGATTGAATGTCAAAGTTAGTTAAAGTAGCATCCTTATGGGAAAAAGAAACGAGGTAGGTGAGTCAGAATCCTCTATACAGGCTGATATGCATGTTAATGTCAATTCATTTTATGAGAATGTTGAGCTTTGTAACCTTCCCTGCATGCTTTTAAAAAAGCTCAGCAATAATCCTATAGCATCTAAATATATGTTAAATCTACATATCTCGTGTCAAAATACTTATGAGGACACCAGAATCTAAGAAGCACAGACATGTGCTTTTGGTGGACGTGCTCAGATGTGTCGACACATGTTCAGACTTGTCCTTTTTTATTTATTTGCATTTCTATTTGTAGGATATGACACCGCTCCCGCACCGTAACGAACGATCGTCGCACACTCACAGCAACTTCATTCAATGATCCGTTCGCCACTTGCCCATGCTTGTACATATCCTTGGCAGCCTGTTTTGCCATGTTTTGGTGTGTTTTCCCTGTAAAAAT
The DNA here is from genome assembly GCA_024322285.1 of Musa beccarii. Lineage (NCBI taxonomy): Eukaryota > Viridiplantae > Streptophyta > Magnoliopsida > Zingiberales > Musaceae > Musa > Musa beccarii. The sequence continues at coordinate 32,023,078 of CM044396.1, forward strand.
GTAAGAAACAGCAACTCGCAACGCTGCAGAACGATCGCTCGCTACATCTGCCCAAAAACCCCCAAAACAGCTTCTTTTTTGTGTGCCGCGGGCTGATTTCTGCAACCCGCAGCCACCCCAATTTTGTCAGCCATCTCAGCACCCTGGAACCCCCCGGGTGGCACATGGCTAGATGGGTCTTCAGTATAGTGTCGGGCGTTGAACACTTTCACAAGTTTGCACGTCAACTTGACGGAAACTTGCCTTCGCCCCCGGTACTTGGGGAGTAGTTGTTTGCGGACTTGCAACTGCTCATTCACCCTTCTAAAGTCCTTGTTTTCCTCTCTTTCTCTGCTTTCCTGCACTCCAAGTGCTCGCTCAATTGCTTGTAAAGCTTCCCTCTTCGCGAGACGTCGGGACTTGTCCGCCGCTCGTTCCAACAACTAATCAACTTCTGTTTTACAGGTCCTACGGGACCTGCATGAGGTTGCAGCTCGGCTGACCCTTTGCGGACGCGTATGTCGCAAGGGCGCCTCAAGACTTAGGCAATTCCAGCTAAGTCTGATTGAAGTGAGCGCAAGGGTGCTTCTCGATTTAGGCAACTCCAGCTAAGTCCGTGTTTGCTGCAAGGGTGCCTTACCACTTAGGCAATTCCAGCTAAGTGCGTGACATTGTGGTATCAGAACAGGCAAGCAATCTGAGCAAGCAGCGAAGAAACTTCACAATCTCGCCATGGCGAAACATCGTCAAGCCGAAATGTTGCCCCAAGCAGCCGCAGGAGGGCTGCATGTGCAAACTCGCTCTCTCACTGTTGGAGCCGCTCATGAGGAGCGAGGCAGCGAGCACGATGAGCAAGAAGTTGGCTGCTCACCACGAGCGGAGGAGGCGCAATCTGGAGCGCCAACTGGGAAAAAGACCTAAAGAGAGAGGATCACAGCGGCGGAAACCCGCTTGGATGTTCTTAAAGAGAGCTTGGATGAACTCTACCAAGGCCAAAGTAGGCTTCTTGGCGTAGAGAGCTCGCAAGAAGAAGCTGAATCCCGAATTGACAAGGTTGAAGCCCTAGTCGACCGACTAACTGTCACGAACTTAGCTGGTTTTGCCTAAGCCGTGCGGCACCAATGCGTATCACCGCAAAGGTCAGCCTCCCTGAAATCTCCTACAATCCCTTAGGACCAACGAAAGAGAAGACGGGACGGAGAAAGCGCTTTACACGGGATCCGCAAGTCACTCTTTTAGCAAACACTTTATAGCCGATGCACATTCCAACCATGGATATTACAAGCTCAGAACGGTTGCACAACAAAGGCATAAAATTGGTCCACTACAGACCGAATCTAGTACAAGTGTCCACATGACACAAACTTTCTCGCATGGCCAAACAATGGTCGCTAAACTCACTCACATTGGGCATTTAGCCTTTGGCAAGCCCTTTACAAGTAATAACAAACCAAAAGGGACACGGACACACATAAGTGTTACAACGAACAAGCGCGTTTACAATTTTGTCCATGACATTCTCCCCACTTATTCCTTCGACGCCCTCGTCGAAGCCTTTCTTGACGACGCAACTTCTTTTCTTTGTTGGATCTTCGATCTTCTCGCTCCCGCCTGCGATGCGCCTCTTGGCTCCCAATTGTTCTCCACTTGTTGTTGAGTCGTCGAACTTTAATCCGCCATGCCGCTTCAACTCGCCAATAACTCGACTCGGTGTGGGGTGGCGAAGTTGTGTTGATCCTCTTGAGTCTTGCGGATTCATCGATGAAGGAAAAAGACCATCTTTGATATGCGCCGATCTTCAAATTCTTCTTGTCTCTTGAATCTGGATAGATGCTTGTTGGAGCTTTAATGAGCATCGCCGCAACCTTTAAAGTTTTCGTGTCCTTCCTCCGCAAAATTTGCCCATCGAATCTCCTTCCACTTAGTTGTCTTGCCCAAGTAGGCTCGCATCACTTCCGCTTTCGATTGGCATTCAATTGGGAAATGGCGAACAATCTACTCTCAAGATGCTTGATCACCCGTTAGTGAGGACTTAACAACTGTTGTCTTCCATTAGTCTCTTGAAGGGTCTTCAAATTTGTGCGAGCTACTCTGTTTGGATAACTAAGAGAGTTGGGGTACTCGGTTTCACCCATTCTCTTGAGAGTTGAGAAGGCAAAGGTTACTTGTCTTCGCCCGCCTCCTCGAGTTTGTACTTGCAAGCGTCGAGCTGGTTACTAGACTTCGCTTTGCTCTTAGCTCACACTTCCGAAGCACTTGAAGTGTTTGCAATCCTTGCGTTGAGTTAGCTACTATGATTCACCTTCTCATTGCCATTGAACTTCTGAAATGCAAGAAGTTATCACTCCAACTTGGAGTAAGTCTCCGATAGATTTGGTCGTCTTTGGGATTGTACCGCCTTCTCCATCATTTCTGTCGCCGACTCCTCTGAGTAGCAAAGGTACAGACCAGCGTACTGCCTGCTCCGATCCTTGGTCATGCACTCTTGCATCGACCAAGTCCTTCACTCACGGCTATCTTGATGGAAAATCATTGACACTGGTCTTACGAAGTTCTCGCTTCGCCCTTCACCTTGTCTTGGTACATGGAGTTTGCAAAGCATTCTCCTCCTCCACGGCCCATATCACGACCAAGTGCTCTCCTCTAAGAGAGCAAGGGATTGATGACCCGGAAGTCCGCCTCGGCGGTACCATGGCACTCGCGGCCCATGGCACTACTATCCGTTGTCTCGCGATCTGCATCCCTTCTTCGTGATCGGTAGATCCGCCTCGCTGCGACATTGTGACACTCCTCCGAGTTCACCTTCAATCTAACCGATGATTGATCTTGGGTAGTGAGTCCCTCTTAGACTCGTCATTGCTTCCTCGCATATTTCGACCCACCGCCGACACCTATGTGTTCTCTGGCGTTCCACTTGGTCATTTGGAAAGACAGACTACAACTCCCATGTATGGCCACCGCCACTCATGTTGCAGGACTTGCACCATTTCGCATTCTCCTTAGCTTCATTGGTCTGTAATGTTCGCTTACTCGGCCTTGTCCCTCGACTTGCAGGGCTCCCTTAGCGAATGTGAGCTCTGAAATAGTTCCACTCTTCAGCAGCTCCGATCATACCTCAGATGATCCAGTCCCCTAATGGGACTCCCAGTACTTGATCTCGAACTTCTTCCTCGATAGTGCACACCCCATAAGCGATGTCCAAGGCTTCCATTCAATGCAACATTCGATGCACGCACGGAAGACCCACCTCGTAGTACCATGGCATTATTTGCTTGAATCCATAGCTCTTCTTGCCGTCGTGTTGTTCATCGAAATGGAGCTCCCGGATCAAGCGCCCCGATCATCTAGTCCCCCGTGGGACTCACGTGTGTGTGTCGACTTGCCACGAACTTTTCCACCACGATCTGCCTGCGTGCATCATGTCGCGTGCCTGGTAACATCTCCTCGCATTTCGATCCTGTGGTATGAACTCGAATCTGCGATATCTCCATGTGTGGACTCGCCAACACATCGCAGGTCCTTCGCCATCTTCGATTCTCGTTCGCCGTGGCAATCGGCCTTCGTCCACCCACTCTCGGGTCACACTCTGACGAAGGCTAGCTCTAGGACGATCCATCGCTAGCGGCTCCTCTGAAGTCCCTCGACTTACTGAAATAGGTGCACATTTATGCGGATCACGGGACTCGCCCCTACCAAGACAATCTCGGCTGCGCACCGCTTTCCTCATGGCAACTTGAATAGCAACACTATGGCATATTCTTCAAGAGTATCGCCTCTGCATCCTCTTGCCCGTGCGAGGCCTTCTAACACCAACTTCGCCGCTCGCAAGTTGTATCGCCTTAGTTCCTCCGTCAAATGCTTCACCGAGATGAGTGCATATGCCCAAGTTCCCTTCGTCTTTGGCACCATACAAGATGAGTCGCTCTATCGAATAGAGAACTCAAGGAACGACATGATCCTACTCTTGTCTCTCGCAAGAGTCCATATCCTGACTTCGTCTAAGGAAAGCTCCACGCCTCCGCTCCACGTTCTATCTTCTTTGCCAACTCCCTTCATGCGGTTTGGGTACATCAACAAGTTACCCACAAGTTATTCCGCTTCTCGATTTGTATTGTGTTAATGGTGGCCCTCGCGCCAACCATTCCACGGGTTAGCCCTCTGTTGAGTCCGATCTCACTATCGACTCCAAGTGTGCCTTCACTTTGTGTTGCCTGGGTTGCTCCCCCACTTGATCTCGCTATGCGTCCACCAACGCATCACCACTTGCGAGATCATGCAATGACTCCTTACCGCTCACTCGATCCATCGAGCTTCGTCTTGCGGTGCTCCTCAACTAGTGCGGTTCATTGCACATGATTACTACCTCTGTAGAACCGGGACTTATCCCTCCCGGGTATCGTCCGTTGAGCAACTTCGCTCTTTGATCCTTCCTTTGAAAGTTTTGGAGACCACCATCCTCTTGGACTACTTCGCCTCTCTTTGAACAAACTATGCCCATTCGCGCTTTGCAAATGCACTTGCTAGATTGTGATACTTCACCAATACAGCTCAGATCGCACCCTCTAGGTCTAGCAAAATGCTGAACCTCGCTGCACACTTGACCTCTTACGAAAGTATCCACGCACATGCCGAAGAGAAAGTTTTAATGCTCCATGGTGCCGACCTTCGGTCGCCTTGGGATGGCCGCGAACAATCCATCGTCCGCTTGCAAGGCCATGCATGAGTATCGAATTCCTTGAGTTTACAACTCTTTCGATCGTTGAACAACCCACTCCACTTTGCCCGATCTCATCCTTTGCCAAGCACTCCGCTTGCCTCGAGCACCATCAAGGTTGGGTGTTAACGTCGAGCCACTGCTCGAACTCGGCCATCCCGACCTTTGTGCGCTCCGCAATTCTTCTTAGCTTGTTGTACTCGTGGTGCCTCACTAGGTCCCCCACGTTTGCATGCTAAGTGTTTGTAAGTGGGCTTGTCCCGCTCTGATACCAACTGTCACGGACTTAGCTGGTTTTGCCTAAGCCGTGCGGCACCAATGCGTATCACCGCAAAGGTCAGCCTCCCCGAAATCTCCTATAATCCCTTAGGACCAACGAAAGAGAAGACGGGACAGAGAAAGCACTTTACACGGGATCCGCAAGTCACTCTTTTAGCAAACACTTTATAGCCGATGCACATTCCAACCATGGATATTACAAGCTCAGAACGGTTGCACAACAAAGGCATAAAATTGGTCCACTACAGACCGAATCTAGTACAAGTGTCCACATGACACAAACTTTCTGTACAAGCCGACAATGGCTGCCAAACTCACTCACATTGGGCATTTAGCCTTTGGCAAGCCCTTTACAAGTAATAACAAACCAAAAGGGACACGGACACACATAAGTGTTACACCGAACAAGCCGTTTACAATTTTGTCTGTGACATAACGGACGACACCAAGGTCTCCGTGCAACATTTGCAAGAGATGGTGACAGAACTCACTTCCAGAGTGGCAGTGCTCACAAGGGCGTTGAATGCGAGGGGAAGCAACACCTGCGTTGCGCCGACACAAAGCTTCAGGACGCCCGACCCACATTGTTATGGGGGTGCTAGAGATGCGAAGGAGCTCGAGAATTTTCTATTTAATATGGAACAGTACTTCCGAGCTACGAGGCCAGACTCTGAGGACACCAAAGTTTCGATAGCGACTATGTATCTGAACGGAGATGCAAAGCTTTGGTGAACCCGTTGGGAAGAGATTCAACAAGGTCGGTGTCGAGTGGACACATGGGACGACTTGAAGCGTGAGTTGAGAACTCAATTCCTGCCTGAGAACATTGAGTTCGTCGCAAGTAGGAAGTTGAGACAACTCCACCAAACGACTTCCATTCAGAACTATATGAAGCAATTTTTTGCACTGATGTTGGACATTCAAGATATGTCTGAAAAAGATAAACTGTTCAGCTTTCTTGACGGCCTGAAGCCATGGGCTCAACAGGAACTTCATCGACGAAATGTCACTGATGTGATCGGAGCAATTGTAGCCGCAGAAAGGCTCACCGACTTTGTTTCTTCAGAGGACTCGAGGAAGAAGAAACAGTCTACAGGAAATCGCCATCCAAAGCATCCTCCTGGGAAGGAACCTGGGGGCGAGCAAAGGAGGAAGAGTTTCCATAAGGAGCCGAACTCAAACGACAAGGCCTCAAGACCTAGTAGATGCTTCTTGTGCGGAGGGCCACATAGAGTATAAGAGTGCCCACAAAAGCAGGCACTCAATGCTTTGTCGGCTTCCATCAATCCCCCCAAGCCAGACAAGGGCAAGGCAGTTGCTCTCAGTTCGAGTTGCTCCGAATCGGGTAGCGACGATGAGAAGTCGCAAGGACCCCGAATGGGTGCGAAGCGTTTGTTGAATACATTGCGGGGTCAAGTGGGGGAGAACGTGAAGCCGAAGCAACAAAAAACAGGAAGCAGTGAGCTAATGTATGTGAACATCAGACTCAACGGCCAAACCACACGAGCAATGATGGACATGGGTGCTACTCACAACTTCATTGCCGATAGAGAAGCAAAGCGACTTGGACTAATCTTGGAGAAGAACCCAAGTCGGATGAAGGTGGTCAACTCGGAGGCCAAGCGAATCTCCGGGCTAGCAAAGGGAGTCTCCATCAAGATCGGATCATGGAGCGGGCACACAAATATGATGGCGGTACCATTGGATGACTTCCAAGTGATTCTCGAAATGGAGTTCATGCACGCAACAAAGTTGGTGCCGATGCCGTTCCTAGACTCCATATGTCTAATGGGAGGTGACAACCCCTGTGTGGTTTCCGTCTCTCGAAGAGGAACCTAGGATCCCCAACAACTATCGACGTTGCAATTGAAGAAAGGTGTACGCAAAGGAGAATTAACCTTTGTGGCTGCGATGAAGCTAGAATCACTTGACGGGGAGGCCATTAAAGAACCTGTTGCGGTGGCAAACATTCTGAAGGAGTTCACAGATGTTATGCCACCTGAGTTGTCGAAAACTCTGCCACCACGCAGAGGCGTGGATCATCTTATTGAGCTGGAGCCGGGAGTGAAGCCTCCAGCGAGACCACCATACCGCATGCCCCCTCCTGAGTTGGCAGAGCTCAAAAAGCAGTTAGATGAACTGCTAAGCGGTGGTCTCATCCGCAGTTCTAAAGCATCATTCGAAGCTCCAGTTCTCTTCCAGAAGAAGTAAGATGGGAGTCTCCGACTATGTGTCGACTATCGAGCCCTCAACAAGGTGACTGTAAAGAACAAATATCTCATCCCGCTCATTGCGGACTTGTTCGACCAATTGGGCAAAGCAAAGTATTTCTCTAAACTTGACTTTCGGTCGGGGTATTGGCAGATGCGGATTGCTGAAGGTGATGAAGCGAAGACTACCTATGTGACTAGGTATAGAGCGTTTGAGTTCTTGGTGATGCCTTTCGATTTAACCAACGCTCCAGCCACATTCTGCACTCTTATGAACCAGCTATTCAAGGAGTATTTGGACAAGTTTATGGTCGTCTACTTGGACGATATCGTCGTCTACAACCGAACACTTGAAGAGCATATTGAGCACCTTCGAACAATTTTCAAAGTTCTCAGGGAGAATACTTTGTTCGTGAAAAGAGAGAAGTGCTACTTTGCTCAGACGGAGATCTTATTCTTGGGGCATCGAATCGGCAATGGGTCCATTCGAATGGACAAGTCAAAGGTGCAAGCTATGGCGGAATGGAGTACTCCAAGGAAGGTGTCAGAGCTAAGATCCTTGGTTTTGTGAACTACTATCGACGCTTCATAACGGGGTATTCGAAACGCGTAGCTCCACTGACGGAGTTGCTGAAAAAGGAACAGCCTTGGAGATGGTCTGACAAATGTGAAGTGGCATTCCAAGACCTAAAGGCTGTCGTTTTGAAAGAACCGATGCTCAAATTGCCAGACTATAGGAAGCCTTTCGAAGTCTATACAGATGCTTCAGACTTCGCTATTGGGGGAGTACTCATGCAGGAGGGCCACCCAGTGGCCTATGAAAGCCGCAAGCTCAATAAGACTGAGCGACGGTACCCAATGCACGAGAAGGAGATGACAGCGGTGATCCACTGTCTACGAGTGTGGCGACACTACCTTCTCGGATCGCGATTTGTGCTGAGGACAAACAACATCGCTTTGAGTTACTTTCAGACTCAGAAGAAACTCTCTCCAAAGCAAGCACGATGGCAGGACTTCCTGGCGGAATTTGATATGGTAATGGAGTACAAGCCCGGCAAAGCAAATGTCGTAGCCGATGCGTTGAGCCGGAAAGTGGAGCGAGTGAATACTATGCAACTGGAGGGCGGAGGCCAAGCAAGTCAGTTGCACTCCAACTTTCTTTCTCGGATCAAGGATGGACTGTACAGTGATCGCCAAGCAATAACCTTGATGCAACTAATCCAAGAAGGCAAGGCACGACGATTTTGGGTCCAGGAGAGACTCGTCTACACCAAAGGGAATAGAGTTTGTCCCTCGAGTGGATAATTTGAGGCGCGAACTCTTAAAGGAGTGTCACGATTCCCTTTGGGCAGGACATCCAGGTATTCATCGAACATTGGCTCTCGTGGAGAGGGCCTTTTATTGGCCGAAGATGGGGACGGACGTGGACGAATATGTTCAAACGTGCCTAACTTGTCAACAAGATAAGGTGGAGCAACGGAAGCCGGTAGGACTTTTAGAGTCGTTGCCCGTACCAGAAAGGCTGTGGGAGAGCATTTCTCTGGACTTCATATCAAGCTTGCCGACAGTAGGGGTACTCAGATCGATACTTGTGGTGGTCGACCGATTTTCGAAGTATGCAACCTTCATTGCTGCACCCCTACACTGTCCAGCAGAGGAAGCGACGAAGCTAATGATGAAGAATGTAGTGAAGTATTGGGGAGTCCCGCACAATATCATAAGTGATCGAGATGCTCGGTTTCTGGAACAGTTCTGGACCGAGCTATTCAAATTGTTGAGGTCAAAGCTATACTTCTCCACAAGCCTCCACCCCCAGACGGATGGCCAAACTGAGAGAATAAACTCGCTCCTGGAGCAATATCTTCGGCACTACGTGAGTGCCAACTAACGAGATTGGGTGAAGTTGTTGGACATAGCCCAATTCTCCTACAACTTGCAGCGGAGCTCTGCGTCCAACAAGAGCCCCTTTGAAATCATCACAGGACAACAGTCGTCGACTCCTTACACTTTGGCTATTGGATATACAGGGAGTAGTCCGTCCGCATATCACTTGGCACAAGAATGGCATCGAAATGCAGATATTGCGCTGGCCTACTTGGAGAAGGCGGCCAAAAAGATGAAGAAGTGGGCAGACTTGGGAAGGCGACCACAGGAATTTAAAGTCGGCGATTTGGTGTTGGTGAAGCTCCAATCAGCATCACTCTAATTCTTTAGAAACAAGATGCACAAAGGATTGGTGCCCAAGTATGATGACCCCTTCCCAATTATCAGTAGGGTAGGCAACGTCTCCTACAAGTTACAGCTGCCGGCATGGCTCAAGATTCATAATGTTTTCCATGCCAGCAACTTGAAAGCCTACCACTCCGATCCGCAAGATGCTTCCCGAGGCGTTTCAACTCGTCAACCTCCCACCAGAGCTTCCTATGAGAAGCGAGTTGAGACCATTTTAGCGGATCGTAGGACAAAGCTACCCAACGGAGCTAAGCAGATTGAATACTTGGTGAAGTGGCGGAAGCTTCCCAGAACCGAAGCAAGTTAGGAGCCAGAAGATACCCTCCGACATGAAGAAACGACCATCAAAGCCTACCAAAAAGCGTCAACGAGGGCGTCGACAGCTTAAGTGGGGGAGAATGTAACGAACGATCGTCGCACACTCGCTGCAACTTCGTTCAACGATCCGTTCGCCACTTACCCATGCTTGTACATATCCTTGGCAGCCTGTTTTGCCATGTTTTGGTGTATTTTCTCTGTAAAAATGTAAGAAACAGTAGCTTACAGCGCTGCAGAACGATCGCTCGCTGCATCTGCCCAAAAACCCCCAAAACAGCTCCTTTTTGTGTGCCTCAGGCTGATTTCTACAGCCCGCAGCCACCCCAATTTTGTCAGCCATCTCAGCACCCTGGAACCCCCCAGGTGGCACATGGCTGAATGGGTCTTCAGTATAGTGTCGGGCATTGAACACTTTCACAAGTTTGTACGTCAACTTGACGGAAACTTGCCTTCGCGCCCAGTACTTGGGGAGTAGTTGTTTGCGGACTTGCAGCTACTCATTCACTCTTCTAAAGTCCTTGTTTTCCTCCTCTCTTTCTCTGCTTTCCTGCACTCCAAGTGCTCGCTCAATTGCTTGTAAAGCTTCCCTCTTCGCGAGACGTCAGGACTTGTCCGTCGCTCGTTCCAACAACTAATCAACTTCTGTTTTATAGGTCCTACGGGACCTGCACAAGGTTGCAGCTCGACTGACCCTTTGCGGATGCGTATGTCGCAAGGGCGCCTCAAGACTTAGGCAATTCCAACTAAGTCTGATCGAAGTGGGCGCAAGGGTGCTTCTCGACTTAGGCAACTCCAGCTAAGTCCATGTTTGCTGCAAGGGTGCCCCACCACTTAGGCAATTCCAGCTAAGTGCGTGACAGCACGCTTCGGATTCTACGTGGAGACAGATTGTTGGCATCGCAAGGAAAGAAATATGGAAAGAAATCTAGAGATTGTCACATGGAAACATATGTCAATTATATCTGGAAATTGTTAAATATTATTTGATGTCCTAGGCTTTTATTTTGGATACTTACGTTTAGATAATTTTAATTGTTTCAACCTGTATGATATTATTATTTGTTCACATTTCTATGTTTAAAAAATTGAAGTATATATACTATAACACTCATGTTAATCGAATATTTTATATATATATATATATATATATAAAGAAATACATGTGTCCCTGCTGTGTTTGTCTTTTTTTTTTTTTAAATGGCATGTCACTGTGTCCATCCCTCATTGTGTTTGTGATCATGTTCATATCCATGCTTCTTAGACTAGAATTAATCTAAATTTAAAGCAAGCACCTAATATCATGGAAAAGAAAACATTTTTCATAGATTTTCAGTGGAGTAAAATATAAGTATTCTCTAACAAAATGCACTATGGTATTAATTTCCAGTCAGGTACAAACTAAAAATTTACATGAATTAGCAACATCAACATTTATAAAAAAAAATTTCATGTCCAATGAAGTTTCAATGAAGGTACCTTTGGAGAAGCCGCTGGTGATCTAGAGTGGCATCACTCAAGCTGGGAATAAATGTATTTATCCGTGGAACATGCTACAAGAATTTAATTTTCCAGTTAGTATTAAATAAAAGCAAATATAAAACCCAAAAATTGCATATTAATGATTCAGAAACAATTTGCTTGAATAAACACCAACATAAATGAAATCTGATCTTTAGATACACAAATTAAGAAAACCAAGGATCTTCAGTTCTTGTCCATAGGTTGGCATTGTTGTACAAACTAGCGATTGTATATAAATGGTAGCTCCTCTAGTTGCTTATACCACAAAATGAATAGAACAGCAGACAGAAAACCTTACAGAAAAAAGAAATATAACTTAAAAGAATCAAATGGGTATTAGGTTAGTGTAGTAAACATAACTATAAATAAATAGTTTCAACTATCAACTGGATAAAGTTTGAAGGAAAAAAAGGATTAGTAAATGGCAAATTTATCAGATAGATAAGAGGTCCAAAATTGATTGAAAAACAACTATTACATGTTTATGAAAATCCTTTATAGGACACTCAATACTGCATTTGCAAGATGATTTTGTGTAAACGAATTCTCACAACAACAGGTCAACTAATACTTCCAGGAACAAAGAAAATTTTAAAAAAAATAGCAATTACATACAGGCACTGAAGCCAGATTAGCAAGGCGTCTAGAAACTGCACCATCTAACTTTTCATATTCTTCTGAGAGAACAAGCGCAATCATTCTATCATCATCAGTGTCATTGCTGTGGCTGCTTAGACCAGTTGCTGTAGACGGGCCAACTTCATTATGAACTATATGTTCCATACGGAAACCTGAAGAGGAGATGGTTCATTTTAGTAAAATATGTAGTAAATGCAGGTTAGTGGAATGAACAATGTGGCATTAAGTGAAAAACATAAACCAAAAACCCTTCATTGGCCAGTCCTCTCATTGGAACAATATATTCAGATTGAGTCAAAGAACTTCATATAATGTGTTGAGTAGTTTTTAATACTAATTTAAAACAAAAAAAAAGTCTAGTCCCTTCATTTGGCACTAAGCATATAACCACCAAAAGATTGGTCCTTGGACAGAGCACTCGCAATATTCTCTTTTGGTGTTAATCATGCGAACAAACTTCCTAGAACCGGATCAGTTGCCACTGATTTTTTCTATAGAGTATCTTGTAAACCTACTTAAGGTTAGCTTTCTTGAACATCGTTTTGGAAAAATTATCTTTGACTTTTTCAAATAGATGCTGTAGTAGATATAAACCCTTAGGTTAAGAAATTAGGCCAACAAACTATTCATAATGCATCATGAAGCAGTTCTCCATGGCTCTAAAGCTTCCACCACAATCCTTCAGCGACGACTGGCTAAACTCTGCAAAGAAAGCAACATAAAACGAAGTAAACTGCTGCTCCCAGTGCCACGCACATTCTTTTATCAGGTTCAAGATCTACTCTGTTGCTACAACTGTCGGGTTTGTGTATCATATATCCCAGGGAGACTTCAAGTCGAATTCAGCGACTTAAGCTCGTGTCCTGAAGAAATCCCGAAAGCAGCAAACATATCTGCGTGCAATGTGCTATCAAGAAATTGGAACCTGCACCGACTCGTCCTGCGACTCACATGCACGACGCACATGATCAAAGCAACCGCCAAATTAATCATCCCTAGATCCCGGAAAATATACCTCTCCAGAATTCACCATCAATCCAAACCTCCAAAAACAATCGGAATCGAAATTAACCTACCAAAATTGAATCACGTTCCAAAAAGACAAAGAGAAGGAAAAAAGGCACGGAATCGGAGATCGAACAAGAACCAAACGAAAAGGGAAGACCGAATCCCAATAACTAAGGAGGAAAAGGAAACAAAGAAAGAATCGGAGAAGAGTAAAGGAAGAAGAAGCATATACTTAAGGAGGATTCCGATCGATCAAACGGCAGCAGAATGTGGTTGGAAAGGTTGCGGTACCAACGGAGGAACTTGCCGATGCCTACCTTTCTTTCCCCTCCCCCTCCTCGGCCCCCCTTGTATATTTTACCTGCGCAAACCGCGTGCCACAAATAATTAAATAGATAAAAGAAACGAACCTTCCCAGACAGATGCCCACGCGTGTCCCGCACAACGACAACAAATTTTTCCAGTCATGGAGCCGGTAGCTTTCTCGGGTAGAAGCCTGAAGACGTGGTGCTTATATATCTGTTTGACGACCGTGAAGCCGGATGAAGAGCGCGCGTATAGTTGATGTATGCGGGCGGGAGGAGGGAGGGGTTCGAACTGTGCATATCGCCGCATAAGCCATCAAGGTAAGTATCTTGTTTTCTATTTTCCTTTATTTTTGGCGATTTTTCGGGGGGAAAATCGGGTTTTTCATATTAAACACAAAGAAGTGAAGAACCATATCTTTTTCAAATATTTAAAACTTTATTTTTAAAAATAATTAATTTTTATTGAAATCCAGCCAACTGAACCTAATCGGTTTTTATTCAATAGCAAAAAATACTATCATTTTCCATTATCATTCTTCTACAATAAATAAATACAAATATTATAAGGTTATTCAAAATATATAAATATAAGCTTAAGAGTAAATATAAAAATAAAATTTTTATCGTTTTTATTTTCCAAGCATATGAACATCTTATTGTAATTTATATTAAAACCCTTAAAACTCTCATAGAATTTACTTTATAAACCCTTAAAATTTATAACAAGGTTGATAATTAAGATTTGTGGGATTTAAACTAATTAGAGCTTACTTATGGTGTTATTGAGTACAATTACGATGTTTATGTTTATTAATAAAAATATTATAAATTTATTTTAAAATATTATAACCGGAGAACGTTTTACCCTTGTTTATTCTTCTACAATAAACGAACATGAAGATAGACCTAAATTTAGGGTCGTGTGAGAAAAAATAAAATTTTTTTGTTTCCGATTATTTTTAATATGGCAAGACCTTCTTAATTTGCATCCAAAACCAAATAAACTCTCATACAACTTATTTTATAAAATATTATAACTTATAATAAGATTGATAATAAATATTTGTAAGAATATTAATTAATTAAACTCGATTAAAATATTTTTAAATAGAGTTATAGTGTCATGGTATAATGACAAAAAGATAATATAAATATATAACTAGGTAATTATCTCATCCTTTATTGTTATTCTTTATAATGAATAAATATAAATATTATAAGGTTTTGCAGAATATAAACCAAATTTAATATTAAGTGAAAAAAAAAAGGATCTATCATCCTTTACTATGAAATATATCAAAATAATCCTAATTTTCATTCAAAACTATTCAAAAACTCTCAAATAAATCATTTTATAAAATCCTAAGACAGATTTATAATTAAGATTGATAGAGTAACTGAACTCCAGTTATGATTTTTTTTATTATTGAATATGACTCTATTTAAAAATATTGTAATTGATCCAATTCCATTCAACTAGCTAGGGTTGTCGGAGAAATAATTGTTTTTCAGTAAATGACATTTTGGTACTTCAAAAATGTAATAGGATGCATTTTGGTTACATATTTTATTTATACCAAATACCCCGAAAGGTCAACCCTATCAATCGATCATCCCATTAGGAGCAGTATATTGTCATTCGATATACACCATCTAGTTTTTACAACAATGGTCATCACCACAAGTTAATTGCGGCAGTTCACGTAGGATTCTCGTTTCATGAGATTCCTACTCTTACAAGGAATGGTATGCCAAATAGCTTACTTGTTAATGACCGAATCACGTTGTTACCACTTATACTTTGCAACTATAATAATAATAATAATAATAATAATAATAATAATAATAATAATAATAATAATAATAATAATAATAATAATAATAATATAAGGCTAGTATAAATTAAAGTTGATTATCAAGTGAAACGAACCAAGACGCTTAGCTTCCGTGTGATTGCCCATCTTATTGGTTTAGAGTTGATGAATTAAGATAATTTAAGTGGGTACTTAGAAACACAGATAGTATCTTTCTAAATCTCAATGATCGATAAATCATCTTTGCAGAAGCGGACAACTGCAAGTGCATATGATCCATCGCCACATCGACTAATGTACACATTAATTACTAATTTAGTCAGTAAAAATTTTGTCGAGCTTCTTTCTGTCTTCAACATTTAGTCTTTTTCTAGAAAAAAATATTGATCATTTGTTTTCAAACTATTTATATATATATATATATATATATGCATATATTATATAGAATGTCTTTTTTGGCTTTAGAAATGCACTATATGTCTTCTTCTTTTTTTTTTTTTTGTGTGTAGAAAGTGTAAGTTTGATGGAGATGGATTTTGATCTCATGACATTATGATAATCTCACAAAGTAGGATAGATAGCACAATCTACATGTACAGTATGACATGTCTACCTACATACCGAATTGGTTTACGAGGAGGCTAATAACAAATAAATTATATCTAACAAAGAGATATATGTAAAAGTTACTCCATTGTTGTGTTTTCCTGATCTATTGTTCGTTCAATCCATAGAAGAAGTTTCATTCATTTAGATAGTAGATAATTCTAAAGCTAATTCGTACCTATTATTGGTAAATACTAAATGTTTTAGCTATTTTGTTTGTGAATACGTCACGTGATTTATGAACTAGACCTATATTTATGATTTTATACATCAATCAAACATTGTCATATGAACACATCGTTCCTGTATCAGCTCTCCTATGTTGGTATTCATATATCGATACTCCTACGTCGATATTTCTAAATCAACACTCTTACATTGGTTCGTTATCTTCATAGTCACATTGATTAGGATATATCTAGTTTAGGCCGAGAAGCACACCTTGACAAAACTGAGCTCATTCCTCCACCCATCTTATAATTCGACCCTCTGGCGTAAGAACAAACGATGCTAGTTTAACAAATGGCATCTGATGAGATTAGCCATCACTTTCCTACTACAGAATCAGTATGTTGCTATGATTACTGCAAATCGAAATAATATAATTTGTATTAAGCATAGAATATTCTCGTAGTCGCACATGACATAGAGGAACTTCTCCAACGGTGCACCATAATTCTCCAAGCATTCCTTAAAAATTATATTTATAAAGATTGTGCTATTTCAATAATAACATTAAAGGACAAGAAGAAAAACTATTATTCCTGCTAACTCAACCTCTCTTTCTCTTGACAAGGCACAATAAATTCTATCCTATGACAAAATATCATCTAACTTCAATGTCGGAAGCCTCAAAGTATCATCTAACTCCTTATTGGATATTTTATTCTAAAAAAAACCCTCAAAATTATATTTATTAATTTATCTATTTATTTTAATTATATCCATTGTTTTTTAATTATTTCTATTTTATGATTTAATTGATATTTTAATTAAATTTATTGACTATGATTATACATAATGTAATGTCAAGTTCTCATATATAATAACACATCTAACATGTCGATGGAAGTATAAATAATATACATAAATTATTATTATTATTAAAAGATATCTTTTATAATATCTATGTTTAAAAAAACATGATATATGATATACTCATGTTATTTATTTTAAAGTTGAAGTATATGTTTTCAAATACGTTATGCATAAAGTTCTTCAAAATACTAGTTGAAGTATATAGAAATAACAATGTCTATGTTAAGCATATTTACAATGAAAAGGAATGGTCCTTAGGCTTAATAAGCCTAAGTATACTGATGGAATTGAATATAAGATTAAGTCATTACAATAAACATATATGTGGTAATTAGAAAAAGACTTTTGTAATATAATAAGTCTTAAGTGATTTTTAAGACTTCAATAAGTTTGAACATCTTTAAGGTAAGAAAATTTGAGTTTTAAGCATCGTGTATGTGGAGGATAATAAGTTAATTAAGCATGAATAAAGTAATAAAAAAATTAAGTGTAAATAAAAATTAAAGAAAAATATTATACTCAAATTATTAAGATCCATAAGTGAGATTGAATGATGAATTTAGATTGAAATATGTCATTCTTATCAAATTAAATTAGGCTCAAATTAGGTTGATGTAACACTAGAATTGTGTTAGAAAAAAAACAACTTAAGATGAAACTTAATGAAATTGAACTCATGACTTCTTAGTTGCCTCTTAAGCAACTCTAAGTAAGCATCTCTTAGTTTTGGCCTTATCTTCCTATCGATAATCTATGAAACCTTTTCATCTTCCTTTAGCATATCTCTTAGCCAAAAAAACAAAAAAACAACTTTAAAGAAGATTGATACAAGAAAACATAACTCTTCCCCTAGTTATACCAAGTTTCAATTTTATAAATTATAGACTGATAATTTTCGATGCTTTTGAGTAATCTAGGCTTTAAATTAATCTTTGATTTTTTTTTGATATATTTTATATGAATCTCTTATGATTCTAAAACCTCTAGTATGATTTTAATATAAAATTGGTATATAAAGTTATAGGTATCTTAATCTTAAATACTCAAAATCTTCTATATTTTTTGAAGGGGAATTAACTCCCTTAGATATATGATTAAATCTTGTTCTTTTGATATGTTTTTAAAGATTCTCTTAGAGTTATGTGAAACTTAGAATTGAATGCGCACGAGATTTATAAATTCAAATAGTCTCATAACTTTATAGAATATGCGATAAAAGTTGAAGTGGGAGGGTACTTTAGATTCATAATAATTCTATTTTGAGTTCAAATTTGATATATATTTAAATTTATATGTCTCCTGAGTTCCTATAAAATTTTATTATAATATAATATGCTTTAGTTAGCATAATAATGAAATAAAATTAATTCATAGAACTATACAATTAGTTGACTAGTAACAATTAGGTCATAGATTATAGGTTAAATTGTTAGTAAATTGATGATGAAATTTAGGTGAATTCATAGGTTATGTACAACCTAATTTAAAGAGGATTCTATTAAAGTTTTACTATAAATTATTATTTACAATGAGAGTTACAAGTGAACTAAGATGTAATGTTTTTAATTTAAGCATATCATGACACTATATTCCATTTGATATGTTTTAAGTTCCCTATCATATTTGATCACTAAGGACCGGGAGCTTCAATGAAAATATCATTTTAAGTCAAAATCAGATCTTAATTAGTATAATCTTAATTAACTATAAAATAATGGTCATATTTATTATGACATTCATGATGTCTCCTTTAAAAGAATTTTTCAATTATAAGATCACCATGAGCTTCATATATATTTAGAATGCTATGAGATAGCTCTAAGTACATGATGTTAATTTATGCATTGCAAAAAAGAGATGCATATGAATTGAATTGAAATTGATTGACATGCATAATTATATATGCGGTATGGGAATACACACATATTATTACATGTGGTGTTATAGTACATATATATATGATATGATACATGATATGTTTATATGTTGTAATGTATTGTCACGTGGTTATTATCCTCTTTTCGCAAAACCAATCCATTGGGATGTTCAGCGCCAACGCTTATAAGGCTCAAGACCTCCCCTTTTCTTACCAATGTGGGACTAAATGCACCTTGCATACCTCCTCTTGGGACGCACCCCCTTTGGGGTGCACGGCTGCCTACCCACTCTAGGGCGCACCCCCACTTTGGGTGCTTGGCGTGATACCCCCTTTGGGGTGATCATCGTGACATCCTTGAGAATTCACCTTGCTTACCCCCTCTAGGGCGCTTGGCATGACATTCTCCTTCACCCAATCTTGTGACGTCCTCGTCACGGACATGCCACCCTGCCTATCCCCTCTGGGGCGCTCGGCGTGGACACCCCCTCTAGGGTGATTGGTGAAGGTCAGGGGTTGCTTTGATACCATTTGTCATGTGGCCATTACCCTCTCCCCATAAAATCGGTCCATTGGGGTGTGCAGTGTTGGGAAATCTGTCAGGGGAGCGACATCACATGCGCAGTGGAAGAACAGAAAACAAAAAACCCTAAATTTCCTATAGAAAGTTTTCATCGTCGTGCGAAGATCGGTGCATCAAAACAAATCCATAAAAAACTGCACGTGTAAAAGAAAGTACCTAGGGAGATCGTATATCCTTGAATCCTTGCATATCTATAAGAGAGGATAAAGGAGGTCAAGCGTCCTCCACTCTAGCGGTATCCACATGACAGGAACTACGACGATGCACCTCTCTCTCTAAGGAGAGGAGAACAGGAGGTGGATACCAAAAGAAAACCCTCAGCCTATAGAGCTTTGGTTCCCTCCTATTTATAGAGGCCCCCTGAAAATCCTAATGGATATTTTGCCCTATTAGGTATTGTTAGGGATCGAGCGGCACTAAGAGGGGGGGGGTGAATTAGTGCAGTGGATAAAACGATAGATTTTTCAGCGATTTAAAACAAGCTTCGGAAACTTCGTACGATGAAAGCAACATTTCGTTTGAACCCGGAAAGATTGCGTTTTAACTTTAAAGCATACGTAATAAGATGATAAGGAAGTTGAGTAAATAAGGCAGCAAGTAAAAATGGTTTGCAGTAAAGTAAATAGCAAGAACGTAAATGCAAACTAGATTTTTATAGTGGTTCGGTCATCCGACCTACATCCACTTCCAATTCCTCTTCGCTTGAGGACACCAGCTTTCCACTAGCTTTCCTCCTTCCAATGGGCGAGGAAGAACTCCCTTGCAACACCTCTTCTTTTAACGGGCTTAGAAGATAACCCTTACAAAGCTCTCACCCCTCTCTTGAATAAGAAAACATTTAAGAGTAAGAGGGAAGTTTTTGACCCTATTTGAGCAGAGTTTTTCCTCAAGATTTTCACTCTTCTTGCTGCACTTTGAACCTGCAAAAGAGGGGAATTTATATAGCTCAAGAGGACTCAAATTTAGAGCCAAAACTTGGAGCCAAAATTTGAGTTTCTCGGTGTTGTCGATCTGGCAGATCGACACACCCAGCGGTGCCACCGCCCGACTAAGCGGTGCTACCGCCTGGTTTTCAGCGCTGGGTGGTAGCACCGGTGCTACCGCCCTAGCTAGGCAAAGTGCTACCGCTGGCTACTGATGATCGGGCTATAGTACTGGAGACTCTGATGCCGGTTACAAGATGCGGGCTACAAAGAAGATGCACGTAGCATGCATCTTTCTTTGGTGTTGCTAGGCGGTGCTACCACCCCGCCACCAGCGAGCTTGGCGGTGTTACCACCTAACTAGCTAGGCCAAGAATGGCTGGCGGCGGTGCTATCGCCCGACCAAATAGCTTTGGTTTGCGCTAGGCGGTGCTACCGCCCAGCATGCATGCACGTAGCAGCATGCATGCTGCTGGCGGTGCAACCGCCCAACATGCATGCACGTAGCATGCATGCACGTAGCCCAGCATGCATGCATGCATACACACATGCTGCTGGGCACATTGGCCGCTAGGCTCCACCGCCCAGCACAAATCTACATTTGGTTTGGGCCGAAAACTTGGCCCAAACCGGTTCCGAACAAGGCCCAATGGGCCCATACTTGGGTTAAAGGATTAACCCCTAATCCTAACCCAAATTGATGTGCTAACTATGAAATTAAAGACATTCCTAAGCTATTACAAAGTCCGCAAGTCAAGTCTTCTTCCGGCGAGCTTCCGGCGAGCTTCCGACGGTCTTCCGACGATCCCTCGGAAACCATCCTGCGGACTCCCGGCAAGCTCTCGGACTCCACGATGATTTTGGCGAGTTCCCCCGAGCTTCTTTGGCAAGCTCCGATCTTTCTTGGCAAGCTCCGCGAACTTCCGAAAACTCTTCGGCAAGCTCCCTACTCGTTCTCGGCTAGTTCCGGCAGCACTCCCAACGAATCTTCAGACTTCCATCGAACAC
The DNA here is from genome assembly GCA_024322285.1 of Musa beccarii. Lineage (NCBI taxonomy): Eukaryota > Viridiplantae > Streptophyta > Magnoliopsida > Zingiberales > Musaceae > Musa > Musa beccarii. Next base: position 32,044,134 of record CM044396.1, read on the forward strand.
TCGAACTCCCAATGATCCATCACACTTGACTTCGACCATTTGTTTCGCTTTACGTCTTCATCCTTATCGTAGTTACTCCTGCACAGACAAACATCAAAAACTCTACTTCGATCTAGACAGTTATTACAATGCGAATTGACATTCGCTTTCAAGACATCATTGGTCGACGCCGTCTCGATCCTTCGGCTAAGACATCGCCTCTCTAGCGGCTTGTTGCCCAATCGACGGTTGACCTCTGCAACCTCGATATCCATGGTGCAACTCCGCACTTCTTGGCCCGATGCCCGACGTACGAAGCCTCCTGCCGATAGTCGACCGAATCTCCGGCTTGACATCCAATATCCTGACGTGATCACCTCCGGCGCAATGTCAATTCCTCTAGCATCAACTATCTAATCCTGATCGATAGTAGACCTGCATAACTCAAAACGCAGTTAGACCACAAATCATACTCAATTAGTTTCATCATCAAAATCTGAGATTCAACAATCTCCCCCTTTTTGATGATGATAACTAATTGATGACTGACGGAGTTAATCAAAACTCCCCGGAGTTTAACACAAACTCCCCCTATCAATATGCCATTGATAGAACATTTGGATTATCCCAAATCCAAGCAACATTCATCACAATTAAGAGAATAAATCAAACCATCATGCAAATATATAAAAATATTCAATCAATGCATGAAGTCATCAATCTACTTCTCCCCCTATATCATCAACAAAAAGGAGAAGTAACATTATAGCTAGTTTTCAAGGATATGCAAATATTACAATATACTAGCTATCACATCATACAATACAACATCAAATAATACCATTCAATCATAGCAAGTTTCAAAGATGGGCAATGATGGTAATTTTCACTTGCTTGTTGAGATGTGCAAGTTGCACTTTCTTTGCTTCCTTTGCATGTTCTAGCTAGCAAAATTTTTCTTTGCAATACATAAGCTAGCAATAATTCTTCTCCCCCTTTGTTTTGTCAAAAAGTGGAGTACAAATAGCCAATGCTTTGATCATGACAAGATAACAAATTTACAATATGAATTTTTAGCATATTAAGTCATGAATTCAAGGGAGTCAAAAATCAAGATATGAGATAAAAAGATGATAAGCAAGCAATCAATAATGATAAGCAAGCTAACATACTTTGCGACATGCAAGTTAGCTTCCTTTCAATTCTTCTCTTTTGTAACTAAGTTTCACCTTTGCAAGCTATCAACTTTTGTTTGCAATGAGCTAGCAATTATGTACGATCACTTTAAACATATATGCTAACTTTTCATTTAAACATACAGACATAAAGGCATGCAACATTTCAAAATTTTGAAGTTTTGCATTTTGCTTCTTTTGATATAGTCAAGATAGCAATATTTGCATCCTTTGAAATACCAATCCTTCTTCTTCTTGTGAAATTGCAAGGTAGTAATTTTTCTCCCCCTTTGTCTTTGTCAAAAAGAAGGGAGGACTAAATGGCTAGAAATTTCAATCATTATACAAGCCATTTTTCAAATCAATTAAAAGTTTACATCAATAAAAATATACATCAATTGTTCAATCATTACATGATGCAAATATCAATATATAAATTTAACAATGATCACAACCAAAAGATATCATTCATGATTCATAATTTTCTTTTTAGCAAGATCAAAATTCATATTTATTAATTTTTTAATTCAAGATAAATATCAAACAACCAAGAATCATGATATATAAAAGCATATCAATATCAAGGATCAAATCATGATTACAAGTGCTAACATATTTTCTTTTCATTCACTTTCAAGCCATGATAAAAGATATGCAACCTAGAATCATGATGCATAAGAGCATAGCATTCTCATAGATCAAGTCATGATTCAATGATTCTTCATCATAAAGCAAATCAAATATTCAATTTACCACACAAGGCAAAGAAATCATATCACTTCTAGGATCATGAAATATATGACATCAAGGCTCATGATCCATTTGAAAAGATATAGCACAAAGAGTAACTAGATTTATGTATAAGAATTCCAAGTATCAAATATCAAAATATCAAGACTTGGATTATGACAAAGCTCATTCAAGTTCGAATCATCAAATTCATTACCATAGTTTGTGAGATTCACAAATGATATAAACTTGAATTATTTTCCTCTTTAGTAAATGATAAAAAGAAGCATTTATTTTTTAGATTCAAAATGCTAGCCATTTGCATTAATCATGACAAGTAATACATCAAAAGTCTACATCATTATTTCAATCAACAAGTCATGAAGCATACAAAGTAGTATTGAAACATGAGAGAAAAATTCAAATTATCAAATCATAATCAATTCATCGAAATCACTTCTATAATTTATGAGATTCTTAAGATATCATGAAATCATTAATCTCGTTAAGATAGTAAATATAATTTCTTTATGTTTCATATAAGTATATCTTTTGCCTTTATATACCAAATCAAAATATTCAAAACCGGAAGACAAACTTCATTATAAAAATTGTCAAAACAACACATTGTTTCAAGACATGAGATTTAACTTATCATGATAATGTGTTTCATTTTGTTTCAAATAAGTGTGCTCATATTTCAAAAGATGAGTATCAAATTTAAGACCAAAACATGAGTTTGTCATCAAGATATGATATCATAAAGTCATTAAGCATGATAACAAACTTTTAGTATTTTTATTTCAATGATGATTTCATAATGTATGTTCAAACATTTATGTGGAACCCATCATTGTAGAAATTCAAAACATAAGTTTGTCATTAAATCCATCAAGATTATATGCATCAAACATCATGACAATACATTTTCTCATCTTTATGAGTTTCAATTTAAGTGATTTGATCTTTCATAAGAATGTTCAACTTTTTCATATGAAAATGTCATGCATCATATTCAAAAATGAAAATACCATCAAAATCATTTTAATTCTTTCTTACATTAGTTATAACAAGATGATCGATGCTCAAATTTTTGGTAAAATCATGCATCATTTTATAAATCTGAAAAATAATTTTCGTCATGAAAATCATCAAGTCTAAATGTAATACACGGCAACATTAAAGCCATATTTCTTTCATTTTGAAAATTTGTGGATTGGGTCTTTATAATTGATTTCATGAAGATATGTATTAATAAAAATTTCATCATAAAAAAAATTAAGACCCATTAATCCAAGATAGAAGTTTTTAGATCAACATCACTTCAACAACTCATGCATGATATAAAATCATCAAGCATCATGTTTAGAGATAATGTAAACCATCAAGATACTCATGCATGGTTTAATCCTAAGCATTATCACAAATTTTACAATCGTCATTCAAATTTTTACTTTTCAAAAATACTATAAAGAAAAGCATAGTATAATTTTGATTTTTTTTAATTTCTAAAAACATAAGAAAAGCATAAAAAAAATTCCTACTAACTAAGTTAAGCATTCATGGAAATCATCAAGTAATTTCAAAATAATTCAAGGAAGTTAAGTTACTTACCTCATTGTCGAAAACCATCAAAGCCCATTTCGTCTCTTCTTTACTTGATTCTTCTTTGTAACCCTTCTTCTTCTTCTTTGGCCTCTTTCTCCATTCAAGTTCATTTGTGTTTTTTAATTTTTGTTTAATGAACTTGTTAACATTCATTGTTATGTGTTTAATGTCTTCATTGTCCTCATCACTTGAGTCATTACTCAAGTGGCATTTCATAGTTCGGAGTTCAAAAACCTTCTTGTTCTTTAGAAGGTGGTTCATGTGTTCATCATGTTCATCATATTCATCATGTTCCATTTCATAGGTCTTTAAAGACCCAATGAGTTCATCAATAGAATAATTATTTAGATCCTTTGATTCTTGAATCGTCGTTATTTTAGGATCCCACCATTTTGAAAGAGATCTTAAGATCTTGTTAGTGAGTTTAAAATCTGAAAAACTTTTACCAAGACTTTTCAAGCTATTGACGACATCCGTGAAGCGGGTGTACATGTCGTCGATAGATTCACTTGGTGTCATTTGGAAGAGCTCAAAATCATGCAACAAGAGGTTTACTTTCGAGTATTTAACTCTACTAGTTCCCTCATGCATGATTTCAAGAGTTTGCCAAATTGTCATGGATAAAATTGTAAACGGCTTGTTTGGTGTAACACTTATGTGTGTCTGTGTCCCATTTGGTTTGTTATTACTTATAAAGGGCTTGCCAAAGGCTAAATGCCCAATTTGAGTGAGTTTGGCAGCCATTGTCGGCTTGTACAGAAAGTTTGTGTCATATGGACACTTGTACTAGATTCGGTCTGTAGTGGACCAATTTTATACCTTTGTTGTGCAAGCTTCGAGCTTGTAATATCCATGGTTGGAATGTGCATCGGCTATAAAGTGTTTGCTAAAAGAGTGGCTTGCGGATCCCGTGTGAAGCACTTTCTCTGTCCCGTCTTCTCTTTCGTTGGTCCTAAGGGATTGTAGGAGATTTCGGGGAGGCTGACCTTTGCGATGATACGCATTGGTGCCGCACGGCTTAGGCAAAACCAGCTAAGTCCGTGACAGTTGGTATCAGAGCGGGACAAGCCCACTTACAAACACTTAGCATGCAAACGTGGGGGACCTAGCGAGGCACCACGAGTACAACAAGCTAAGAAGAATTGCGGAGCGCACAAAGGTCGAGATGGCCGAGTTCGAGCAGTGGCTTGACGTTAACACCCAACCTTGATGGTGCTCGAGGTAAGCGGAGTGCTTGGAAAAAGATGAGACCGGGCAAGGTGGAGTGGGTTGTTCAACGATTGAAAGAGTTGTAAACTCAAGGAATTCGATACTCATACATGGCCTTGCATGCGGATGATGGATTGTTCGCGGCCATCCCAAGGCGACCGAAGGTCGGCGCCATGAAGCATTAAAACTTTATCTTCGGCATGTGCAGGATACTTTTGTAAGAGGCTGAAGTGTGCAGCAAGTTCAGCATGTTGCTAGACCCAGAGGAGTGCAGTGCGAGCTGTATTGGTGAAGTGTCACAATCTAGCAAGTGCATTTGCAAAGGCAGAATTGGGCACAGTTTGTTCAGCAGAGGCGAAGTAGTCCAAGGGGATGGTGGTCTCCAAAACTTCCAAAGGGAAGGATGCGAAGAGCGAAGTTGCTCCAACGGGACAGATATCCAGGAGGGATAAGTCCCGGTTCTATAGGGGCAGAGTTATGCGCAATGAACCGCACTAGTTGAGGAGTACCTCAAGACGAAGCTCGATGGATCGAGTGAGCGGTAAGGAGTCATTGCATGATCTCGCCAGTGGTGATGCGTTGGTGGACGCATAGCAAGATCAAGTGGGGGAGCAACCCAGGCAACACAAAGTGAAGGCACACTTGGAGCCGATAGTGAGATCGGACTCAACAGAGGGCTAACCCGTGGAATGGTTGGCGCGAGGGCCACCATTAACGCAATGCAAATCGAGAAGCGGAACAACTTGTGGGTAACTTGTTGATGTACCCAAACCGCATGAAGGGAGTTGGCAAAGAAGATAGAACGTGGAGCGGAGGCGTGGAGCTTTCCTTAGACAGAAGTCAAGGACATGGACTCTTGCAGAGACAAGAGTAGGATCATGTCGTTCCTTGAGTTCTCTATTCTGATGGAGCAGACTCATCTTGTATGGTGCCAAAGACGAAGGGAACTTCGGGGCATATGCACCTCATCTCGGTGAAGCATTTGACGGAGGAACTAAGGCGATACAACTTGCAGTGGCGAAGTTGGTGTTAGAAGGCCTTGGCACGGGGCAAGAGGATGCTAAGGCAGATGCTCTTGAAGAATATGCCACAGTGTTGCTATTCGAGTTGCCATGAGGAAAGCGGTGCGCAGCGGAGATTGTGCTGGTAGGGGCAGAGTCCCAGGATCCAGACAAATATGCACCTATTTCAGCGAAGTCAGGAGACTTCAGAGGAGCTACTAGGCGATGGACTGTCCTAGAGCTAGGCTTCGTCCGAGTGTGACTCGAGAGTGAGTAGACGAAGGTTGATTGCCAAAGGAGCGAACAGAATCAAAGTTGGCGAAGGCCCTGCGATGTGTTGGCGGAGTCCACACATGGAGATATCGTAGTTCGAGTTCATACCACAGGGATCAGAATGCAAGGAGATGTCATCAGGCGATGACATGATGCAGCGGATCATGGTGGAATGGTTCGTGGCAAGTCGACACACACAGTGAGTCCCATGGGGGGACTAGATCATGCAGAGGTATGATCGGGAGCGCGACTAGGAGCTCTAAGTCGGTGAACAACACGACGGTAAGAAGAGCTATGGATTCAAGTAGTGAATGCCATGGTACCGCAAAGGCGGGTCTTCCGTGCGTGCACCGAATGTTGCATTGAATGGAAGCCTTGGACATCAGCTTATTGGGGCTGTGCCCTATCGAGGAAGAAGTTCAGATGCAAGTACCAGGGAGTCCCATGTGGGGATTAGATTATGCAGAGGTATGATCGGAGCGGTTGAAGAGTGGAACTACTTCAGAGCTCACATTCGCTTAAGGGAGCCCGGCAAGTCGGAGGACAAGGCCGAGTAAGTGAACGTTGCGACCAATGAAGCTAAGGAGAACAGAAGCGGTGTAAACCCTGCAGCATGATGGCAGAGGCCATACATGGGAGTTGCAGTCTGTCTTTCCATCGACCAAGTAGAACTGCTCAGAGAACACAGAGGTGTTGAAGCAGATGGTCGAAAAAGGGCGAGGAAGCAATGACGAGTCCAGAGGGACTCAGCTACCCAAGATCAGTCATCGGTTAGAAGGAAGGTAGACTCAGAGGAGTGCCGCATTGCCGCAGAGGCAGATCTACCGATCACGAAGAAGGGATGCAGATGCGAGACAACGGATAGCTGCGCCATAGACATTGTAGTATCATGGTACCGCAGAGGCGGGACTTCCGGGGAGTCATCAATCCCTTGCTCTCATAGAGGGAGAGCGCTTGGTCGTGATATGGGCCGTGGAGGAGAAGAATGCATTGGCAAACTCCATGTACCAAGACAAGGCTGAAGGACAGAAGCCAGAGAACTTCGTAAGACCAGTGTCAACAGACTTTCCATCAAGATAGCCGTGAGTGAAGGACTTCGGATCGATGCAACAGTGTATGACCAAGGATCGGAGTAGGCAGTACGTGGTGCTGTACCTTTGCTACTCAGAGGAGTCGGCGACAGAAATGATGGAGAAGGTGGTACAATCCCAAACGCGACCAAATCTATCGGAGACTTACTCCAAGTTGGAGTGATAACTTCTTGCATTCTAGAAGTTCAAGGGCAATGAGAAGGCGAATCATAGTAGCTGACTCAGTGCAAGGATTGCAAACACTTCAAGTGCTTCGGAAGTGTGAGCTAAGAGCAGGCGAAGTCTAGTAACTAGCTTGATGCACGAAGTACAACCTCGAGGAGGCGGGCGAAGTCAAGTAACCTTTGCCTTCTCAACTCTCAAGAGAATGGGCAAAACCAAGGACCCCAGCTCTCTTAGTTATCTGACAGAGGAGCTCTGCACAAATTTGATGACCCTTCGAAGTAACTAATGGAAGATAACAGTTGTCAAGCCCTCACCAACGGTGATCAGTGCTACTGAGAGTAGACTATCCGCTTCATTTCCCAATTGAATGCCAATCGAAAGCGGAAGTGATGCGAGCCTACTTGGGCAAGACAACTAAGTGGAAGAAGATTCGATGGGCAAATTTTGCGGAGGAAGGACCTGAAAACTTTAAAGGTTGCGAGACGATGCTCATTAAAGCTCCAACAAGCATCTATCGATTCAAGAGACAAGAAGAATTTGAAGATCTGGCGCATATCAAAGATGGTCTTTTCCCTTATCGATGAATCCACAAGACTCAGCAAGGATCAGCACAACTTCGCCGACCCCACACCAGAGTTTGAGTTATTGGCGAGTTGAAGCAGCATGGCGGATTAAAGTTCGACAACTCAACAACAAGTGGAGAACAATTGGGAGCCAAGAGGCGCATCGCAGCAGGAGCAGAAGATCGAAGATCCAACAAAGAAAAGAAGTTGCAGCGCCAGCAAAGGCTTCGATGAGGACGTCGAAGGAATAAGTGGGGGAGAATGTCACGGATAAAATTGTAAATGGCTTGTTCGGTGTAACACTTATGTGTGTCCGTGTCCCATTTGGTTTGTTATTACTTGTAAAGGGCTTGCCAAAGGCTAAATGCCCAATTTGAGTGAGTTTGGCAGCCATTGTCGGCTTGTACAGAAAGTTTGTGTCATGTGGACATTTGTACTAGATTCGGTTTATAGTGGACCAATTTTATACCTTTGTTGTGCAACTGTTCTGAGCTTGTAATATCCATGGTTGGAATGTGTATCGGCTATAAAGTGTTTGCTAAAAGAGTGGCTTGCGGATCCCGTGTGAAGCGCTTTCTTTGTCCCGTCTTCTCTTTCGTTGGTCCTAAGGGATTGTAGGAGATTTCGGGGAGGCTGACCTTTGCGGTGATATGCATTGGTGCCGCACAGCTTAGGCGAAACCAGCTAAGTCCGTGATAAAATGTCAAAAGCCGTTTCGCACATAGAAATCCGATTGAACTCGTTCTTGTTCAAAGCGCAAAATAAGGTATTCATAGCCTTTGCGTTTAAAGAAAACGACCTTTTCTCCAAAACCGACCATTCGTTCGTTGGTTTAGAGGAAGGTTGAAAACCATTTTCAATGATGTTCCACAAATCCAAATCCATTGAAAGCATGAAAACTCTCATTCAAGATTTCCAATATGTGTAGTCCGATCCGTTAAAGAACAGTGGACGAAAAATCGAAAAGCCCTCTTGAAAACCATTTAGAGCCATTTCTCACGGGTGTAAATCCGAAAGAGAAAGAACGTGGCTCTGATACCAATTGTTAGGGATCGAGCGGCACTAAGAGGGGGGGGGTGAATTAGTGCAGCGGATAAAATGATAGATTTTTCAGCGATTTAAAACAAGCTTCGGAAACTTCGTACGATGAAAGCAACGTTTCGTTTGAACCTAGAAAGATTGCGTTTTAACTTTAAAGCATACATAATAAGATGATAAGGAAGTTGAGTAAATAAGGTAGCAAGTAAAAATGGTTTGCAGCAAAGTAAATAGCAAGAACGTAAATGCAAACCAGATTTTTATAGTGGTTCGGTCATCCGACCTACATCCACTTCCGATTCCTCTTCGCTTGAGGACACCGGCTTTCCACTAGCTTTCCTCCTTCCAATGGGCGAGGAAGAACTCCCTTGCAACACCTCTTCTTTTGACGGGCTTAGAAGATAACCCTTACAAAGCTCTCACCCCTCTCTTGAACAAGAAAACACTTAAGAGTAAGAGGGAAGTTTTTGACCCTATTTGAGCAGAGTTTTCCCTCAAGATTTTCACTTTTCTTGCTGCACTTTGAACCTGCAAAAGAGGGAAATTTATAGAGCTCAAGAGGACTCAAATTTAGAGCCAAAACTTAGAGCCAAAATTTAAGATTCTTGGCTTTGTCGATACCCTGGCAGATCGACACACCCAGCGGTGTGCCACCACCCTTGACCAGCGGTGCTACCGCCTTGCTATCACGAACTCTGATGCGGGTTCTGTTACAAGATGCTAAGACCGAAAGTTATGCCAAGATTCTGGAAGATGCACGAGCATGCATGCATGCGTAGCATGCATGTTGGTCTTGCTAGTCTTTGTTAGTCTTTGTTGCTGTTCTAGGTGGTGCTCGCCCGACCAGCCATTCTTCGGTTCGGTGGTGGTGCTACCGCTTGACCGGCATTCTTTGGTTGTTTGGGTGGTGCTACGCGACCCGGCCGGTGTTGGTTTCTGGTGGTGCTACGCCCAGCCAAGAAATGCTTGGTGGTCTGGCGGTACCGCCAAAGCGATGCATGCACTTCTGTAGCATGCATGCACGTAGCAAAGATGCATGCTTCTTTGGCGGTGCAACCGCCAAAGCATGCATACACGTAGCCCAAAGATGCATGCACACATGCCTTCTTGGGCACATTGTTTGGGCTCCACCGCCCAGACAAATCTACATTTGGTTTGGGCCGAAAACTTGGCCCAAATCGGTTCCGAACAAGGCCCAATGGCCCATACTTGGGTTAAAGGATTAACCCCTAATCCTAACCCAAATTGATGTGCTAACTATGAAATTAAAGACATTCCTAAGCTATTACAAAGTCCGCAAGTCAAGTCTTCTTCCGGCGAGCTTCCGGTGAGCTTCCAGCGGTCTTTCGATGATCCCTCGGAAACCATCCTGCGGACTCCCGGCAAGCTCTCGGACTCCATGATGATTTTGGCGAGTTCCCCCGAGCTTCTTTGGCAAGCTCCGATCTTTCTTGGCAAGCTCCGCGAACTTCCGAAAACTCTTCGGCAAGCTCCCTACTCGTTCTCGGCCAGTTCCGGCAGCACTCCCAACGAATCTTCAGACTTCCATCGAACACTCGAACTCCCAATGATCCATCACACTTGACTTCGACCCTTTGTTTCGCTTTACGTCTTCATCCTTATCGTAGTTACTCCTGCACAGACAAACACCAAAAACTCTACTTCGATCTAGACAGTTATTACAACGCGAATTGACATTCGCTGTTCAAGACATCATTGGTCGGCGCTTCGTCCGATCCTTCGGCATATCGCCCTCTCTAGCGGCTTGTTGCCCAATCGACGGTTGACCTCCGTAACCTCGATATCCATGGCGTAACTCCGCACTTCTTGGCCCGATGCCCGACGTACGAAGCCTCCTGCCGATAGTCGACCGAATCTCCGGCTCGACATCCAATATCCTGACGTGATCACCTCCGGCACAACGTCAATTCCTCCAGCGTCAACTATCTAATCCTGATCGATAGTAGACCTGCATAACTCAAAACGTAGTTAGATCACAAATCACACTCAATTAGTTTCATCATCAAAATCTGAGATTCAATAGGTATTAGATCTCCATCCAATTGCCCAAGCCTCTTGGATTAGTGGGTCTCTACCCAATAATCTCTTATTAGCAATTATTGTATCTCATCTCAAGATCCAATAATTCAGGGGCTTAATGGATATCCAATGAGATGGGGGATTCAGCGGATATCTCATATCCGAACCTCTACTCATTGTAACACCTACCATATGTGTGTGACCCTCTAGGCCCAATATCGAACTGGCCGTGAGTCATACTTGTCAAAACTCCTTCTGACTTAGTAAATTATTATCTCGATAATAATTATTGAGAAATCCTTTAAAGGGAGCGACATCACATGCGCAGCGGAAGAACAAAGATTTTATCATCGTGCGAAGATCGGTGTATCAAAAACAAATCCGTAAAACTGTATGTGCAAAAGAAGATACCTAGGGAGATCGTATATCCCTAAATTCCTGCAGATCTGTGAGAGAGGATGAAGGAGGTCAAGAGACCTCATCTCTAGCGGTATCCACACGGCAGGGATTGCGACGATGCACCTCTCTCTCTCGGGAGAGGAGAACAGGAGGTGGCTACCAAAAACCCTCAGCCTATAGAGCTTTAGTTCCCTCATATTTATAGAGGCCCCCCTTAAAACCCTAATGGATCTTTTTGCCCTATTAGGTATTGGATCTTCATCCAATCACCCAAGCCTCTTGGATTAGTGAGTTTCTACCCAATAATCTCTTATTAGCAATTATTGGATCTCATATCAGAATCCAATAATTCAGGGGCTTAATGGATATCCAATAAGATAGGGGGTTCAGCGGATATCTCATATCCGAACCTCTACTTGTCGTAACACCTACCATATGTGTGTGACCCTCTAGGCCCAATATCGAGCTGGTCATGAGTCATACTTGTCAGAACTCCTTCTGACTTAGTGAATTATTATCTCTATAATAATTCACCCAACTCATCGACTACAGAGGTACCAGGCTACTACGCCGCGACCCCTAAATGATACAGGGGAATCCAATCCTTTGGACCTATCTGTCCTTAGTTACCATGTATATATAGTCCCTCATCCATCTAATATCCCAAAGACCCTATACCGGGCATGGTGCTATTAGGCCCATACGGTCTCTTCTCGAGTCTTGCTCTTGTCGGATTCTCCGAAGAACTCTTTCTCTCTCAATCCGAATAACCTTGGCCAAGAATTTGTTCAAGTAAGAATACATGAGATATTCCTCTCATGATATAGAGAGTGGATGATCCTCTATTGACACTCAATAGCCCTCGTAAGGTTGGCTACCACTCCCAATGACCGACTGTACTAGATATGGAACTTTCCAAACCTATAAGTCTGATATCAAAGAGTGGAGTACTCATACAGGACATCCTTGGTGTCTCAAGTCTAAGGACCAGATACACTACTAGGATTACGGAATCGCTGTCTGACGTGAGGTATCAATAATCATCCAGCATTCCGTAGGCAGATCAATCAGTGAACTCATTCTCCAATGAGCACCTGCAGTGTACCCTTAATGTCCCCACACGAGTAGCTATAAGACTAGCTACCTCCATCATATGAATGGGTATACAGCACACTAGTCTATCCGGTTATCTCGATGTCCTTCTCGAGTAACCTATGACTAGGATAATTTAGGGTCTATGTTTAAAGGTGAATCAGTCTCATTATCGTAATCTCATCACGATCCAATTCCCATTACACAGATCCAAGAACATCACAATGTACATCTAGATAATGTGAGATAATGACAATAATCATAAGCAAAGAGATTGACGTAGCGTGTTACAGGTGCTATCACTCATGTGATTGGCTTGTAGGGCACCTATAACTAGCAATAATTCACCCAACTCATCGACTGCGGACGTACCAGGCCACTACGTTGCGGCCCCCAGACGATATAGGGGAATCCAATCCTTTGGACCTATCTGTCCTCAGTTACCATGTATCTATAGGTCCTCATCCATCCAATATCCCAGAGACCATATACCAGGCATAGTGTTGTCAGGCCCATGTGGTCTCTCCTCGAGTCTTACTCTTATCGAATTCTCCCGGAGGACTCTTTCTCTCTCAATCCGAATAACCGTGGCCAAAGATTTGTTCGAGTAAGAACACATGGAATATTCCTCTCATGATACCGAGAGCGGATGATCCTCTATTAACACTCAATAGCCCTCATAAGATTGACTACCACTCCCAATAACCGATTGTACTAGATCTGGAACTTTCCAAACCTATAAGTCCGGTATCAAAGAGTGGAGTACTCATACAGGACATCCTTGGTGTCTCAAGTCTAAAGACCAGATACACTACTAGGACTACGGAATCGCTGTCTGACGTGAGGTATCAATAACTATCCAGCATTCCATAGGCAGATCAATCAGTGAACTCATTCCCCAATGAGCACCTGCACTGTACCCTTAGTGTCCCCACACGAGTAGCTATGAGACCAGCTACCTCCATCATATAGACAGGTATACAGCACACCAGTCTATTCGATTATCTCGATGTCCTTCTCGAGTAACCTATGACCAGGATAATTCAGGATCTATGTTTAAAGGTGAATCGGTCTCATTATCATGATCTTATCATGATCTGATTCCCATTGCACAGATCCAGGGACATTATAATATATGTAACATGCAAGATAAAGTGATAAAATACCTAATAATAAGCAAAAAGAAAAATTACATATCAAGTCACAAGTGCCATCACTCATGTGATTGACTTACAGGGCACATATGACTAGCAATCTCCCATTTGACCTAAAGCCAATCACCTACATGACTGATCCCTATCAGACCTCTGTGACGCTCAAAGATAATTTGAGACAATAGCTTGGTCAATGGATCTGCAATGTTATCTTCGGATGAAACTCTTTCCATTACTACATCTTTTCAGGCCACGATCTCTCTAATAAGTTGGAACCTCCTCAGAACACTTCTGATGAGACCCGGATTCTCTTATTTGAGTAATCACCTCGTAGTTGTCGCATTATAAGGGAATCAGCTCCTCGCTGCTCGGGATGACTCTGAGATTTGTGATGAACTTCTTCATCCAGACTCCCTCCTTTACTGCCTCTGCTATAGCAATGTGAGACCTCTCTTGGAATTTTTCATGCCAAACCTTTTGACAATGGTGTCTATGTACCTGGACTGGGACGAGCCAAGCATCCTCTTGGATCTATCTCTATCGATCCGTATCCCTAATATGCAGGATGTTTCCCCAAAGTCCTTCATGGAGAAGTGCCTAGATAACTAAGTCTTTACTGTGGAGAGCATTCCTACATCATTCCCAATGATCAGGATGTCATCCACATATAATACCAAAAAGGTGATAGTACTCCCACTTACTTTCTTGTACACACAAGGCTCATTTTCGTTCTTAACGAAGTCATAAGATCTGATCACCTCATCAAATCTTATGTTCTAACTTCGGGAAGCTTGCTTCAATCCATAAATGGACCTAAGCAACCTACACACCTCATCTGGGTTATCCCTGGACACGAATCCCTCCGGCTGTATCATATACACCTCATCCTCAAGATTACCATTGAGGAATGCGGTTTTGACGTCCATCTGTCAGATCTCATAATCATAGTATGCTGCAATAGCTAATAGAATTCGAATGGATTTTAGCATGGCTACAGGTGAGAAAGTTTTATTATAGTCAACACCTTGCCTTTGACGATACCCCTTAGCCAATAGCCTTGCTTTATAGGTCTCTATCTTTCCATCTACTCCAATCTTCTTTTTGAAGATCCACTTGCAGCCAATGGGTATAATACCCTCGGGTGCATTAACTAGGTTTCAAACCTTGTTGGAGTACATGGAATCCATTTCTGAATTCATGACTTCTTGCTATTTCCTGGAGTCTATGCTCATAATAGCCTTCTCGTAGGTCTGAGGATCAATATCCTTAACATCCTCTCTTTTGATATATCCCACATTCTCTCAAGAGGATGGGATACTCTATCAGACCTACGTAAAGTTGGAACTTATGTGTTAGGTATCTGAACAAATTCTAGAATGGTGCTTGAGCTAGGTTCTCTAACCTCGCTCAACTCTATCATGCTCTCACTGTCTTCACCAAGAATGTGTTCCTTCTCAAGGAACACTGCTCTCTTGGCTACAAAAACCTTTTGGTCCTCAAGGTGATAGAAATAATACCCACAAGTTTCCTTGGGGTATCCCACGAACTTGCACCGTTCCGTTCTGGATTCCAACTTGTCAGGGTTATGTCTCTTAACGTGGGCAGGGCAGCCCCAAATCTTAACAATCTTAAGATCAGGCATCTTCACATTCCATATCTCATATGGAGTAGACATCACTGACTTGGTTGGAATTCTGTTCAGAAGGTAAGCTGCGGTCTCTAGGGCATATCCTTAGAATAAGATGGGTAGGTCGACAAAATATATCATGGAACGCACTATGTTTAACAGTGTGTTATTCCTCCTTTCTGATACACCATTAAGCCATGGTATATAATGAGGTGTCCATTGGGATAAGATCCCATAGTCTTTGAGGAACTGGGTGAACTATGTACTCAAGTACTCACCTCCTCGATCTGATCGAAGGGTTTTAATACTTTTTCCTGTTTGGTTCTCCACTTCATTTTTATATTCCCTGAATTTCTCAAAATCTTCAGACTTATACTTCATCAAGTGCACATGTCCGTATCTTGAGAAATCATCAGTGAAAGTAATGAAGTAGGAGTAACCACCTATGACATGAGTTGACATAGGATCGCATACATCATTATGTATGAGTTCTAGTAACTCAGTAGCTCTCTCTCCAATTCTACTAAATGGAGAGTTGGTTATCTTTTCTCAAAGGCAAGGTTCACATGTCACATATGACTCATAGTCAAATGGATCTAGATATCCATCTTTTAGCAACTTTTGAATCCTTCCCTCATGGATGTGACCTAGCCTATAATGCCAAAGATATGCATTGTTCACCTCTTCTCGTTTTCTCTTAGACTCACTTACACTCATGATATATGGAGCTGTATCTAGCATAAATAAAACATTATGCAATGTTCCTCTCGTGATGATATGATCATCTAATATTATTGAACAACCATTATTTTTAAAAACTAATTTATATCTAATAACCTTCTATAATATTTTTGATTATAGAAGGAACATAATAGCATACATCTAATGCAATAATAGCTCCACCAAGCAGATGTAAAGTGACCTTGCCAATAGCTATTGCAGCAACCTTTGCTTCATTGCCTATCTTAAGGTCCATCTCGCCTATGTTCAATCTCCTAGGTCCTGCCAAAACTTACAACGAATTACAGATATGATAAGCACTCCCGGTATCCAATACCCATGTGTTATCATAAGATTCTAACAAATGAAGACTGATCATGAATGTACCTGAAGCTTCTCCAAGCTTCTGTTTCGCCCTTTCTACAAGGTACTCTTTGCAGTTCCTCTTCCAGTACCCATCTGTGCCATAGTGGAAGCACTAGCCTTTGTCCTTTGTTGGGTCTTTCTTAGCAACCTTTGCCTTACCCATTTTGCCCTTGCCCTTTCCCTTTTAAGGGTCTTCTTAGCCTTCCTTTTCTTTCTGGACTCACCAGTGTAGAGAACCAACTTCTCTTTCTTGATAGTGGTCTTTGCTTCTCTCAACATATTGAGGAGCTCTCGGAGGGTCACTTCAAGTTTGTTCATATTAAAATTCATTATGAAGTGAAAAAAGGAATATGATAGGGATTGAAGCATAAGATCCACACACAGGTTATCCTCTAGGACCATTCCTAGATCTATGAGTTTCTCGATCCACTCAATTATCTTAAGGACATGGTTCTGAACCGATGTCCCCTCAGTCATCCTAGCACAGAAAAAACTCTTTGATATCTCATATCGCTGAGTTCTTTCTTGTTCCTCAAACAATTTGCGAAGATGCAGGAGTATGGAATTAGCATCCATATTTTCATATTGTCTCTGTAACTCAGTAGTCATAAAGGTCAACATATAATACTGAGCAAGAGTGGAATCATCTAAGTACTTCACATAACGAGCGATCTCATCCTTGCTTGCCCCTTCGTCAAGCGTAGGGATCACTATATCAAGGACACGCGATTTTCTCTACCGTGAGAACGATTCTCAGATTGTGAAGCCAATCCGTATAATTTGGACTAGTGAGGCGGTTGGCATCAAGTATGCCACGTAAAGGATTTGAAAGCGATATTTTTCTGAAATAAAAGATGTAGCAGAAATAAATAACATGCAAACTTTGCAGAAATTTAAACAATTAAGATAAGGACTTCTATCTTAATGTATTCTCACTAATTTTTTGCGAGACATACAACACTCTCCGGTATGTGAATCGGAGACCCCCGGCGGATCTCTAGTGGGGATCAGGATCCAATCCGCGTCTTAACGTAACCTCGAGGGACTCGACCAATCATGTTAAGCCCGTAAAGTTAGGCAACTCTTGCCAATCACAACTCCTTGTGATTCCCATCATGTTTGACCTCTAAACTACCATGGCCTCGAGGGACTCGACCAATCATGATATTCGGTTAAGTCATCACCATCGTTACAAGATGAGTCTGATTCGGTGATATACTCTCGAGGGACTCGACCAAGCATACCATGTTCTCAGGTCATCTGTGACATCTCTATGTCATAGATAAGATAGCGAGATGCGATATAGGTGAGTCTCAAGGGACTCGACCAACTCAACCCACACCGGGAATCGGTTCCTACCTATAACGATGGAAGGCCACGTGGGTCAATCTAATTACATCATGTTTACTGACTTAATATTATTAATGGAGAGGATTTTTTATTTTGTCTCCTAACATAATGTGTCACACACATACGTATTTAATATATATATCTACATCGTATGTAAATATATATATATACATATCTAGTATGTGTATATCTAATCATACATCACATGAGCAATCACACCATATGATCATGGACCACATCCTAATGTGATCAGGCTCGAGCCAGTGGGCCCAATCACTCACATCAAGATCTATGTGTACTTCGACGCATCTCTATGCCCTGTGATTGTCCATCTCGCTTCGTTGGATCCGTCGGCATTTGAACACATCTCCATGCGTCGAATCGTTCGTCTTGGCCTCGTGAGTCACGCTACTGCTGCGCCTCCTCATGCAATTACAACATAATTACAAGCACGCAGGCCCAACAATAAATGAGAAAAGAATAGAGGCTCGTAGGCCCCATAATAATAATCACATGTACACACATCACAGGTCCATAATCATCTATCCATATCATACATCACATGTATATGTTATTTTATAGGGCTACCAGATAAAAAAATAATAGTTAATTAAACTATTTAATTAACATATTTTTTTGAAATCAAGGACATAAAGGGAATTTTTAAATTTCTAGGGGTATTTTGGTAATTCGGCCAAAAGGATATTTTGGTAATTCTGTCAAAGTGGACAGAAATCAAAATTTCTGAAATTTTGAGGGGCAAAACTATCTTTTGTAAAAAAAAACCTAATACCTTTCCCTTCTGCAGAGTTGCAACCGGGCGCGCCGCCCCTGCTCATGGGCATAGCGCTCGTAGGCGGTTTGTCCGCCGGCGACGCTGCCCCTTGCGGGTGACGATGCCCCTTGTGGGTGCGCCCACACCTGCGGGCAGGTCACCCATAGGCGGCGCGCCACTTGCAAAGCTAGCGGCGGTGCAAGTGTTTACGGCGCCCTGCGCGCATGCAGCGCGCGCTGCATGCAGTAACGCGCAGCGACGCCGACTCTGCGGTAGGTGGCGCAGTAGCAGCAGCCAGCTTTCTGCTCTTTGGGCCCGACCTATCGGCCGGCCGCGCCGCGACGCAGCCGCCCACCGATCGCTACTGTGTAGGCAAAGAAGACCGCAGCGACCTTTGCGTTCTTTGCATGAACGGGTAGCAACAATTGCTGCCCTTTCTCGCCTTTCGCACCAATGATTTTGATGTCAATAGCAGATCTAAAACACAACACACGTAGTTTAAGATCTAATCTTCGCACGAACAACCTAGCTCTGATACCACTGTTGGGAAATCCGTTAGGGGAACGACATCACATGCACAGCGAAAGAACAGAAAACAAAAAACCCCAGATTTTTCGTAGAAAGTTTTCGTCATCATGCGAAAATCCACGAAAAACTACACGTGTAAAAGAAAGGACTTACGGAGATCGTATATCCCTGAATCCCTGCAGATCTATAGGAGAGGATGAAAGAGGTCAAGCGTCCTCCTCTCTAGTGGTATCTACACGATAAGAACTACAACGATGCACCTCTCTCTCTGGGGAGAGGAGAACAGGAGGTGGCTACCAAAAGAAAACCCGCTTTGGTTCCCTCCTATTTATAGAGGCCCCCTGAAAATACTAATGGATCTTTTGCCTTATTGGGTATTGGATCTCTATCCAATTACTCAAGCCTCTTGGATTAGTGGGTCTCTACCCAATAATCTCTTATTAGCAATTATTGGATCTCATCTCAGGATCTAATAATTCAGGGGCTTAATGGATATCCAATAAGATAGGGGGTTCAGCGGATATCTCATATCCGAACCTCTACTCGTCGCAACACATACTATATGTGTGTAACCCTCTAGGCCCAATATCGAGCTGGCCGTGAGTCATACTTGTCAAAACTCCTTCTGACTTAGTGAATTATTATCTTTATAATAATTCACCCAACTCATCGACTGCGGATGTACCAGGCCACTACGCCGTGGCCCAAGACAATACAGGGGAATCCAATCCTTTGGACCTATTTGTCCTCAGTTACCATGTATCTATAGTCCCTCATCTATCCAATATCCCAGAGACCCTATACCGGGCATGGTGTTGTCAGGCCCATGCGGTCTCTCCTCGAGTCTTGCTCTTGTCGGATTCTCCCGGAGAACTCTTTCTCTCTCAATCCGAATAACCTTGGCTAAGGATTTGTTCGAGTAAGAATACATGGGATATTCCTCTCATGATACCGAGAGCAGATGATCCTCTATTGACACTCAATAGCCCTCGTAAGGTTGGCTACCACTCCCAATAACCGGTTGTACTAGATCTAGAACTTTCCAAACCTATAAGTCCGGTATCAAAGAGTGGAGTACTCATACAAGACATCCTTGGTGTCTCAAGTCTAAGGACTAGATACACTATTGGGACTACGGAATCGCTGTCTGACATGAGGTATCAATAACCATCCAACATTCCGTAGGCGGATCAATCAGTGAACTCATTCCCCAATGAGCACCTGCACTGTACCCTTAGTGTCCCCACACGAGTAGTTATGAGACCAGCTACCTCCATCATATGGATGGATATACAGCACACCAGTCTATCCGGTTATCTCGATGTCCTTCTCGAGTAACCTATGACTAGGATAATTCAGGGTCTATGTTTAAAGGTGAATCGGTCTTATTATCGTGATCTCATCACGATCCGATTCCCATTGCATAGATCCAGGGACATCACAATATATGCAACATGCAAGATAAAGTGATAAAATGCCTAATAATAAGCAAAGAGAAAAGGTGCATATCAAGTCACAAGTGTCATCACTCATTTAATTGGCTTGTAGGGCACATATAACTAGCATGCAGCACCAACGCTTATAAGACTCAAGACCTCCCATTTCCTTACCAATGTGAGACTAAATGCACCTTGCCTACCCCCTCTTGGGGCGCACCGCACCCTCTTTGGGGTGCACGGCTGCCTACCCCCTTTGGGGCGCACCCCTACTTGGGGTGCTCGGCGTAATACCCCCTCTAGGGTGATCACCATGACATACTTAAGAATTCACCTTGCCTACCCCCTCTAAGGCGCTTGGCGTGACAGTATGATATAAAAGTATATATATATTGTGAGAGTATACATATATGTTATGACATGTGGTATGAGAGTGTACGTATATACTACGATATATAATGAGGAATTACATATGTGTGAGAGTGTATGTATATATTATGAAATGTGATGTGACTATTGAATTTTGAATTTTGATGATAAAACCAATTGATTAGTTTATTTAATTAATATATTTTGAGATAAATAATGCAAAAAATACTATGATGGACTCGAGCTGCTAAAGAGCTAACTATTGAAGTAAGAGAGTCGAACGTTATGCTAGGAAAATTATCACATAAAAAATTGGACAACAAACCAAATGATTGATCAATGTGCTAAAGATCGAAAGTCATGTTATTGTTGGGATCTAGAGCAGCACTAAAAGGGGGGGGTGAATTAGTGCAACGGTTAAGAATGATAAATTTTGGTGATTAAAACGGATTTTGAAAACTCCATATGTTGAAAACCTCATTTCAACTAAAACCGATTTTGATTGAAGTGTATCGGAAACGTAACCAGCTTAAGAGAGTTTAGGGATGAAGAAAGACAATGATAAGGAAGTAGGGCAGCGAAATAAAATAGTTTGCAGAAAGATAAAAGCAATAAATAAACGTAAACCAGATTTTTATAGTGGTTCGGTCATACGACCTATGTCCACTCCCGATTCCTCTTCTCTTGAGGCTACCGGCTTTTCTACTAGTTGTCTTTCTTCCAAGGGTAAAGACCAACTCCCTTACAATACTCTCCTTTTGATGGGTTTAGGAGGTAACCCTTATAAAGCCTCTCACCCTTCTCTTGGACTATATCACACTTAAAGCTTAGAGGGAAGATTTTAATACTATTACAATAGAGTTTTTCCTTTTTCTTTCTCAAGTTTTGTATGTTTTTCAATCATGGATGAGAGGGGTATTTATAGGCCTCAAGGTGATTCAAATTTGGAGCCCAAATTTGAATTACCTCGGATTCCCGGGTGCTAGCGGTACCACCACCAGTCTGACCTTGACACTAGCGATACTACTACCAGCCTAGAGCGATACCATCGCTGTAGCTTTTATGCTGGGCGGTGCTACCGCCTGTAGCTTGGAAACATGCGCCTTTTCACTTTTCCAGCTCATAGACGGTTCTACTGCCAATTTCGCGGTGCCACCGCCTATGATAACTTTTGGGCTACTGAATGGGCCTCCCAATGAGCCCAAATCAGTCCGAATTTAAGCTCAATTGGTCCCTAATTGAGTTAGTATTATTTTATCTAAAACCAACTCAATTTTGACTCAATCCTACTTTGATCTAGATAATTATTACAACGTGAATTGAAATATCGCCTGGCACGCCATTGGCCTATCGGCGCTTCCTCCGACACTTCAGCGCATCATCCTCTCTTGCGGTTTGTTGCCCAATCAACAGCTAACCTTTGTAGCCCCGATCTCCTTGGTGCAACTCTGCTTTTCTTGGCCCTATCTCTAATTTCTTTGTTCGAAGCCTTTTGTCGATCGTCGATTGGACCTCTGGCTCGACGTCTAATCTCCTGACGTGCTGACGTAATTTCCTCTAGCATAACATCGATTCTTCCTGCATCAATAATCTAATCCTGATCGAGAGTAGACCTATATAACTCAAAACACAGTTAGATAACCAAAACACGATCAATTAGTTATCATCATCAAAATCCGTGATTCAACAATCTCCTCCTTTTTTATGATGACAATTAATTGATGATTGACGGAGTTAACCCAACTCCTAGAGTTTAAACAAACTCCCCCTATCAATATGCCATTGATAGAACACTTGGATTATCTCAAATCCAAGCAACATGTATCAAAATTATGTCAACAAAAGTATCATGCAAATATATAAAATATTTAATCAATATTACATTGTATGAAGTCATTAATTTGCTTCTCCCCCTATGTCATCAACAAAATGGAGAAGTAGCATCTTGGCTAGTTTAAAAATAATGCAAGTTTTATAATTATACTAGCAAGATTTTTTAGTTCAATTTTCAAGCTAAAGATTTACAATATACATCACTTTGAACATGCAAGTTAATAGTTTTCAAAGATGTGCAAGTTTGTATTTTTTTTCTTTCTAAAGATAGGTAAGATAGAAATTTTTCATTCGCTTCTTGAGTTGTGTAAGTTACATTTTCTTTGCTTCTCTTGCGATATCCATATAATTTCTTTCTTCTCTTTTGAGAAGAGCAAGCTTGCAAGTTTTGCTTTCTTTGCATGCTAAGAATTTTGCATTCATTTACAATATGCAAGCTAGCAAAACCCTTCTCCCCCTTTATCAAAGTCAAAAAGAAGTGAAGAAATACAAGATTTGCAAGATCAACTTTTCATATCAATCTAAATTTGCATCAATGAAAGTTTTGCATTAATCATTCAATAAAATCATGAACAAAGATCAATATCAAAAGATATCATTCACGATTCATAATTATTCTTTTTAGCAAGATCAAGATCATGATTTTAAAAATAAATTCTAAACACATAGTTCCGAGAAATCAAAATCAAGATTCACAAAGATTTTCTTTAGCATCAATTTTCAATTCATGATAAAGGGCATACAACCAAGAATCATGATACATAAAAATATATCATTCTCATAGATCAAGTCATGATTCTTTGATTCATCATAAAGCAAATAGCAAAGAGAACAACTACATTCATGCATAAAAATTCTCATCAAGATTTCACAAAAACAAATTCCAAGTATCATGATACCAAGATCACATTATGTACAAAAGTTCAATTATCAAGATATCAATATCATGAATTCATAAAAATTCAAGTTTTAAGTTTCGAGAAATCAAAAGACAAATTGCATTTCATTTGAAAATTTTTCTTTTGATAACCGAGAGAACTTCATGTTATAATTGTCAAGATCATGATTTCAATAAAATTTCTTTATAGCAAAGTGAAATGTTTTAGATCTTGATTTAAACATTACAAATATCTCAAAAAGTTGTGATTCCTATAGATCAAAAGAAGAGTCAAGAATCATTAACAAATCATATTAAAATTCATAAAAGATATCAAGAAGAACAAAATTTCTTTTACTTCGATATTCAAACCATGACAAGTGATATATCAAATGTTTGCATTAATATTTCAATCATCGAGTCGTGTGTAGAAATAAGTATTAAAATGTAGGAGAAAATAAAATTACACATAAAATGTCTTACTAATCAAAGTACATTCTCTCAAGTTGAGTATCAGAAAGTCAAGAGAAAATAATTTATGATTCATTTGCATTTTTCTTCAATAACATAGGAGAATCATAAAAGAGTACGGAGTAAGAGATCTTTAAAAAAAAGTTCTCAAGATCACGATATAGATAAAACTCATTCTAGTTCAATTTATCAACTCCAAACTCATAATCAAATCATCAAAATCACTTTCATAATTTACGAGATTCATAAGATATCATGAAATCATTAATCTCAATAAGGTGGGAAAGGCATTTTCTTTTTTAAAGTGATTTTTTTAACACATTATCAAAATCTCATTCATAAGAGATTCATAATGATAAATAGATTATTGATAAAATCATCAATTCATGATTCATTTGGAAGGTTTTCTTTAGTGACTAAAAAGATATATAGGAGAACAAAATGAATTGAGGGAGATAGAACATGATTAAAGCATTTAACATGATTGAAGCATGATTCATATTTAAGATGTATCCTACGTTATAAATATGAATCAAGCATTTGTCAAATCCAGAATCATCCTCAAAATCACATTCAATAAATTCATACATGATAAACATGAATTCATGAATTTTCTATAGAAAAATCGATAAGATTTAGATAGAGGATTGCCTTTCATTTTTATATGCAATTTGTTTCTTATAATCATGCTTTTGCCCTTAATAAAAATAATTGTCAACATTCAAGACAAAAAGGTAAATTTTATCATAAAGATCATTAAGTCGAATCACATTAAGTATGTGGCATTTTCCAAAAGATTCGATTCAAGAGATTCACATGGATTCATCAAAACCGAAAACTTTAGAGATAGAAAATTTTTCAAGAATCATGCATTTCCTTTTTATGATTTACTTCAAATAAGTATGCATTTGTCTTTTAATGTCAAATTGAGACAATCATGAAAGTTCAAGATGTAAAGGCAAAATCCATCAAGTTTTTCAAAATCAAAAGATATAACATGTCATATAAAAATTCATCGTAAAAACGATTAAGACCAAATACACATTAATTCAAAATGTGAGAGTCACTCATCATACATAATGTGTTTTATTTTAAGTTATTTATTTCATATAAGTGTGCTCATGTTTTAAAAGATGAGTATCAAGTTTAAATCCAAAACTTGATTATTGTCATCAAACCCATTAAGATCAAATGCATCACACATAAATCATCATGATAGTGCATTTTCTCATTTTTATATGTTTCAATTTAAGTGATGTGATCTTTCATAGGAATGTTCAAATTTTTCATATGAAAATGTCATACATCATATTTAAAACTGAAAACATCATCAAAACCATTAAGATTCATGGATTCATCATCCACATTATTTCAAAATATGAGATTTCAATTTTCATTACTTCAATTCCTCATTAAGCATGATGCAAAAATTTAAAGATCAAGCATAATACCATAAAGTATCTTCAAAATTTTTATATGAAAGCCAAGCATTAACACATAAAATTCGCTCATCACAATGTAAAATAATCAAGATAGATGTTCATTGATTTTATCTTGTTAGGTGTACAAGCATGAGATGCAATTATCATTAGAATACTTTAAAGAATAACATACATAGATATGCATTAGGTTTAAGACCGAAATCCGATACGGAAAGCATACATGGAATTTATGCATTATCATAGATTAAATAATTATCATTCATAATTTTTACTTTTCAAAAATACTAGAAAGAAAAGCATAATATAATTTTTGAAAATAATTTTTTTATTTCCTACCAACTAAATTAAGCACTCATGAAAAAGTCATGTAATTTCAAAATAAGGTAAAAGCATTTCGGGTAAGTTACTTACCTCATTGTTAAAACCCGTCAAAGTCCAATTTGCCTCTTCTTTACCTGATTTGCCCTTGGGTGCCTTCCTCTTCTTTGGCCTCTTCCTTCATTCAAGTTAATTTTTTATTTTAGATTTTTATTTAATGAACTTATTAAAATTGATTAAAAGTTCAATGTCCTCTTCATTGTCCTTATCACTTGAGTCATCACTCAAGTGGTATTTTATAGTCCGGAGTTCCAAATCCTTTCTGTTCTTTGGAAGATGGTTCATGTGTTCATTATGTTCAAAAAAACTCATTTCATAGGTCATTAATGACCCGATTAGTTCTTCCAATGGAAATTCATTTAGATTTTTAGTTTCTTGAATCGTCATTACTTTAGGATCCCACCTTTTTGGAAGGGATCTTAAGATCTTGTTAGTGAGTTCAAAATTCAAAAAATATTTATCAAGATTTTTCAAGCTATTAACGATATTCGTGAAATGGATGTACATGTTGTCAATAGACTCACTTGGTGTCATTCGGAAGAGCTCAAAATCATGCAATAAGAGGTTTATTTTTGAGTCTTTAACTCTACTAGTTCCCTCGTGCGTGATTTCAAATATCCGCCAAATATCAAAAGCTGTTTCGCATGTAGAAATCCGATTGAACTCTTTTTTATCTAAAGTGCAAAATAAGGCATTCATAGCCTTTGCATTTAAAGAAAAATATTTTCTCTCTAAATCCGACTATTCGTTCATCGATTTAGAGGGAAGTTGAAATCCATTTTTAATGACGTTCCATAAATCCAAATTCATAGAAAGTAAGAAAACTCTCATTCGAGTTTTCCAATAAGTGTAGTATAACCCGTTAAAGAACGGAGGACGAACAATAAAAAAATCCTCTTAAAAGCCGTGAAGAGCCATTTCTCATGGGTGTGAATCCGAAAGAGAAATAACAAGGCTCTGATATCAATTGTTGGGATCTAGAGCAGTACTAAGAGAAGGGGTGAATTAGTGCAGTGGTTCAGAATGATAAATTTTGGCGATTAAAATGGATTTCGAAAATTTCGTACGTTGAAAACCTTGTTTCAACTAAAATCGATTTCGATTGAAGCATATCAGAAATGTAATTAACTTGAGAGAGTTTAGGGATGAAGAAAGACAATGATAAGGAAGTAGGACAACCAAATAAAATGGTTTGTAGAAAGATAAAAGCAATAAGTAAACGCAAACCAGATTTTTATAATGGTTCGATCATACGACCTACATCTACTCCCGATTTCTCTTTTCTTGAGGCTATCAGCTTTTCCACTAGTTGTCTTCCTTCCAAGGGCAAAGACCGACTCCCTTACAACACTCTCCTTTTGATGGGTTTAGAAGGTAACCCTTACAAAGCCTCTCACTCCTCTCTTGGACTATATCATACTTAAAGCTTAGAGGAAAGATTTTGATATAATTATAATAGAGTTTTTCCTTTTTCTTTCTCAGGTTTTGTGTATTTTTCAACCATGGATGAGAGGGGCATTTATAGGCCTCAAGGTGATTCAAATTTGGAGCCCAAATTTGAATTACCTCGATTCCCGAGTGCTGGCGGTACTACCGCTAGTCTGACCCTGACACTGGCGGTACTACTGCTAGCCTAGAGTGGTACCACCACTGTAGCTTTTATGTTGGGCAATGCCACTACCTGTAGCCTAGAAAAGTATGCTTTTTCACTTTTCCAGCTCATAGGCGGTTCTACCACCAATTTGGCGGTGCCACTGCCTATGACAACTTTTGGGCCACTGAATGGGCCTCCTTATAAGCCCAAATCAGTCCCAATTTAGGCCTAATTGGTCCCTAATTGAGTTGGTATTATTTTATCCAAAACCAACTTAATTTTGACTCAGTCCTACTTCGATCTAGACAATTATTATAACGCGAATCAAAATGTCGCCCGGCACGTCATTGGCCTATTGGCACTTCGGTCGACACTTTGGCACATTGTCCTCTCTTGTTGTTTGTTGTGTAATTAGCAGCTAACCTCCGTAGCCCTAATCTCCTTAGCGCAACTCCGCTCCTCTTGGCCCGATGCTCGATTTCTTTGTCCGAAGCTTTCTGCCAATCGTCGATCAGACCTCCGGCTCGACGTCCAATCTCCTGACGTGATTTTCTCCAACATAACATCGATTCTTCCTGCTTCAATTGTCTAATCCTGATCGAGAGTAGACCTATGTGACTCAAAATACAGTTAGATAACCAAAACATGATCAATTAGTTGTCATCATCAAAATCCGAGATTCAACAATTATAGGTTCGAGCATCATGCTAAAGGATTGAATATTGCACTAGAAGATTAGATATCATAAAAAAATTAACATACTAGTGGAATGGGCAACATGCTGAAGGAAAGGACAATGTGTCAGAGGTTTACACAAAATTCTGAAAGATCGGATAACATGTCAAAAGAGAGTACAATATGCCAAAAGCTTCATAAATATGCTGGATGTATGGTTGATTTATCAAGATCTTAACTGAGATTATTTTGAGTTAATTTAAGTTGATATTAGTTCAAAATAAAACCCACTTGTCAAGAAAGCTAGTGGGCTTGAAGCCAAGTTGAACTAGGCTCGTTAGAAGGCTAAACCGATGCCTAAAATAGGCCTAGGTGCTAGTACTATTAGGCCTAAGTGATAATATCATCTTAGTTAACCAACAAGCATTATTTATGCTCTGTTAACGTTTTTAAACAAAGGTACCACCTATGGTGACAATAGTATTATCTAGAATTTAAATTTTACAATGGTAGTAATAGAGTCATATTTGCAGCATCAAAAGTTACAGTAGTAGTACCACCCAATGTCAGCGATAGTACCATTCATATCCCAAAATTTTTGGCTCTATTCATGAAGCCTTTGGTGCGTATAA
The DNA here is from genome assembly GCA_024322285.1 of Musa beccarii. NCBI lineage: Eukaryota > Viridiplantae > Streptophyta > Magnoliopsida > Zingiberales > Musaceae > Musa > Musa beccarii. The sequence goes on from CM044396.1 coordinate 32,072,723, forward strand.
ATACCTCACTTAGGCTTGGTTGATGGGCCATCCATTCTTGAGTTGGTGAAGTATTATCATTTTGAACATAGTTTAAGTCTCTTCTCCTCCTCTTGAATTTGGTTAAAATTATAAGTTGTAGGAGATGAGATATCTTTTATAAAATGAGAGTGTAAATGTTATCTCCTAAGCCTAAAAAAAGAGAAAGTTATAATAAGGATAGTTGATCTTTATCCATTAGAAAGAAAATTAATAGTAAAAGTCAATAGCCTCGAGGGAAGAGAAATCAAGAATGAATATAAGTCGAGAGTCGAGAAGACTGAATCATTATAATTTAGTTTACCTTTCTTTACTTGTCCTTTACTTGTGACTTAATTTTATTCTTTTTACTTGCAACTTTAACTTTGATCGAGTTTTTGAAATATATTGATTTATCAATCAAGTTTTAAAATCAATTAAAAATATTATTACACTAATTTACTCTCTCTTTTTAATACCATTAAAATTATAATAGTGTGAATTATTTTTGCATATGTGTTTTTGATTTATTTTAGATCAGAATTTTATCTTATTATTAGGCTATGGTTATGCGATGATGCATCCATTATGAAATATTTAATATATTTATATAATATAAGGTATGGTGTTTGAGTACATGTATATGTGATAACATTCTATTATACAAATACATGTACTCAAACACCATACCTCATATTACTAAATAAAATGATAGAATTTATGTTCTTAAGGCATTGTATCATTGTGGACAGCATAAATAAATGGAAAGATGACATTCTATTATAGTCAATATATAAGATATGAATGAAGGTATAGATCAGGTGATTTTTGTTGAATCTCAGATTTTGATGATAAAATCAATTGGTGAAATATTTGTTCTAATCTATATTATCAAAGATAAGTGTGCAGGATTAACTACGATGGGTCAGAAATATAAAGTGATTTGCCGAGGTCAAGTCCGTCGGGTGTTCAAGAGTTCATCAGAAGTCCGATGGATCGTCGGAAGTGTTGCCGGAACCAACCAAGATCGAATCAGGGACTTACCGAAGTTTTCGAACGTCGCAAAGATTGTCGAAGGTTCGCGAAACTTTGCCGAGAAGGTTCAGAAGCTTATCGAAGACTCGTTGAGCGTGCCATACAAGCCGGGAGCATGCTGGGAATCCGTTGGAAGAAATCCGAGGGAAGTATCGGAGGACCGCCGAAGTCTCATCGTAAAGCTCACCGGAATAAGACTTGAAGAATGTCGGTTTAAATCACTGTTAATTATGTTTTAATTTCGTAGTTGTCACGTACTTAGGGCAAGGATTTCGAATTAATCCTGCTCTAAATTGGTAGGGGCCAACCGGGCCTTTACTGGGCCTTTTGGGCCTTGAACAAGGCCCATTCACCTTCTTTGAATGGGCCAGCGAGCACCGCTGTGCCAGCGGGTAGCACCGCTGGTAGCCGTGTGCTAAGGCGGTGCTACCGCCACTGGGCGAGTACCGCTCGCTACTCTGATGAATAGTGGCGGTAGTACCGCTTGCTCCAGCGGTAGTAGCATCGCCGGCATCGCCGGGTCGATTGTCGATCGACAAAGTGCAGAGCACCGCCAAAGACAGGAACTCTAATTTGATTTCAAATTTGGAGCCCAAATTTGAAACCATTTTCGATCTATAAATACCCCCCTTTCTCAGCTGAAAGGGCACCCTTTTGAGAGTTAGAAATCAAGCTAAAGTCTTGCAAAAGTCTTATTTTCAGTAGTTTATGTTCACCTCATTCTTTCTCTTTGGAAAATCTGTAAGAGTGTGAACTTCTTGTAAAGGGTTGTAAGAGGGGTGATTGTTCCTTCCCCTTCAAAAAGATTTGCTAGTGGAAGTTGGGAGCCTCATCAGAGAAGGCTTCGGAAGTGGATGTATGTCACTTTGACCGAACCACTATACATCGCTGCGTCTTGAATGTGTGAGTGTTTAAATTTCTGTTTCATCTCTTTATTTGGCTGCAAACCATTTAGTTTGACATTACTTTTACTCAAGCAACTTCTACCAAGTCATCTTTCGTCTGATCGAAGTTTTCATACGAACTAGCCTTTTACCGAAATCGATTCCAAGTTTACGATTTTAATCCGCTGCACTAATTTACCCCCCCCCCCACTTAGTGGTTGTCTGATCCTAACAATTGGTATCAGAGCGAGGTTTACTCTCATATTGGTTTAAAACCCAAGAGAGATGGCCTACTTCAGTATGTAAGAGAGTCACTCCATTACTCGTTCGCCTATGTTTAATGGGTCGGATTATACATATTGGAAGACTCGTATGAGGATTTTTCTCATTTCTATGGACTTCGAACTTTGGAACATTGTTGAAAATGGCTTTGCAAAATCTTCTCTTCCGATGAGTGAGTGGAATGAGTCGGAAAGGAAGATTTTTACTCTCAATGCAAAGGCTATGAATGCCTTATTTTGTGCGCTTGATAAGAATGAGTTTAATCGGGTTTCTATTTGCGAATCGGTATTTGATATTTGGCGCACTCTTGAAATCACTCATGAAGGCACTAGCCGAGTGAAAGAGTCCAAAATCAACATTCTTGTGCATTCTTATGAACTTTTTCGGATGAAACCAAATGAGTCCATTGGAGACATGTACACCCGCTTTACGGATGTCATCAATGGACTTAAAGTCTTGGTAAAGGTTTTTCTAATTTTGAGTTGGTAACTAAAATTTTAAGATCCCTTCCAAAGAGTTGGGATCTAAAGGTTACGGCCATTCAAGAGGCTAAGAATCTTAAAATATTTCTGCTTGAAGAACTTATTGGGTCTCTAATGACCTACGAGATGACGTACCATGTTCATGAAGAGCTTAAGAACCTCATTCCAAAGAACAGGAAGGATATGACACTTAGAACATAAGAAGACCACTTGAAAGGAACATCAAGTGATGAGGACAGTGACAATGACATTGCACTTTTAACTCGAAAGTTTAAGAAATTTATAAGAAAGAATAAATTTAAAAATAATACAAAAAATAAATTTGAGCACAAAAAGACCAAGTTATTTGCTACGAATGCAAGAAGTTGGGACACTTCAAGAATGAATGCTCTCAAGCCAAGAAGAAGCAATTCAAGAAGAAGAAAACTTTGAAGGCCACATGGGATGATTTAAGTGACTCCGAGGTTGAAGAAGCTAGCAACAAAGAGGAGGCCAACTTCGCGCTAATGGCATTAGGAGAAGAGGTTAGTGAGTTATTTAATGAAGAGTTATCTTTTGATGAACTTTCTATCGCTTTTCATGAGTTATTTGATGAATGTAGAACTCTTAGTAAGAAGTTCAATTTGCTTAAGAAAGAGCATGCTTTATTACAAAATAAGTTCAATAGTCTCCAAACCCCTTCTCTACCCCCATGCTTTAAGTGTGAACACTTAGAAGCAACAAAAAGGGAGAACTTGCTACTCAAAGAGACCCTAAACAAGTTTAAGGTCGGTAGCAAGGGCTTGGACATGATCCTTGCTAACAAGGGTCATGTCGGAAATAGGAGTGGAATCGGATTTGTGAGTGGATCTCACCAAAATCCCACCACCTTCATTAAAGGACCCACATTGCATGTATCACCCCATTTGAAATGTAATTTTTATGGTAAAACAGGACATGTTGCTTACAAATGTCAATTCAAGAAATTTAGTCCACAAAAATTGATATGGGTTCCTAAAGGAACTATAAACAATTCAATGTTAAATTACAAATTAAGTAGATCAATTTGTAAGACACCCAAAATCAAATGGGTACCTAAAAACCATCCTCTTTTGTAGACAAACTCACAAGCTAGGAGCAAGAAATAGTATCTTGATAGTGGATGCTCAAGGCACATGACCGGAGATCCATCTCATTTCTCTATGCTCACTAGCAAAGAAGAAGGGTATGTCATCTTCGGAGACAACAACAAGGGTAAAATCATTGGCAAGGGAACCATAGATAACAAATCAAGTTTTTCAATTGATGATGTGTTTCTAGTTGATGATTTAAAACATAATCTTTTAAGCATTAGTCAATTATGCGATAAAGGTTATGTTATTAGATTTGAATCTAATGTTTGCATCATTGAAAAACCAAACAATGACATATCCATGATTGCTTTAAAACAAAACAATGTCTACACCATAAATATTGATGAATTAAGTAATGAAATGTATTTTTCGATTTTGAATGATGATGCTTGGCTTTGGCATAGGAGATTAGGCCATGCAAGCATGAAACTAATTTCTAAGATTTCATCTAGAGAGTTAGTAAGAGGTATCCCAAACATGAAATTTGTCAAGGACTAAGGTATGTGATGCATGTCAACTAGGAAAACAAATAAAACCTAGTTTCAAATCAAAAAATCAAATTAGCACCACTAGACCATTGTAATTGATCCATTTGGACTTACTTGGACTAATTGACATAACAAGCCTAGGAGGTAGCAAATATGCCTTTGTAATTATGGATGACTATAGTAGATATATTTGGACCTATTTCTTGGCTCACAAAAGTGATTGTTTCAAATGTTTCTCTAAATTTTGTAAACTCACTCAAAATGAAAAAGGTTTTATGATTTCATCAATTCGAAGTGATCACGGAGGTGAATTTTAAAATCACGACTTCCAAAATTTTTGTGAAATAAACGGATATAACCATAACTTCTCTACTCCAAGAAATCCACAACAAAATGGAGTAGTGGAAAGGAAAAATAGAAGTTTACAAGAAATGGCTAGAACCATGTTAAATGAATATAATTTACCAAAATATTTTTGGGCCGAAGCTGTGAATACGGCTTGCTATGTTATGAATAGAGTTCTAGTGAGAACATCCCTATCTAAAACTCCATATGAATTATAGAATGATAAAAAACCCAATGTTTCTTATTTTAAAGTTTTTAGTTATAAATACTTTATTTTAAATAAAAAGGATGCCTTAGGAAAATTTGATGCAAAATCCAATGAAGGCATATTTCTTGGTTATTCTTCCATTTCTAAGGCTTTTCGTATTTTCAACAAAAGAACCTTAGTTATAGAAGAATCTATTCATATGGTTTTTAATGAAATTTTTGAATTTAAGAAGAAAGACTTTGATGATGATTTTGGCTTTGATAATTTGAATTTGAATGAACCCTCTCCTCAAAATGACAACTTGGATGCATCTTCTTCCCAAACTTCCTTACCCAAGGAATAGAAGTATGTAGATGCTCATCCCAAGGAGTTAATTATAGGACATGCATCGAAAGAGGTTCAAACTCGCTCTTCTTTCAAAGATTTTTGTGCCCATGCCGCTTTTCTTTCTCAAGTTGAACCAAAATGCGTTGATGATGTCTTGAAAGATGATTCTTGGGTTATCGCAATGCAAGAAGAATTGAATCAATTTGAGAGGAATGAGGTATGGAAGCTTGTTTCTAGACCTAATGACCACTTAGTTATTGGTACTAAGTGGGTCTTTAGAAACAAGCAAGATGATTGTGGTATCGTGGTTAGAAATAAGGCTAGACTAGTGGCCAAAGGTTTCAACTAAGAAGAAGGTATCGATTACGAAGAGACCTTCACTCCGGTGGTAAGATTAGAAGCCATTAGGATGCTCCTTGCCTATGCTAGTAGTAATAATTTCAAATGGATGTCAAAAGTGCATTCTTAAATAGTTTTATTTCCGAAGAAGTGTATGTCGAACAACCACCCGGATTTGAAAACTCTCTTCTTCCTAACCATGTGTTTAAGCTAACTAAGGCTTTATATGGTCTAAAACAAGCCCCTAGGGCTTGGTATAAGAGGCTTAGTTCTTTTTTAATTTCAAATGATTTCACTAAAGGCAAGGTTGATACTACATTGTTTATTAAATATTTTGAAAATAGTTTTCTTATTGTTCAAATTTATGTTGATGATATTATTTTTGGTTTTTCTAATAAATCACTATGTGAATCATTTGCCAAGAATATGAGTGATGAATTTGAGATGAGCCTAATGGGAGAACTAAATTTCTTTTTAAGATTGCAAATTAAGCAACTAAGTGACGGTATATTTCTAAATCAATCTAAGTATATATTAGAATTGTTAAAATGATTTAACATGGATGGATCAAAAGACATTAGCACTCCTATGAGCACCTCCACTAAGTTAGATATGGATGAAAATGGAGAAAGTTTTGATAAAAAACATATAGGGGCATGATAGGTAGCCTGCTTTATCTCACTACAACTAGACCTGACATCATGTTTAGTGTGGGGCTATGTGCAAGATTCCAAGCTAATCCTAAGCTATCTCATTTCAAAGCCGTTAAGAGAATCCTCAGATATCTTAAAGGGACTCAGAATCTTGGATTATGGTATCCAAAATCTGATAATTTTGATTTGACAGCTTATGCAGATGCGGATTTTGGTGGATGTAAAATAGATAGAAAAAGTACATCCGGAACATACCAATTTCTAGGACATGCACTTGTTTCTTGGACTTCCAAGAAACAAAATTCGGTTGCACTATCTATGGCAGAAGCCGAATATATAGCTGCAAGTGCATGCTGTGCACAGGTTATTTGGATGAAAAATACATTAGAAGATTATGAAATTTATTTAAAGAATATTCCTATAAAATGTGATAACATGAGTGCTATTTGTCTAACTAAAAATCTGATTCAACACTCTCGAACTAAGCACATTAACATTAGGCATCATTTTATACGTGATCATGTCAGTAATAAAGATGTCACCCTTGAATTTATTGATACAAATCATCAATTAGCGGACATTTTTACAAAACCCTTAAATGAGGAACAATTTGATTTTATTAGAAGGGAAATAGGCATGTTAAATTATGCTTGTAAATGAGCAGCATTATATTTAGTTTCTTTCGGCTTTCGTGGTTTTTACGAAAACTCGGCTCTTGCGAATTTGCCTCCCTCATTTTAATTCTATATCTTAAGGAGTGATCTATGATTACATCTCATCTCATTTCAACACTAGCAAACAAATTTAAAAATAAAAAAAATATTTTGTGGGGCCAACGGTAGCATCGCCTGAACCGACGGTAGTACCGCCTGGGTACTCGGCTCCCAGGTGGTAGCACTGCCTGGTTGGCGGTAGTACCGCCTGAACACCCCCATATTAAAGGGGGTGTTAGGGTCGGCGGTAGAACTGACCGAAACACTCTCCCTTTCATCCTTTTTCCTCCTAAGCTCCTCTAAGCCTTCTCCTCTCCATTCTTCCTCCTCCTAAAGGGCAATCAAAGGCATTTTTGTGATCCAAGCTCCTCACCTCTCTAGGAAACACAAATAAGGTAATAGATGAAATTTCCTCTTCTACTCACAACTGCTTATCTTTTCCTTATTATTTCCTTTTGTTTGTTCATCATGAATAGATATAGACATGGCTCCTAAGAAATCAACAAGAGACAAAGGGAAAAGGTTGGAAGGAGATTCATTTGACCTAACCCTTTTTAGATCTAATGAGGTAGCCTTAAGATACCTAAATTTTGATTGTAAAACCATACATAAGGGTAAACATGTTGATCTAGGTGAACTAGAAAACCTAGAACCTATTAGATGGTTTGCTAATCTAAATGCTCTACCTATCTTGCAAGTTAATGAACCAATCTACCCTAGGTTGGTTAAGCTATTTTATGCTAACATGATTATTAAAGATGATGTTTTGTCCACCTATGTGTTAGGAACCACAATTCAGATTTCTGATCGTATCATATGTGAGTTACTTGGAATTGAAGAAAAGAATAAAGGATGTTATTTTAGAGGGCAATGGGATATGGATGTAATCGGAGCAACCCACTCCGAAGCCTTAGAAATGATTTTTGCTAATCCTAACCTAGGCATCATCCCTAAAAGCTGCGAGTACTTATTACCTTTTAACTCGAAATTACTTCATCACATTATGATAAGTATTCTACTTCCGAAGCAGTTTCATCCTGATGAAATGAGTATGTTAGAACTAAGTACGATGTATTGGATTATGACTAGACAAAACAACTGCTTTGGTTATTTGATTAGATAACACATGATAGAAATTTTCTCTAGAGACTCGATGTTGTCATATGGTGGGTTGATCACTAGACTCATTTTTGCCCATGACATTTATGTGTCACCCAACGAGGAAGTAATGAAAGTTGATAGATATAACACAATTAATAGAAGTCGCCTGAAGCGGCTTAGATGCAACTTTAGAGATGGCATATGGATTAGGCAATCTAGAAGGGTTGATATAGTTCCTCCACCAGTAGAGCAACCTGAAACACCAATTTTTAGGGGAAATGAATCTCCTCTGCCTAGTCCTGTTGATCCAGCACCATCTGAGCCAGCTCCTGCTCCATCTACTGAAGATTCGATCATGCTTGCCTTAAATCAAATCACATCACAACAAACTGAAATTTTGAAGGAAGTGCAACAAATGAACCGCAAAATAGATCACTCGTATAGGCATTTTGGCGTTCCCCCTTCGGAGTAGCTGTTGTTTTCTTTTTAAACACTTGTCCTGTTATGCTTATGACTACTATGGATGATGTTGTGTGTTGTTACTTTTATTTCATCTACTCAGCTTTTGAATGAACTTTTTTTTCAATTTGATCATAATTTTGACTTGATACCTTCCTTCTTGTGACTACTATGGATGACACTTTTATATTAATTTATGACTTGATACCTTCTTCGAATGGTTTTTTGCTCTCTCCATGGCTCATTTGATGACAATGAATGGTTTCTTCACCTTCATTATTTTTGTTGATGATAAAGGGGGAGAAAAATGTAAATTACTATGATAGAGTAATTGTTGCTATGTTGGAATAAATCGCTTAAAGTGAAATATGAATCAATTGTATCACATTGCAAATGCTTAAGAACTCTTATTCTTGAGATAAGCTACTTTTTCATTTGATATCATGTCTTGATATTAAAACACTCTTTTAGATATCACTTGATCTTTATCATGTTTGAATTAATATTTTTGGTTATTATAGGTGTAAATACTTTGACATTGTTTAAAATACATTGTTTTTAGTATTTATGCCTAAGCTTGTTTATTAAGCTTTATGTTAAATGAAATCTTTTCGATTTGGCTTAAATTCAAAAGATTGAATTCAAGTGCTTTTTACCTTCTAATAATATGACATATAGATAGGGGGAGTTGAGTTTAACTCCATCATCAATTGATTGTCATCATCAAAAAGGGGGAGATTATTGAATCTCGGATTTTGATGATAAAATCAATTAGTGAAATATTTATTCTAATCTATATTGTCAAAGATAAGTGTGCAGGATTAACTACGATGGGTCAGAAACATAAAGTGATTTGCCGAGGTCAAGTCCGTCGGGTGTTCAAGAGTTCATCGGAAGTCCGAAGGATCGTCGGAAGTGTTGCCGGAACCAACCAAGATCGAATCAGGGACTTGCTGAAGTTTTCAGAAGTTCATCGCAAAGATCGTCGACGGTTCGCGGAATTTTGCCGAGAAGGTTCAGAAGCTTGTTGAAGACTCGTTGAGCATACCATACAAGCCGGGAGCATGTTGGGAATCTGTCGGAAGAAATCCGAGGGAAGTATCGGAGGATCGTCGAAGTCTCATCGTAAAGCTCACCGGAATAAGACTTGAAGAATGTCAGTTTAAATCACTTTTAATTATGTTTTAATTTTGTAGTTGGCACGTACTTAGGGCAAGGATTTCGAATTAATCCTGCTCTAAATTGGTAGGGGCCAACCGGGCCCTTACTGGGCCTTTTGGGCCTTGAACAAGGCCCATTCAGCCTTGCTGAATGGGCCAGGTGGTGCTATCGCCCAGCTTGGGGCGGTAGTATCGCCCGGTTACAATGAATAGTGGTGGTAGTACCGCTGGCACAGTTGACAAAGCAGAGCACCGCTCTCGACTGAAGTGTAGCACCGCCAGCACCGAGAACTCCAATTTGATTTCAAATTTGGAGCCCAAATTTGAAACCATTTTGGATCTATAAATACTCTCCCTTTCTCAGCTGAAAGGGCACCCTTTTGAGAGTTAGAAATCAAGCTAAAGTCTTACAAAAGTCTTGTTTTCAGTAGTTTGCATTCACCTCATTCTTTCTCTTTGGAAAATCTGTAAAAGTGTGAACTTCTTGTAAAGGGTTGTAAGAGGGGTGATTGGTCCTTCCCTTTCAAAAAGATTTGCTAGTGGAAGTTGGGAGCCTCATCGGAGAAGGCTTCGAAAGTGGATGTAGATCACTTTGACCGAACCACTATACATCGATATGTCTTGAATGTGTGAGTGTTTAAATTTCTGTTTCATCTCTTTACTTGACTGCAAACTATTCAGTTTGACATTACTTTTACTCAAGTAACTTCTACTAAGTCATCTTTCATCGGATCGAAGTTTTCATACGAACTAGCCTTTTACTGAAATCGGTTCCAAGTTTACAATTTTAATCTGCTGCACTAATTCACTCTCCCCCTCTTAGTGCTTGTCCGATTCTAACAGTTTTGAATGGTTGAGCACACTAAAGTAACTTTTTGTTTCCTTTTTTTTTTTTTATCTCTTTTATGTTTCTTCCGATGGAAGGTATATTAAATAGCAAGAGAATATAGCAGAACTTCAATTTTCTCATGTTTCAAATTTGTGATGGAACTGCTTTTGTTTATATTAAAACTTGCAACATTTATATTTTATTTGTCATGATCACCTGTAAAGCCAATCTAAGTTTAGATGTACTCATTTAGGATCCAGTTGATAAGGGAGTCAAGACTAGTGTGCCACTTCAGAATCTGGACCAGCTTAGTTTTTATGTATCTAGTGTGGTTCAACTTTGTCTCCTCTCCATACGAAAAATTTCAATTACTTTTTTTTGGTACCACAATGACCTCTTAATGGTAATTTCCATTGATTTGAAAATGCTTCCGCATGTTCTCCCTTTGGAGAATCCTTTGTGTCAGCAAATGCTTGGCATAAATGGGCTTGGTTCTGTTTATATATTTGTACAATATTAACGTGTATTATTTTGCATGTTATTATTCAATAATTGGTTTTTTCCTTATTTCCAGATATGCATGTTATGGTTTTCAATGGCTCCTAAAAATGATTAATAGTGAATAATTTTGCTATCTTTCTTTAGAGAATTTCAGATGCTGTGATCAGTTGGTTTCATTTCTTTTATATTTAAATAGTCAGTGCTTGTTATTTCAATTTACGTTAATGTATGAAATAATGAACCCATTGATAGCACGAAATGTGTCTGAATCCTTTCTTGTAACAATTATTTGAGATGCTTAAAAATATCTTGCTTGATTACTGTATTTCTATTTTGTTCTCTAATCCTACTAATTGGACTGAGGCATCTTGACACTTGAATTAGCATTAAAAAGAAATAGATCGTAATATCTAAATACGTGTTGTATGTCTATATCTTTACTTATAATTACATATCAAACTTGTCTGCCTCTAAAATAACTCATTGTTCTTGTAACTATATATATATATATAGTTAATTTATAGTCATTATTTGTCCCATGATACACACATGCCCATTTGATATGCATTGCTTTCATGTTTAAGCTAAGAAGGAATAGACTATTTACTATTTCAAACTAATAACGTGCAACATTGCAATGCAGATATTAATACTTATTATGTATGTGGTAGTTGAAATCCAGATAGAAAAACATAGTTCATTTTGTTTTCTTAAGATGAAATCAATGTGAAGCTTATGCCTTAAGGCACTTAACCTACTACATAGTATAAGCACTAAGTAGTTTATTTCAATACATATTTTCACTTAAATTTATTAAAAAAATTTAAGTTTTGTGAGAGATTATTAAATATTTTTATTAAAAATACATATTTCTAAATTTAATCAATCAATTTAATTATGTCATTATTTTTATTTTTATTTCTTTTTTATGATTTAATTGATGTTTTAATTGAATTTATTGATTATGATTACACATAGTTGTTAGGCTTATTATTACCCCTAGTGATTATTGATCAACTCTTTATATAAAGAGAATATGCTGATTGATTTGATATAGTGAAAAATTTTCTTTTTGATTTGATATAATGTAGATTGTGCTTGTGATACTGTTCAACTCCGATCATACTCGCAAATATCCAATCTTATTCTTAGTCATTCTAGCGTATAACATGATTTTAAATTATTTCTAAATTATTTGCGCTCATGATACAGCTAAACTCTGATCATGCTCGTAAATATCCAATCTTATTCTTAGGGAAGATGGGGAATCATTCTAGCATATAACATGATTTCAAATTATTTCTAAATTATTTGTGCTCGTGATATTGCTTAACTTCGATCGCAAGTATCTAATCTTATTCTTAGGAAAGAGATAAAATCATTCCGGCGTATAATGTGATTTCAAATTATTTCTAAATTGTTTGTGCTCGTGATACTGCTTAACTCCAATCATGCTCGCAAATATCTAATTTTATTCTTAGGGAAGAGGTGGAATAATTTCAGCTTATAACGTGATTTTAAATTATTTTTAAATTATTTTTTTAGTTTTATTAATTAAATCAGATTTATTATTATTTATTTTTTTGTTGAGGTTTTTTTTCTAGCACTCCTTGCAGGTTCTCTTGAGGCTGCTTGGTAGCCACATCCCCACGATCGACCTTAGAGATCCCATTCTGAAAAGTGATGATGCTGTTCCATCCGACAATGGTAATGACTGAATGAGCAAATGAACTGTATCGACACCGCACACTTTATCTGAACCAATGATTAGTCTCATCTAATGACAAATCCACAGCGATCTTAACTAATATGTAGTATAAATAAAGTTTGTGATGTACCGCTTAGTTCTATTACAAGTTTCATCACCCAAAGAAAGCTCAAATTACATCATAAAATACATCTTATTCTTCTCAGCCAGATAAATAGATGAGAATTTATAATCATTTTTATCTTGTAACAAAATAAATTATATTTATTTTTTGATGTATCAGGTAAATCTCACATAATAAGATTGTTTGTGGTGTCTCAAGCTTCGCACAGGCGTTGATGGGCGTTAGAGATATATCCTGGGAATAAATTTGTAATATGGGGTGGTTACGGAGATGTATAGGCAAAATTGTCCCCGACTGGCTTTAATTGGTAGCTTCGATGCGGTGGAGTCCCCGTCGAGGCCTTCCCCTCGCGTTTTGGTTTCGTCAAAGACCAGGAGTAGCGTGCTGTAGAGGAGATCTGTATCCGGGTCAGCGCTTCTGATTCATAGGTCTGTCCTTTGCGAAGATCTGGGTTTGCTCCCTACATCTCATGGTGCATGAACTAGATGCCATTTCGCCTTTTGATCAACCCGAGATGATCATAGGGAAGATGGTTGTAGCCGAGATTTTGCATGTTCTAATCCGACTCTTCTGATGTCCATCTGCTGCTGCATAGTTGGTTTCTCCCGTAAAATATTTCGTACTTTTTGATATCCATTTCGAAGTTCCGTGGATGTTTATCATTTCGCTATAGCGGCGTTCTGATATGATTTTGCATCAGATCCATTGCGTTGTCATTGTCTTCTCTCAGATCTGTGAAATAAATCTTGGCCTTGTGTGCATCTTATGCTCCTATGGAGAATCTGCTGCTAAAATCTGATCTTTTTTCCGCTGTTATTGTAAATTTCGCTTGTTTCGGTTCCTGCAGTAGTTGGATATAGAGAAAAAAGGGTTTTTTTGAGGTATAATAGAGCTGTTTGCTTCTTTATGGATAAATCCGATAAACATTATTGTTCATACAGTAAACCCTTTAAATTACTTGTCATGATTAATATTTGTTTATCTCTGTCTTCCTTGCTCTTTTTTGATGGGTTCTCTAGATAACTATTTATTCAACTAGAAGATTTACATGCACAATAACGGCACAAGAAAAACAAAAAGTGTCTTTTTGGAACTGACCTGTCAATTATTATCTTGGCTCATTTTGTACACCTTGGTTGATGTGTGACTGTGTGCATTGATTCTAAGGACTTAGGTCTTGGCATGGCATCAGCAGCAGGAGCAACAAGATGGCTGAGGGGGAAAGTCAAGGCTGTTCCCTCTGGGGATTGTCTGGTCATAATGGGAAGCATAAAAGCGGATATCCCTCCAGAAAAGACCATCACTTTGTCTTCTTTAATAGCCCCTAGACTGGTATGAATGTTTAGTTCGGTTATTGCATTATCTGTTGTTAAAAAACCAGATGAATCTTAGCAGTGGCTAACCTGATCAAAAAATGGATTTTTTTCATGTCAGATTTTGTCCTCAACACATCCTGATTATGAAAAATATATATTCAAATTATTCAGCAATTGTTTCATGGATTATCTTGTGTAAAAAATGTTACTGTATCTATTGTGTGCTATATTTCGGGTTATTCAGCAATTTTCACCAAAACGATACTGTATCTGATGTGTATGTCATATTTCAATTGTTCAGCAATTGTTTCATGGAATGTCCTGTGTCCAAAACAATCCTATATCTAATTTGTAAGTCATAATATTCTTTCCCATTTATATGAAACTACGTTGCACAAGAAAATGTTGACATTTCATGCAAAGTAATACATTTTTCCTAATTTCAATATTTTACTGTTTATTGTATCATGGACTAGGCCCGTCGGGGTGGTGTTGATGAACCATTTGCATGGGAAAGCAGGGAGTTTTTGAGAAAACTTTGCGTCGGAAAGGTCCTTATTCTGTAATCTAATCTTAGTTTATGAATATCTTGAATACCCTTGCAGAAAGCAACATGCTTCTCATAGTCTTAATTCCTTCAGGACGTCACATTCAAGGTCGATTACACAGTTCCAACCATCGGGCGAGAGTTTGGTTCTGTATTTCTTGGAGATAAGAATGTTGCATTCTTAGTTGTTTCTGAAGGATGGGCAAAAGTAAAAAATAGCTTGTAGTTGTTCACTTTATGCACCATCCCAGTGGTTTCGATGATGAGATATGCTTTTTCTCTCATTAGGTAAGGGAACAAGGCCAGCAAACAGGTGAAGCAAGCCCATATTTATCAGAGCTACAGCGTCTGCAAGAGCAAGCCAAGCAACAGGGTTTAGGGCGTTGGAGCAAGGCTAGTAGAATTTCTCTGTTTTTTGTGTTTTTGACTGTTTCTGTATGGATGATTTTTTTTGGTCTCACACTAGCAACATTAGTATATCCACTAGTCCTATGCTTAAAAGATTAAAGCTTTAATTAAACATTGGCTTGATGAATAAAGACTGGAGGAGTGATGCACATTTCTTGCTCAACTTTTGTAGGAATCTGGTGCTTCAGAGTCAGCTGTAAGAAATCTACCACCTTCGGCCATTGGTGATCCTAGTAATCTGGATGCAATGGGGCTGCTAGCTGCAAACAAGGGCAGACCTATGCATGGCATTGTTGAGCAGGTCCGTGATGGCAGCACTATCGTGTCTACCTCCTCCCAGAGTTCCAATTTGTTCAAGTTTTTGTTGCAGGGATTCAGGTAGATTTCTGAACAAAGATTATGGAAGAAGAAAGTATTCATTTTGATTGTTTTATTTTATATGACTATGACAATCTGTTTTTTTCTTAAAAGGGCTCCTTCAATGGGAAGGAGGCCTGCCAGTGACACCATTTCTGGGAATGAGGTCACTACCGATGATACCAGTGGAGGAAATTCAGGTGAAAATCAGCAGCTGCTAACATTGGCACAGAGGCTTTCTGCCTCTTCGGCATCACTCACTGAAGTTGCTCCTCATCCATTTGGGAGGGAAGCCAAACACTTTACAGAAACTCGTGTATTGAACAGAGACGTAGGTTCCATTTTTTTTTCTTATGTTGCATGCATTTCTGTGTTTCTATTTTGTGGACTATCTCAACTTAATTTGAAACTGTGCAGGTCAGGATTGTGCTGGAAGGTGTAGACAAATACAGCAATTTAATTGGTTCAGTTTATTATCCAGATGGTGATATTGCAAAAGACCTTGCTCTGGAGCTTCTACAGAATGTATGTATGATTATGCAATTGTATATCGAACAGTAATTATTTCAGTCTAGAAGCACTTCTCTTGTGCACTGCAAAAAGATAATGTCACAATCAATCTTTCTTTTGTGTTAATTTATTAGTAGTTTAATTGGATGGAAAGTTGGAAAAGCCAGATTCCTATCAAGTGTGTGGTTATGAAAGGGGTACTAAATTCTGCAATAATATTTTCTTAAAATGGTTGTATATATGAATCACATATGCAGATATGGATTAGATGTTAGTATTTTTTTATTACATAAATCAAGGTTAAATCAATGGATAATTAAGAAAATAAGTTAAACTCTCTCGATAATATTTCATGGATAGCAAAACTAACAAATGTGAAAATAAAAGAAGAATGAGAAAAAAGAGAAAACTATATATAGAAAACCAACAAAGTAACAAATTTTCTTAGGTTAGTGTAGATATTATTTTTGTTATTCTATGTGGATAAGGATATAGATCAATCTGTGCCATTCCCACAACCATATCTCGACGATTTCATATCAGCAGAATTCAGATATGAAATGGATCTGTGAAGGACATATTTATGTAATTATTTCCGGCTCCACCTAGGTAGAGATCAATAATGTAGTGTCAGCCAATCCACTTTCTCCCTTAGAAATCACACATCTCAAAAGGTTATGTTTATTAATTTTACTCAGCATCTGTCTTTATCTTGATATTTCTTGGTTGCTTATCTGCAACCTTCCCTATAATCTTTAGGTAAAGTTGTATAGTACTGAGGTAAAAGATTTGTGTTAGTCTTTGAAACTCTATTCATGTCTTGCTATACTTGCAGCACATTGACTCTTTGATATATGAAATAGGAACACCAGGTTACCAGAAAATTGTGTGCTCTCCAAGTGGTTACCTACAATATAGCTTTAGATGACTGCCGCTTTTCTGTTTTTTCCCTTTTTCTTTGGGATGGGAGAGGTGGTGGTGGGGATGAGAGCCAGAGAGGAGGAGGTTGTATCCATATTAGATATTTCTTTTTGTAAGTCTGATACATGTGTAGTTAATTGTGAAATTTTGGCTTTTTTTTATAGCTTGTAATCTTGTTATTTCCTTGGTTTTCAGAGAGCAAGGTGCCATCTTACACCAAGTTACCAAAAAAGCTTGTGAAAAAAAGAGTTGCTCATGCTTTTTTGGCTTCAATTCTGATTATATTCAGCTATTTCAAGTATTCCTTCTGCAAAACTTGAAATACAACTAGCATGTGGAAATTATTGACCTGTTTAATGAGTGTGCTATTTTACCTATCTCAAGTATGAATTTCAGTACTGCACTCTATGACAACTATGTTTCCTGAACCCTACTTTAAACCACATGTGCAAGTCCCATGGTCTATGTGTGATGTGGTCAGGCAACTCAGACCTAATTTCAATAGAAACATAAATATCCTTTAAGAGCATGTTGAACAAGAAAAGAAATACTGAGTATGGCAAGTGACTTTTCCTTGAATCATGATTTCTTTTCAGGATATAGGAGTGAAGATATGAACTGCTCCTACTTTCCTCTTTCCCTTCTGGCTTCAGCTCAGATGAAAAGAAATTGTTCTTGAATTCTTGTCTTCATAATTGGATATTCTAGATTCCATGAAAAAAATAAAATAATCAAGATTATGCTTTAATCAAATACAAGCTTTCATCATATAAATTGCATGCCTTCTATGCAAATTTTATTTGAGAAAGAATTATGCTTTGGTGTACTACGTTTATAATATATATATTATTGAGTTGATAAGCCTTTGTGTGTAGCTGTGCCTTTAACTACAAGTTGTTTGCATTCTTGTTTTTGGTTTCTGTAAACAACTATTGTGTGAAAGTGGAGACTTTGTTGCTTTTTAAAGGCAAAAATATGTTGTGCACATCCAATCTTCCTTTGTTAACTAGATTAAACAAGGATTACTCAAAGAAGTATCCATTGAAGTATCAGTTTATCATTGAATGTTATCTTCGTCTTTATTTTGTTATCCTGTTTGTTCTGGAATGATGCTCTTTTGTTAATTTTTGTTTGTTTATAAAAGTAAATGCTGTTTGTGCATGAGTTTGGGAAATATTCATTAATATATTTATTTCATACAGCTGGACATTTCAATAACAGTTCTGTGGTTGATATATATGCCACTTCTTTAGCAGAATAATTTTGTTTCCCTTACACCACAGGGTTTTGCTAAGTTTGTGGAATGGAGTGCAAACATGAAGGAGGATGATGCCAAACGGAAACTGAAGGCTGCTGATCTTCAAGCAAAGAAAGATTGCCTGAGAATCTGGACAAACTATGTGCCTCCAGTTTCAAATTCAAAGGCAATTCATGACCAAAATTTCACAGGAAAAGTATGTGTTTTGGCCTAGTCCTTCTTGAAATTACTTTGCACCAATACCATTCATATACTTGAACCCTGCTAGTTTCTGTTAATTTTAGGTTGTAGAGGTTGTGAGTGGGGACTGCATAATTGTTGCTGATGATGCTGTTCCCTATGGCAGCCCATTAGCTGAGCGTAGAGTCAATCTTTCAAGCATCAGAGCACCTAAGATGGGAAATCCTCGTCGAGATGAAAAGCCGACACCCTATGCACGTGAGGCCAGGGAATTCTTATGTACTCGTCTTATTGGCCATCAAATACGAGTATTTGCTGATGTATTTCGATTGAACAGATATATAAAATTAGTCATCTCATAATGCATTTAATATCAGGTAAATGTGTCAATGGAATACTCTAGGAAGGTTAGCATGGCTGATGGGCCCAATACAATAGTTTCTAGTTCAGCTGATACTAGAGTCATGGATTTCGGGTCGGTCTTCCTTGTGAAGAGTGAGGGTGATGAAACCTCTTCTCCATCTCCTAACGAACCAGGAGTAACAAATGTTGCTGAGATGGTCGTCTCACGTGGTTTTGCCACTGTAGTCAGACATCGAGATTTTGAAGAAAGGTCTAATCATTATGATGCCTTTCTAGCTGCTGAATCACGTGCAATTAATTCAAGGAAAGGGATTCATTCTGCCAAGGATCCTCCAGTGATGCACATAACTGATTTGACTACGGTTAGAAGAGACTATTATTTAGTACATTGCATAATGCATTTTTGTCATTGGTATGTAACAATACATTATGTGCACAGGTATCTGTAAAGAAAGCTCGAGATTTCTTGCCTTTTCTGCAAAGGAGTAGGAGGCATGCTGCTGTTGTTGAATACGTCCTCAGTGGTCATCGATTTAAATTACTGATTCCTAAGGAAACATGCAATATTGCCTTCTCATTTTCTGGTGTTCGCTGTCCGGGTCGAGAGGAGCCCTTTTCAGATGAAGCTATTGCTTTAATGAGAAGGAAGATATTGCAACGGGACATTGAGGTGCTAATATTACCTTAGTCTTAGCATGAAATGTACCCCTAATGATTTTCATGGTTATGCTGGACAGATTGAGGTAGAAACCGTTGATAGGACTGGAACTTTCTTAGGCTCATTGTGGAAATCTAGGACCAAACTTCAAACTTCTTTTGGTTCAGACAGAATTGCAGATGCTCACCTCTTGGTGCAGGCTGAACTGTCTGCAAAGCACCAGAAATTGAAAGTAAGTTCAGTTACTGATTTTTTTAATTCAAACTTGTGTATCATGGCATGTAACTTTATTTATCCTTTGCTAGATCTGGGAAAATTATGTTGAAGGACAAGAAGTTTCAAATGGCCCCTCTGCTGAAACAAACCAGAAAGAAGTGCTCAAGATGCTCCACAAGAAAGAGCTAATTAACATTCTTGTTCCTCTGATATATGGAAAATGCTCATCTTATGCTAATTGTTGATGAATTCAGGTGG
The DNA here is from genome assembly GCA_024322285.1 of Musa beccarii. NCBI lineage: Eukaryota > Viridiplantae > Streptophyta > Magnoliopsida > Zingiberales > Musaceae > Musa > Musa beccarii. The sequence continues at coordinate 32,092,462 of CM044396.1, forward strand.
TGGTTACAGAAGTCCTTGGTGGTGGAAAATTTTATGTACAAAATGTTGGTGATCAGAAGGTGGCTGCCATTCAACAGCAGCTTGCTGCATTAAACATTAAAGAAGCTCCAGTAATCCATTCTTTTAGTCCTGGAAAGGGTGATATAGTCTTAGCTCAGTTCAGTGTTGATAATTCATGGAATAGAGCCATGGTATGACTTAAATTTTAGTTACTTCTGTGTGGTCTGAATTGTCTGTGGGATTTTCTTACCCATTGCTTAGTGAGGTTCATTTGCTATGAGTGTTTAAGTTGTTTAGTTAAAAAAATAGTTGCTATAGTTACTAGAATTGGTTCATTGCATATTTTTTGTGGAAAACACCAAAAGTAAGCTTTTTAGTTCAATGTATGAGGCAGAGTGGCAATAGGAATTAGCACAATAACTGGACAATATGAAATGTATATTCCCCAGCCTAGCCTATAATTAATATATTGTGTTCATATATGAGTCTTTGTACAAGCCCAAAGAGTTTAATTGTGTTAATCTATTAGAACAACTCTATGTAATAATACAAGCATCTTCTAGTTATTGCAGTTCTACTTATTAGCTCATCTGATTGTAGAAGTCCTTTTTCTATGGCTGTTATATTGGATGTTCAACATTCAGTTAGTTGTTTTAAGAAGTCATGTAGGATAGTCCTGAATGCATGTGAATCAAGATTTTATGCTAGGTTCATGGTTTTTTGATGTCTGTGTTTATTTGTCTGCTTTTCATTTAATAATATTCAAGAAATTTAACCTATTGCTTAATAACTATTTTGATATACTTGCAGATTGTAAGTGGACCGCGAGGAGCTGTGGCATCACACAATGACAATTTTGAAGTCTTTTATATTGATTATGGAAACCAAGAAATTGTTCCATATAGTTGTATACGGCCTCTTGATCCCGCAATATCATCAGCACCTGGTTTGGGTCAGCTTTGTAGCCTAGCATTCATAAAAGTTCCTGATTTGGAGGATGATTTTGGTCAAGAAGCTGCAGAGTATTTGAGTGAGTGCACTCTAAACAACTCAAAAGAGTTCAAGGCTATGATAGAAGAAAGAGATACTTCAGGAGGGAAAGCGAGAGGACAAGGAAGTGGAACTGTATTAATGGTGACTCTTGTTGACGTCGAAGCTGAATTCAGTATCAATGCTGCTATGCTCCAGGTTTGGATACCTGATGTTGTCTAACTTATTTAATTTTATTAGCATGTTCTATGTCAATAATTAAAATAAGTGGTGAATGTGGAAACTAGTTTAATCGATAAATCTGCATGTCATAAATTTGCATGTCCAGGAATTGATTTTATTCCTTAGTGTCATGGTGGATTCTTGTGCTTGTTAGGTGCCTGAACAATGTTTTTAATCTTAGTTTTTTTTAATCTTATAAGTTTTCTGATCAGATACCATCTCTTTAGAGAGTTTATGGCTCTGTATTTTCATATAAGTTTGCTCTGTGATTTCTTTTTCCAACTTTTGCTTGAATTGCTATGTTTCTTTCATTTTTTATTTTTTATTTATTATAATAATCCTGGAATGGTTGATCCCCTATCTAGAGAATTATTTGGGTCAAATCTTTGACACCATTGCCACAAGGAGTCGAACCTAGAGGTTCTTCAAGATAAAGAGAAAAACCAACCAATTGGAATTGCTTGATATAGTCAGTTCCGATGAGGACTTTGCTAACAACCTTGTTTGATCTAGTTCGGTTGATTTTAGTGCCTAAGCACTATATTATTTTGACAGCAATTTGGTGTGCCCGGTGCACTTTTCAATTCTGGGATCTCTTCGCTGAGTGTAACTGATTCGAGTATTAGTTGTAAACCTTTCCAAATAGGTTATGGCCTGTCCTGTGTGGCGGCTGCCTAATTGCGACCAGGCAGAATTGGAACTTGAGCTAAAAATAGAAAAGTTCTTTATGTCGGTGATCAAGAGTACGGGTCACATCCTACTTTGCATTTCTTATTCAACTACATCTTTATTATGGGTGCATGACTAATCCAATCAATTGTTCTTTCTTAATGACAATACACTTTGCCCCAAGTCCTTCTGGTGTTTCTGCTTCTGATTCACTAAATATTATGGATGCAGGAAGGGCTTGCTAGACTAGAAAGAAAGAAGAAATGGGACACCAGAGAACACAAGGCAGTTCTCGATAACTTGGAGGAGTTCCAAGAAAAAACAAAACGAGACAGACTGAATAATTGGCAATATGGCGATGTCCAGTCTGATGATGAAGAGTCAGCTCCTCCAAGGAAAGCTGTAGGCCGCTGATGACTAATTATTGGAAACACATCACGGTTAGTGATTAGGTCCAGAGGTAAAATGCCCCACTTCAGCAGCTACTTCAACCTCTATGTTTCTCTCATTTACTGTTTTATGTCACTTCAACCCAAACGTCGAGCAAGACGTTCGTTTTTCCTATGTTCAAATAAGGTGATGCCCATACCTTATCTATCTTCAATTGGAGCTTTAGAAGATAAATTGGTGAGAACTTGTGACACAGGTTTTATATGTGCGCCTAGATGTAGTTGGAATTCAGAGTTTTGTTGTCATTCAAATCAACTAATTGCGGTTTATTCTTATTATGCTTTGCCTAAATGACTTGGTTCTTATTACTGAGCCGTGCTGGCGTTACAGTTCGTTGAAGGCAACACATTTGTGATTTTTTCATGAGTGGCACTAATATTATGTTCTTCACTGGATGTCTTAACTCCTTGAACGAAAGATTTTTTATGAGTGACACACATTGTTCAATTACACAAATACAGCGAAACAAATAAGATTCCCTTCATGATATGGCAAACCAGCCACCTACTCATGATGCTTGCGCAACATTTTTGCTCTCTTTGCTTGTTACTTTTGCCTGTTTTTCTTGTGGCATCAAAAGATTGGTCAAAGTGAGGGCCCCTTAGACTTGCTTGTCCCAACTTTTCATCTGATCAAAGCAGTGAAATAATAGTGCATGCATGAAAGGCCTATCAAGTGGAGAGATGAGTAAGAAAGAGAGAGAGGACTCCTTTTGCATGCATAGAAGTTGCATCTTGCATGTTTTTTTTTTCTTTAACTAAAAAGAAACTATATTAGAACTTAATCAAGAGAGTACAAAATACTCATAAGGAGCAAGTCAAAAGTCATCATACCATATATGAGTTAAATCCTCACATCTTGCAAAACAAGCTAGAAGATGAATCTTTTTATTACATTCTGGGAACAAAAAATCACATTTGACTATTAGCACTGTACCCAAAACATAAGAGCAGTCACTTAGGGTTTTCCTCAAATGCCAAGGTGTAGCTTCAAAATTAAATTGTTGAGGGATTTCACCCGTTGGAGACAGTCAAATATGATCCCATATGTTTTTAAAGCTTTTGCACGATAGCAAAACGATAGGCTTTCAAAATTTCCTCACCTCCAACATGTGAAACAGTGCTGACTTTCCTTGTGGATCATCCCTCATCGGATTCCCTCGTCTATCCTTAAGAACTAAGCTCAATCTTGAAATAGTTCACAAAGGAAGCATCAATTTCGATAGAGAAATCAAAACTAGTTGGGTAGCACAATATTTCTTGCTACATCCAATGTTTCCCATCTCATATGATCGTTTGAAACTTTATTAGGCCTAGTAAAATATTCAGGACACCCTTTAGGGCCTAGTTGACCAGGCTTAGCCTCGATTGCACCTTACACCTTAATCTAAGGCCTATGTAAAAAATTCAACTTCCTCCTTGGTCATATGTCTAGAAACTCTAGATTATTCTTCACTAGAGTGTTGAAATGAATTGAAAAGAATAATTAATTGATCAATGTAGCTTGACAAAGCCTTATTTATACATAGGAAGAGAGGATGAAGAGAGGATTTTCCTCAACCGTCTACCGAGATTTCCTCGTGCGGTTGAGGAAATCTTATCTATTAACATGCCCCCAAGATCATGCTCATCAAGGACGATCTTGGACCGATGTAATGAAAATAATTTGACGAGAGACTTCGTAAGTGAGTCCGCTAGTTGATAAAGTTGATGTCGATAACTTGATCTGAAGTGGAAGTCAATGGCAATATGCTTCATGCGTGAGTGAAATCTTCGGGTTGGCACATAAATAGGTAGCTCAATATTATCACAAGTATATTGTAGGAGGGCAGTAGAGTTGACGTTGAGTTCTTTGGAGCAGATTTGTGATCCAATTTGTGAGTAGCCATGGCAATGACATGGTATTCAAACTTGATTGTAGATCGGGCAAGCTGTCTTTTGTTTCTTAGAACTCCAAGCTGATTGGATTAGCTCCAAGAAATATAATATGCCCAGGCGTGGACGTTCTATCATCATAAAATAACACATCAAAGGCATGAAGTTGAAGCGGGGTGTGTTTGGAGAAAGAGGCCATGATTTAGAGTCCCCTTAAGATATCGTAAAATTCGTTTTTGAGACCAATGTATTGTAGATGGTCGATGCATGAATTGTGACAATTTATTATTTGCAAATGAAATGTCGGGCGTGTGAGAGCCAAGTATTGTAAGGAGCCAAGTACTTGCGGTATTGAGTAGAGTCCGTAGCAGGACTTCCATCACAGAGTTTCGTTGACTCACTAGTAGAGAGGGAGTGGCAACCTCTTTAGCATCCTGCATATTTGTCTTTGATAATAAATCTTGAATATACTTTCTCGTGATAGAAAAAGACCGGAAGAGGTGAATGTAGCTTCCACTCCTAGAAAGTAGCTCAAGGTACCTAGATCTTTGAGAGAGAATCGAATGGCCATTGCTTTAAGAATGTCGGATTTCCAAAAGATTATTTCCTGTGACAACATTATCATCTACATACACCAAAAGATATATAGTGTTTTCATGATGTTGTCGTAGGAATAACGATGTATCAGATTTGGAATTGAAAAAACCCATTGATGTTAAAAATGTGCCAAGTTCATTATACCAGGCTCTTGGAGGAAGTCCATAAATAGCCTTTTGTAGTTTGCAGACATGCCTTGGATATTGTGGATGAACAAAGCCAGGGGGTTGCTGCATGAAGACATTTTCAGATAGAGTCCCCTGTAAAAAGGCATTGTTAACATCCAATTGTCGTATATGCCAGCCTTTTGAGATAGCCAAGCTCAAGATAAGCCGTATTGTTGTTGGTTTGACAACTGGGCTGAATGTCTCTGTGAAGTCAAGAGACCTTGTCAGGCACCACGAGGACAAGCTAAGAAGAATTGCGGAGCGCACAAAGGTGGGGATGGCTGAGTTCGAGCAGTGGCTCGACATTGACACCCAAACTTGACGGTGCTCGAGGCAAGCGGGTGCTTGGCCAAGGATGAGAAAGGTTGCTCAATGATCGAAAGAGTTGTGCAAAGCTCACGAGAGGTGAGAAAGTTGCAAACTCAAGGTCGATACTCATGCAAGGTCTTGTATGCGGACGATGGATTGTCAAGTGGCCATCCCAAGGCAAGGTCCGTGCATTGGAGCATTGAAACTTTCTCTTCGACATGTGCAGGATACTTTCGTAAGATCTTTGAAGTGTGCAGCGAGAGTTAACATGTTGCTAGACCAAAATGTATTGGTGAAGTGTCACAATCTAGCAAGTGCATTTGCAATGGCAGATTGGGCGCGTTTGTTAGTAGTCAAGGGGATAGTGGTCTCCAAAACTTCTAGAGGAAGGAAAAGAGATGTTGCTCCAACGGGCGGATATCCATGAGGATAAGTCCGCTCTCGAATGTGAATGCTGGTGACCAAGCTTGAGGAGTACCTCAAATCAGAGCTCGATGGATCAGTGAGCGGTGAGAGTCATCGCATGATCTTCAAAAATGCGTTGGTGGGACGATAGCGAGATCAAGTGGGGAGCAACCAGGGCAACACAAAGTGAAGGCACACTAAGAGCCGATAGTGAGATCGGACTCAACAGAGGGTGACCGTGGAATGGTGGGCGTGAGGGCCACCATTAATCAATGCTTGTCGAGCGAGAGCAACTTGGGGAAAACTTGGTGAAGTACCCAAATCGCGTGAAGGGAGTTGGCTTTGAAGATGGAGCAGGAGCGGAGGCTTGGTGCTTTCCTTAGGCAGAGGTCAAGGACATGGACTCTTGCAGAGGCGGGAATCGAGATCATGTCGTTCCATGGGTTTCATATTAGATGGAGCCGACTCATCTTGCATGGTGCCAAAGACAAAGGAGCTTTGAGGCATATGTACCTTATCTCGATGATGTATTTGGTGGAGATTCTAAGGCGACGCGGTTTCTTTGAGGCAAAGTTGGTGTCAAAAAGCCTTGACACGGGCAAGAGGATGCAGAACGGCTACTCTTGAAGAATACAGTGTTGCTATTAAGTTGCCATGATGAAAGCGGTGCGCAGTGAGATTCTTTGGTAGCGAGTCCGGGATGACAATGGTGCACCAATTTCAGCTAAGAGGTGACTTCAAAGGATGCTAGGCGATGGATCGTCCTAGAGCTAGGCTTCGTAAAGTGTGACCGAGAGTGGGTGGACGAAGGTCGATTGCCAAAGAAGCGAACAGAATCTGGCGAAGGCCTGCGATGTGTTGGTGGAGTCCACACATGGAGATATCGCGATTTGAGTTCATACCACAGGGATCAGAATGCAAGTCACTAGGAGGCGACATGATGCAGGAGATCGGGGTGGAATGGTTCGTGGCAAGACGACACACACAGTGCATCCCGTGAGGGACATGGTCATCTGGAGATATGACCGGGAGCGCGACAAGGAGCTCCAAGTTGGTGAACAACACGATGGTAAGAAGAGCTATGGATTCAAGCAGTGAATGCCATGGTGCATGAGGCGGGTCTTCCGTCGTGCACCGAATGTTGCATTGAATGGAAGCCTTGGACATCGCTTATGGGGCCGTGTGCACTCTCAAGGAAGAAGTTCGGATGCAAATACCCGGGAGTCCCATTTTGGGACTGGATCATCTGAGGTATGATCGGAGCTGCTTGAAAGTGGAACTACTTGAGCTCACATTCGCTAAAGGAGCAGGCAAGTCGAGGACAAGGCCGAGTAAAACATTGTAGCCAATGTAGCTAAGGAGAACAGAAATGGTGCAAGTCCTACAACATGTGTGGCGGTGGCCATACATGGGAGTTGCGATCTGATTTCCATCGAAAGCTGCTCGAGAACACAGAGGTGTTGAAGGGGGTCGAATAGGGCATGGAAGCAATGACGAGTCCAATGGGACTCGCTACCCAATATCGATCATCGGTTAGATTGAAGGTGAACTCAGAGGAGTGTTCGCAGAGGCAGATCTACCGATCACGAAGAAGGGATGCAGATGCTTGAGACAACGGATAGTAGTGCCATTGGCGTAATGCCATGGTATGGTGCCGCCGAGGCGGGACTTAGGAGTCATCAATCCCTTGCTCTCTTAGAGGGAGAGCACTTGGTCGTGATATGGGCCATGGAGGAGGAGAATGCTTTGGCAAACTCCATGTACCAAGACAAGGCTGAAGGGCAGAAGCCAGAGAACTTCGTAAGACCAATGTCAACAGACTTTCTATCAAGATAGCCATGAGTGAAGGACTTGGTCGATGCAAGAGTACATAACCAAGGATCGGAGCAAAGAAAGTCGTACCTTTACTACTCGGAGGAGTCAGTGAAAGAAATGATGGAGAAAGCGGTACAATCCCAAAGCGACCAAATCTATCGGAGACTTACTCCAAGTTGGAGTGATAACTTCTTGCATTCCAGAAGTTCAATGGCAATGAGAAGGTGAATCACGATGGTGACTCGGCGCAAGAAGGATTGCAAACACTTCAAGTGCTTAGGAAGTGTGAGCTAAGAGCGGCGAAAGTAACCACTCGGACGCTTGAAGTACAAACTCGAGGAGGCGGGCGAAGACAAGTAACCTTTGCCTTCTCAACTCCCAAGAGAATGGCGGAAACCCAGCTCTCTTAGTTATCCAACAGAGGAGCTCGCGAGATGTGAAGACCCTTGAAGACAACTAAGTGGAAGAAGATTCGATGGGCAAATTTTGCGGAGGAAGGACTTGAAAACTTCAAAGGTTGCGAGGTGATGCTCGTTAAAGCTCCAACAAAGAATCTATCCAGTTCAAGAGACAAGAAGAATTTGAAGACTGGCACATATCAAAGATGGTCTTTTCCTTCATCGATGAATCGCAAGAACCAACAAGGATCGACAACTTTGCCAACCCCACACCAAAGTCGAGTCATTGCGAGTTGAAGCAAAGACGGCGGATTAAAGTTCGACGACTCAACAACAAGCGGAGAACAAATGGGAGCCAAGGGGCGCATCGTAGCAGAGAGCGAAGATCGAAGATCCTACAAAGAAAAGAAGTTGCAAAGATCAAGAAAGGCTTGAAGGCGAGGACGTCGAAGGATTAAGTGGGGGAGAATGTCACGGACAAAATTGTAAACGGCTTGTTCGGTGTAATGCTTGTGCTTGTCCGTGTTCCTTTTGGGTTGTCATATAATGTAAAGCTTGTAAAGGGCTTGCCAAAGGCAAAATGCCCATATTTGAGTGAGTTTGGCAGCCATTGTAGGCTTGTCCATAAAGTATGCGTAGAGGGAATACTTGTAATAGAATTCGGTCTGTAGTGGACCAATTTTATGCCTTTGTTGTGCAAGGCGCAGCAACTGGAGTCGGGGGAGGGTTCGGCGGTGGCGTAGCGATTGGAATCGGAGGAGTGTTTGGCGGTGGCGTAGCGATTGGAGCCGGTCGGAGTTGACGGCGGCAGCAGTGGTGGTGTTGCAGGGGTTCGGGTGGTGTCGAACGAGAGAGTGCGGTCGAGCAGAAAATTGGAGACGCGGTGGCGCAAAGAACGGAGTCGGTGCAGGAGTGTTTCCAATCGCTGGCCGGGTGTGTCGACGCTGTCGCTGGACAACGGAAAGACTCCTCAGATGTCCCACCGCAGTAGCGAGAGGAGGAGGCGGCCGAGGGTGTCGATCTTTGTCATTTGGACAGCGGAAAGGGAGAAAAAAAAAAAGCTCTTGCTTAATGCAAGGGCTCTGATACCATGTTGAAATGAATTGAAAAGAATAATTAATTTATCAATGTAGCTTGACAAAGCCTTATTTATACATAGGAAGAGAGGATGAAGAGAGGATTTTCCTCAACCGTCTACCGAGATTTCCTCGTGCGGTTGAGGAAATCTTATCTATTAACATAGAGAACTTAGGGCATACAATAGGTTTCTCAGTAATATATTACTCCCACTCGCGACCTACCATGCTATAATTAAAACATAAATTTGAAATGTTATTAGAGGCTATAGTTTAGAATACCTTATGAGAACTATATGTGATCTAAAACCCTTGAGGCAAGAATTTGGAGAAATCCATCAAAATATACACTATCAAATTTGCCTTTAAACCTCGTCATAGTGATTTTATCAATATTAATCGGTTTCCCACTAACATAAACTATTTGGAGAAGTAAACTGGGGATCAAAAAATTTAGCAAGTAAACTAAGGAATTGTAACCAAATGGCGTGAATAAGTTTCTCACACGTTAGTTAGAACCCTTGTCTCTAAGGAACAAGGAGAGGGCTTGAACCCTAAGGAACCGGGGCCTTCTACATTGATCTTGGTAAAACATTCTTCGTTCATAAAACGAAAGCAAAAGAAACTTAAAACAAGGTCCATAGTATGCTTGTTTTCTGGTGTAGTTCAAATTTTCCCAAGGCAAGCTAAGGAAATAGTCCATTTCTGGTGTAGTTCAAATTTCAAGAAATTAAGAGGAGGGTTTTATCAAAAAAATTATCATAGAGGCTAAGAGACCAAGCCTTACAATCATCATCCATATTCTGCTTGTGCTTCAAAATTTGATGACTATATACAACTTAATTTTTTTTAAATCCAATAAAGAACCTTCAAAGAACTGTTTAGATTATGTGATTTTATTTAACTAGGTAAGATATATTATAGATACGATTAGATTCTGATCACGGTTATCGATCAATAAAATGAAACTCTAATTATGATAAGATTCCTTAGGAGATGACATTAATGAGAGGGATTATGCTAATTACTTATTCTAAATTCTCTACTCTCATCTAAATAAACATGACCTCCTAGGGACTCAACATGGATACGTGACATTATTGAGAGATTACATATCTTTTTATTAGGATCGCAGTCGGCACTAAGAAGGGGTAAATTAGTGCAGCGATAAAACGATTCGTTGATTTGGAAAACTCGTTCGATAAAAAGCTTCGTTCAATGAAAATCGATATCGAGTGCGCATTAATTTAAAAAGATTTGTAAGAGAGTGAGGGTAGTGATGAATGTTAGGATCTAAGCAGCACTAAGGGGGGCGGGGTGAATTAGTGTAGTGGATAAAACCGGTAAATTAAAAACGATTTCAAAAAGAGTTGTTTGTTTAGAAATTTCGGTCTGACAAAAGAGACTTTGAGCAAAGTGATTTGAGTGAAAGTGATTGAGAGTAGTGAGAAGGATATCGAAAGATTTACAGTTAAGTAAAAGCAATATGCACAAATTAAAACTCAAACATCCAAAGTAGTACGTAGCAATGTATAGTGGTTCGGTCAAATGACCTACGTCCACTTCCAAAGCCTCTTCTGATGAGACTCCCAACTTTCATTATTAAATCTTCTTGAATGAGAAGGACCAAGCACCCCTCTTACAAATTTTTACAAGTGGTTTACACTCTTACAGATTTTTTACAAAGAAAAAGTGGAAGGTGAACACTCAAGCTATCAAACATAATTTTCCTATAGCTTTGACTTTGTTTTTTCACTTTTCAAAAGGTGCTTCTCTGGCTAAGAAAAGAGAGGTATTTATAAACTCAATTGGCATCAGAAATAGAGTTAAAAAGAGTCATATCATGAATTTTTGGGTACTAATGGTATCATCGCCTGGCACTGGCTGTTTCACCGCTTAGCACTGGCGGTACCACTGCTAGTTGACCCTGTCCTATCAGTGTAGTGGGCGGTACTACCACCTGACAGAGTCCTCAGGTTCTGTGGACTGGCGGTACCACCATTTGTCAGGCGGTACCACCGTTGGCAAGTAATAGCTGCCAGCGGTACCATTATTGACCTCGGGCGATACCACCGCCCAGACCACCTGGGAACCAGTTCCCGGGGTGGTGCCACCACCAGACCTGGTCTAGCACTACTGAATGGGCCCTGAATTCGATCAAATTTAGTCTACATAAGGCCTAGTTGGCCCTTATTAGGGTTAATCAGGATTATCACCTAATCCTTACCCTAATTATATAATAACTACGAAATTAAAACATAATTCTAAGCAAATTTAAGATCGGCAATGTCGAGTTTCTTCCGGTGAACTTCCGATGGACTTCTGACACACCCTCGGATTTTTTCCGGTGGACTCCTAATAGGCTCCCGGATTTTATGGTGAGTTCAACGAATCTTTGGTAAGCTTCCGAACCTTCTTAGTGAGCTTCGCGAATCTTCGATGATCTTTCTGGCGAACTTCCGAAACCTTGGGCAGGTCCTCAATTCTTTCTTGATTAGTTCCGACAGTACTTCCGACGATCCTTCGGACTTCCGACAGACTCTCGAACTTCCAACGTACTTCGGTAATTTGCTTTATGTCTCTATGCTATTGTAGTTAATCCTGCACACTTATCTCAATAATATAGATTAGATCAAATAATCTATCAATTGACTTTATCATCAAAATCCGAGATTCAATAATCTCCCCCTTTTTGATGATGACAATCAATTGATGATAGAGTTAATCTTAACTCCCCCTATCTATATGTTATATTATGAGAAAGAAAACACTTGAATTTAATTTTCTTGAATTTAAACGAAAATCGATAAGTTCCATCCGTTGAACTTATCGTCATGCTTAACAAGCATGATCTTTCATCCTAAACTTCATATTTTTTTGTAATGTCAAGGCATGCACTATTTTCGAGTTGAATAATAGACATTTATCACTTCGACAAGAGATACCAATTATAATTTGAAATACAACATGGATCAAATGATGTCGATATAAAAAGTACAAATGCAAGGCATGATATCATTTTTTAATACATCATCAAATGAGATGATATCTTATCATATCAATGAAAGATACCAAATTTTAAACATGATATGATAACAAATTTTCAAAAAAGTTTACATGTTAAGTATTTGCGATACATGTGATACATTGCGATACGATACAAATTTTATTACGATGCTTTTAAAAATATAAACTAATTGTCGATTATAAAGCATGGCAAAAGCAATCATATTGCAATTTAAAACATATAAGACATTTATCATAATTGCGATATGATACATATAAATCATCTATCAAGTTAACAATTTATTTGCCATATACTTCTCAATACGATGCATGCATGATATTTATCAAGTCATCAATTTTGTCACATTCTTCTCCCTCTTTGTCATCAACAAAAAGGAGGTGAATTAAAAAAAATAGTCATCATAAGGTATCATAATGCATATCATTTATCAAACATATCAAAAACATATGATACATAAGGCTAATATATGCTTAGAAATCAAGTTGAACATAATGTAAAATATGTCATCCGAGATAGATAAATCTGAAAAATGATTTGATCATTTTTATTCATGTCTATGAAATCCGAAAAATGATCAAGTTATGAAGGATTCATATATGAAAGAGGTTCAAGATACAATTTTAAAAATTCAAATATAAAATTATAAATTGGAAATATAGATTATTGAAGCCATTCATCAAACATTTAGTCATTCATCAAATATACTAATAAGAGCTCATGTCATTAAAAAAATTCATGAGAGAAAGATCATGATAAAGCTCATGAAAAAGTTGAACTTGGCATTTATGAAGTGCAGCGCATCAACATCAAAAGTTTTATAGAGAGAGTTTCAACTTGGCATTCTCATGAGGTAGAGGAAAAGAAAAAAACAATCAAGTCATAAAAGATCAAGAGTTAAGAATAAAGTCCGAAGAGAGTATAATAAACTCTTGAGAGCTTAATCATTATGCAAAAATTTTATGACATTAAGCTTCAAATGATATGAAAATCATGAAATTCATTTAATCATTCTAATAGAGGTAGGAGTATAAAACCGATTTTAATACTTCATCAAAAGGCATGATTTTCATTAATCGAAGAAGGAGCAGAATCAAAATATTATGATCAAAGGAAGATAAAAATGAGAGCTTCGTTGAAAAATATGATATCATAAAGATGTTATTCAAAATTTAAAAATAATAAAAATTGAGATTATGAAAAACCGAAGTTGAAAAATTTTGGAAAAGAAATATACAACATCTTCATGTATTAGGACTATCTCATATGAAATTTCAAGGATGTGCCAAAATAGTATAGAGGTTTACAAGAGTTAAAATGGTTCATTACAACAACTATTCCTCAGGTGGAATTCCAAAGTGCCTATACAAGTGATCTAACTTCCGGTTCATCTATCGTACTTCACTCAAAATTTCAACTTGCTACAATTTGATTTGATTTATCTCTATCATGATCAACTCTTCAAAAGATGGAGCAGGAGTTGGTTCTGATGGTGCTGCATCAAAGGGACTAGGAGGAGGAGATTTAGTACCCCTAAAAATTGATGTTTTAGGTTCTTCTACTGGAGGGGGAGCTGGATCGGTCCTTCTAGGCTGTCTAGTCCATATTCCATTCCTAAATATATATCTTAATCTCTTAAGTAGATTCTTATTTATAGTGTTATATCTATCCACTTTTATTACCTCTTCATCGGGTGATATTTTAATATGATATACATGTAGCATTCTAGTGGTTAACCCCCTATATGATAATATTAATTTTTTAGAAACTATTTCCAACATATTTTGTCAGATCAGGTATCCAAAACAATTATTTTGCCCAGTCATTATCCAATATATGGTACCTAACTTCATTTGACTAATTTCATTGTGGTGATATTGTTTAGGAATTAGGATACTTATGATGATGTGATAGAGGATCTTAGAACTAAATGGTAATAAGTGATCACAGCTTTTAGGGACTATGGCTAGGTTAGGATTTCCAAAAATAATCCATAAAGCCTCGAAGTAGGTTACTCTGATTACATCCATATCCCATTATCCTCTAAAGTAGCAACCCTTTTCTTTTTCGGAGATTCCAATTAGGTCACATATTGTGCTATCTGTAATTGGAATTTGGTTTTCTAAAAGGTAGGTTGACATGTTATCATCATCATCTAAGCTCAAATTAGCATAAAACGACCTTACTAATCTAGGGTAAATTGGTTCGTTGATTTGTAGGATGGGCAAGACATCCAAATTAGCAAACCACCTAATGGCTTCTAGGTTTCTTAGTTCACCTAAATCAACATGTTTTCTATTGTGCACGGTTCTTGCTTCAAAACTAGGGTACCTAAGAGCTATTTCATTAGAACTAAAGAGGGATGGGTCATGTGAATCTCCTTCTCTCCTCTTCCCTTTGTCCCTAGATGATTTCCTAGGAGCTATTTATCAAAGCATGATGATAGAATAAGAAAATTTTAAGGAAACAGCCATGAATAGATAATTCAAAGACGGAATGTCAAATGTTATCTTGGATGAGATTTCTTGAGAAATGAAGGTCTTGATCTAAGATTCAAGGGGAAGGAACCCTCTCTTGGTCTTCTTGAGAGGGAAGATGAAGTTTAGAGAGTAAAGGAAGTGTTCTTGGTAGCTATTTCATGAGTTGGGGGCGGTTCCACCGCTAGCCCTATGTCCCTTTATAAAAGGGGGCTCTTGGGTGGTGCCACCGCCAACTAAGCAGTGCCACCGCTGGCACCTCGACTTAGACATTTTTAGGGGGGGATTGCAATACCTTATTTTTAATTAATTTACTTTGTTGTTTCTTATTTACCATTCATCTTATAGATGTCTAATTTGATCATCATATATTTGATAGAATGATATCATTGTATTACTTTCAATCACATGTTAAAAATTTATTAAGCATAATGACTCATAAAAAAATATTGTAATCAAGAGACATCGAAAGATTTTCTCAACAAGTGGATCAAGAAAGGATGATAACATAAATATAGGAAATTTTAAACGATAAATGAAAGAAGATTTGTGAAGGTTACAAGGACTTGCGTATCAACGATCAATTTGTAAAATCATGAAGAAGGTAAAACTCAATTAAAAGTTGTCTTCACCACATTATCTCAAGTTAAACATTCGAGATGTTAAGATCAATTGAAGGAATTTTTAAGTGGTGAAATATCGATCCATTGCATTACTCATCATATATTATTTCAAGATAAGTAAGGGATCATCAAACATGATTCAAAGCATAAATCACTAAGATTATATCCGAAGGATATGTTAAAGAGAATATATTGCAATCGTAATTATCGATCATCAACCGAGAATGTGATTCATGCATTGGGAGAATCAAGTGTTTTCAAACAAGTTATGAATTGTGATTCCAAGAGTCATGAATTATTTTGAGAAATTTATCAACTATATATCCATCATTAAAATTATATACGAGATTCTCTCAAATGAGTTAATTTATAGATTTGGAGTAGAGAAGGGACTATAGTGATGTTCAAGAAAGATATATAAAAACTTAGTATCACATTGTTTCAAAACAAAGGATTTCAAATTGTAAGGTGACAAAAGTTTTTACCAAAATCAATTTTCAAGAGACTTAATGAAAGTTATGGTGCATAACCAAAGAATGTATAATACTCAAGGATCTTTTATTTACCCGAGCTAGTGAGCTTGATAACGATTAAGAATTGTATTGCTCCTAGCTTGCGTGGGTGAATGTATTTACAAAAGTGGATAGTTTTTAGGTACCCATTTGAACTTGGGTGCCTCAATTATTGATCTACTAAACTTATCATTATTCATTGAGTTTCTTATCATTCCTTTAGGATCCCATATTAACCTATGTGGGCTAAGATTTTTATATGGATATTTGTAAGCCACATGTCTGGGTTTGCAACAAAAATTACATTTCGAATGAGATGATACATGTAGTGTGAGTCCTTTAATGAAGGTGGTTGGAGTATGGTGAGATCCACTCACAGATCCAATACCACTTTTATTTTCGACATGACCCTTGTTTGCAAAGATCATGTCCAAGCCCTTGCTACCGACTTTAAACTTGTTTAGGGTCTCTTTAAATAACAAGTTCTCATTTTTGATTGCCTCTAAGTGTTCACACTTAGAGCATGGAGGTAGAGAGGGAGTATCAAGTTCAAGACATTCAAGTTTATCTAGTAACAAAGTATGCTCCTTTTTTAATAAATTGAACTTTTTACTAATAGCTCTACACTCATCAAATAATTCATGAAAAGTAATTGAAAGTTCATCGAAAGATAAATCTTCATTAAATAACTCACATATCTCATCTCCTATAGCCATTAGTGTGAAGTTGGCCTCCTCTTTGTTGCTTGCTTCTTCATCTTTGAAGCCATCTGAGTCATCCCACATTGCCTTTAGAGTTTCTTCCTCTTTGGTAGCTTCTTCTTGGCTTGGGGGCATTAACTTTTGAAGTGCCTCGGCTTCTTGTATTCGTAACATATGACTTGATCCTTTTTTGGTTCAAGTTTATTTTTAATGTCACTTTTAAATTTATTCTTTCTTATAAATTTTTGAATTTTATAGTTAAGAGTGCAAGTTCATCATCAAGGTCCTCACCACTTAAAGATTCTTTCAAGTGGTCTTCTTGTGTTCTCAATACCATATCCTTCCTATTCTTTGGAAGGGGGTTCTCTAGCTCATCATGAGCATGATATATCATTTCGTAGGTCATTAAAGACTCAATGAGTTCTTCAAGAGGAAATATTTTAAGGTCCTTGGCTTCTTGAATGGTCGTAAATTTTGGATCCCAATTCTTTGGAAGGGATCTTAAGATTTTAGTTACAAGTTTGAAATTAGAAAAATCTTTACCAAGTGCTTTGAGTCCATTGACGATATCCGTGAAATGGGTGTACATGTCTCCGATGGACTCACTTGGTTTCATCCGAAACAATTCGTAAGAATGCACCAAGAGATTGATTTTAGACTCTTTCACTCGGTTAGTACCTTCATGAGTGATTTCAAGAGTATGCAAAATATCAAAAGCTGATTCACAAATCAAAACACGATTAAACTCATTTTTATCCCATGCACAAAACAAGGCATTCATAGCCTTTGCATTAAGTGCAAAAACCTTCTTCTTCGATTCATTCCATTCATTCATCAGAAGAGAAGATTTTTGAAATCCATTTTCAACGATATTCTAAAGTTTGAAATCCATGGAGATAAAAAAATCTTCATAAGTGTAATATGACCCATTAAATATAGACGGATGTGTAATAGAATGTCTCTCTCTTACATGCCCGAATAAGTCATCTCTCTTGGGTTTTAAACCAAATGAAAGTGATCAAACTCTGATACCAATTGTTAGGATTTGAGCGACACTAAGAGAGGGGGAGGGGGTGAATTAGTGCAGCGGATAAAATTGGTAAATTAAAAATGATATCAAAAAGAGTTGTTTATTTAGAAATTTCAATCCGATAAAAGAGACTTAAGCAAAGTGATTTGAGTGAAAGCGATTGAGAGTAGTGAGAAGGAGATCGAACGATTTGTAGCTAAGTAAAAGCAATATGCAGAAATTAAAACTCACACATCCAAAGTAGTGCACAGCGATGTATAGTGGTTCGGTCAAATGACTTACGTCCACTTCTGAAGCCTCATCCGATGAGGCTCCCAACTTCCACTATCAAATCTTCTTGAAGAGGAAGGACCAAGCACCTATCTTACAAATTTTTACAAGTGGTTCACACTCTTATAGATTTTTGATAAAGAAAAAGTAGGAAGTGAACACTCAACCTAGCAAACATAAATTTCCTATAGCTTTGACTCTGTTTTTTCATTTCTCAAAAGGTGCTTCTCCAACTGAGAAAAGAGAGGTATTTATAGACTCAATTGGCTTCAGAAATAGAGCAAAAAAGAGTCACATCCTGGATTTTTAGGTACTGATAGTACCACCACCAATTGACCCTATTCTATCAGTGTACTGGGTGGTACCACCACCCAATCTAGCGGTACACCGCTGACGATTGCGAGTCCTCAGGCTCGTTAATTAGCTGACACACATCTTTGTTATCTGGTACCATCATTTGGCGTGTAATAAGCGCCACATGTACTACCGCCTGCACCACCTGGGAACCAGTGTTAGGGATCGAGCGACACTAAGAGAGAGGGGGGGGAGGAGTGAATTAGTGTAGTGGATAAATACGATAAACTTCGACGCTTTTAAAACAACTTCAGAAACTTCGTACGTTAAAAGCAACGTTTTGTTTTAAACTGTTCGATTGCGTTTTAACTTGAAGGAATATGTAAGGAGACAATAAAGTAGAGCATCAAAGTGAAGATGGTTTACAGTAATGTAAATGACAATAAGATAAACGCAAACTGATTTATAGTGGTTCGGTCATACGACCTACGTCCACTCCCGATTCCTCTTCACTTTAGACCACCGGCTTTCCACTAGCTATCCTCCTTCCAACGGGTGAGGATGAACTCCCTTATAGTGCCTCTCCTTTTGTCGGGCTTAGGAGATAACCCCTATAAGGCCTCTTTGTCACGCCCCTCCGAATTTTAATCTCGTTCAGGAGGTGTGACCCTGTCTTAAAATATCCATAACATTAAAATTTTAAGAACAATTCAATCCAGGATCCATTCTAACAATTTGAGGATACTAAGAACCATTCAAGTCAATATTTAAACCCTTAAATTCACAATTCGTAAACCTGTACAATTTCATAAATCATACTCCACTTCATTCATTGATTCATAAAGTCCAAAATTAACTCAACTAAACAACATCCACATCATAAATCCACAAGTGTGGGAAATCCATACAATCTCAAAACCAACCTTTACCACTAGTTCATATCATTATACAAATTAAACTTAACATTCTAAATCCTAACAGAGAGATTCTTTAACATTTACAAAACACATAAGTTCAGATTTATCATAGACATTTCCTTAAGCACAAAATATTCTTGTACAATAAAACTTATCAACCATTAAAGCTCAAGCCAAAATCTTCTAGCATTCCTTCCTCAAAATTTTAGCGTGTGACAAGCTAACCTGAAAAAAAAGGTTATATAACAACGGAGTGAGCTACAAAGCTCAGCAAGTGGCAAGCAAATCCAGAACAAAAGGAGAATAACTTCAAACAAACTTAGTATCCAAATGCAAGGTAGAGATACAAGAATTCATGGATGTAGGCTCATTAGATACAGATTTACAAATGTCATTTCATTCAAATCTATTTGGTTCATAACAAAGGCAATAAAGAGGAAGTAGAACTCATCAGATGATATAAATAGTATTTCGGAGCATATCAATTGACACAAGAACCATTTCGAAACATATCAAGGGATAAGAAGCATTTTGGAACATATCAATGGCAGAAGAAACATTTCGGAATATATCAATGGCAGAAAAAATATTTTGGAGCATATCAAATGACAACTGAACTATTTCTGAGCATATCAAATAGCATAGGGAATGGTTTCAGAACATATTTCAAAGGATAACAATGGTATATGAGATATCTCAGAGCATATCAGAAGAACAAATCAGAAACATAAGCTCAAATGTCATATCTGATGTTTATTCATTTCATTCTCATCCAAAGCGTACATATAGACACATAAGCAAGGCTTTGAATATCATATCAAAAACACAGAGGGTGTAGTGGGATCACATTCATAATATGATTCATCCATTTCTGGATGACCACCAAACATAAATCTCACCCTGTCTGCCCCCATCAAGAGTGCAATCGGAATGCTAGGCGTGACATTCTCCCCTGATGTGGGACTAATGCACCCCACCTATCCCCCTAAGGGCCTGCGGGCGGGCGTTACATTTTTCCCCACTCAATCACGTGACTTCCTCGTCATGGATTGACCACCCTGCCTACCCCCAAAATGTTGACCCGGGGCACTTGGCGTGAGTCGGTGAAGGTCAGGGGTGACTCATATACCCTTTACAATTTCTAGCAAAGGTACAGATTATCCCACAAGACACCAGAGTACAAAAGGGTAGTATGAATAATAACATTGGCACATATCGGAAGCACATTCGGAACAACGAAAATATGCGTGTGCCTTTACGAAACAAGGTAGTGCCAACATGAACATTACATAATAGATTTCAGGTATACAAACAATTTCAGGATGAACAATATAAGAATTGCAAAGGACCATTATAAAGCTCAATTGAAGAAGAATTTAATAGAAGTTAGATTTCCAATAGTAAAAACTTGAATAGGCAAAACTCAACTAAATTTCAGGTCTGAGAGAAATTGAGTAGTACATTTCCTGAATTGTTTGAGTGACTAAATATGCTCCAATTCGCTCATAATAGGTGTTATTGGAAAGCTGTATCAAACTATTTTCAGATAAACTCAGATTTGTAAATGTTTGAGTTCCTAACAGGAAGTTACAACAAATAGAGTAAAGAAAGGTCAGAATTGATCATCTCTATTTTGCAGAATTGGTAGAATCGATTTAAACAGATGTTTCAGAGGGCAAACTTACTTCAAAATTTCTAAATTAGGTGTCAAAAGAAAGATACACGAATATAGTTTCCAAAGAATCAAATTTTGCATAATTCAGAATTTTCATTAGAGAGTTATGAGCTATTTAGAAATAGAAGGTTAGGAGCTGTAGTATCTGTTTTACTGAATATATGAGGTCTTTTCATTCATATATTGGATAGGTAAATTTACTCCAAATCTTTTGTTTTTTATATCAAATGAAAGCTCTATAAGTCTTTTTTCGTATGAAAAAGGTTTTTCCTTAATCAAAATTTGGTGCAAAAAGTTATGACTACAAGAGTACTAAAAGATCAAAAATCCAAAAAATTTCAGATTCAACATTTAGATTCCAAACAATAGATATATCAGATTTCAAGGCTAAAATAACTCAAATTTCTCATATCAAAGGCAAAAAAAAAGATTTGAATTGCAGTAGAAAGGAGTGGAACACTTGCCTTACAAAAGTTTAATTTCCAACTATGGAGAGTTGATGCAAAACCTTGAGCTAAGATAAAAGTTCTTCTTCTCCTTCCATTCCTTCTCCTTCTCCTCTACGTTGGCAGTAAGCTTCTCATGTTAAGTTTTCCTTAACTCCTCATCTATTTACTTAAGTTTTAGCTAATACAAGGATAGGCGGCAAGCATGCATGAGGAAAACATGTGTCATCCACATAATTAACACAAGTGGCTCATTCTTATATTAGCTAATGCCACTTGTCCTCTCTTTTTTTTTCTTTCTTTCTTCTTTTTTTTTTAAAAACTGAATACCAATCTTTCATAAATCCTATATAATTATTAATATTCACATTTTGGTCCCTAACACAAAACTTTCAATATAAAAATATTTAGTGCTAAAGGATTATTAAAAGAAATCTTCATATATACAAATAAGTCCTTTTAAATTTTTTTAAAAATGGGGGATGTTACACTCTTACCTCTCTCTTGGACTAGAACACACTAAAAGCTTAGAGGAAAGATTTGACAAGAGTTTTTCCTATCTTTTCTCAATTCTAGACATCCCTTCATCCATGAATGAGAGGGATATTTATTGGCCTTAAGAGGATTCAAATTTGGAGCCCAAACTTGGAGCCTAAATTTAAATCACCTTGGTTTTCGGTATTCTGGCGGTACTAGGTGGTGCCACCGCCCAACCAACGGTACCACTGCCAGTGCTCTCGGGTGCTGGGTGGTGCCACCGCCCCAGCCTGGGTGGTGCCATTGCCCAGCTCTCGGTCTCTAGGTGGTGCCACTGCCCAGCTCTCTAGTCATGGGCGGTGCCATCGCCCAGCCTATTCCAGCACACTGGTTTGGGCCTTAAACTAAGCCCAAATTGGTCCAAAACAAGGCCCAATTGGCCCCTACTTGATTTATAGGATTAACATCTAATCCTAAACTAAATTATGTGCTAACTATGAATTTTAAAGATATTTCCTAAGCTATTACAAAGTCCAACAAGTTATGACTTCTTCCGATGAGCTTCCGGCGATCTTTCGACGAACCCTCGGAAACCATTCCGCGGACTCTCAACAAGCTCCCGGACTTCACGATGATTTTGGCGAGTTCCAACGAACTTCATTGGCAAGCTCCGATCTTTCTTGGCAAGCTCCGTGAACTTCCAACGAACCTTCTGGTGAACTTCCAAAAACTCTTCGGTAAGCTCCCTATCATTATCGAAAAGAAGGGAGGAACCAATGATCAATTATAAATTTGCATCAATCAATATATCAATCATCACAAGAAGCATATAAGATAATAATGTAAAGAAATCATGTCATGAAAGATATCAATATGTAAATTCAACAAGAATCAAAACCAAGAGATATCATTCATGATTCATAACTTTCTTTTTCGCAAGATCAAGATAAATGTATCAATTTTCAATTCAAGATAAATGTTATACAACCAAGAATCATGATATATAAAAGCATATCAATATCAAGGATCAAGTCATGATTACAAGCGCTAACATATTTTCTTATCATTCATTTTTAAGCCATGATAAAAGAATAAATCAATGATTCAATCATTAAGCATATTTCTTTTTCATCAAATTTTCAATCATCACATAAGGCATTCAAGGAAGTATTGAAACATTAAAAAAATTAATTTTAGCATATAATGTTTCAATCATCGACCTTAAGTCATGAATCTAAAAGTCATAAATCAAAAGGTTCATGAATCATTTTGACAAGTCTCATTTTTAGGAAATAACAAGAGGAAGTCTTAGGAGATCAAACACAAGATCTTGATTCATGCATAGGAATTCCAAGTATCAAATATCAAGATATCAAGACTTGGATTGTGATAAAGCTCATTCAAGTTTGAATCATAAAAATCATTAACATAGTTTATGAGATTTATAAATGACATGGATTTGAATTATTTTCCTCTTTGGTAAATGATAAAAAGAAGCAATCATAGAGGAAAGTATTTTGATTCACATAAAATATCTCAAGTTAAGAATTCAAAGTCATGATTTTCAAGAGATTAAGAGAGGAGTTATAAAATCATTCAAACTCATTTTGTTAACTCAAAACTCATAATCAAATTATCAAAATCATTCTCGAGATTCAAGAACATAATATACATGGATTCATCATTTGTCTTTTATAAAAAATTCGAGAACTTTAGAGAGACAAATTTCAAGAATTATGCATTTTTTTTTGATTTACTTCATGTAAGCATATCTTTGCCTTTAATATCAAATTGAGACATTCATGAAAGTTCAAGACGTAAAGGCAAATTTTATCATGAAAACCATCAAGATGAAACACATTAAGCATAAGACATCATGATAGTGCATTTTCTCATTTTTATATGTTTCATTTCATGCAAATTGTTTTCATACGAGTATGCTCATGTTTTCATATAGATCCAAAAACCAAGTTTCAAGAGAAATCGTCAAGACCAAAAACATGATACATATTTATTTTCAACACATTGATTATGATTATTTTCATGAGATTCACAAGATTCATGAAATGAGTTCATTAATCTCAATAGGATAGAAAATACATAGCATTTCAATTTATGTGAATCTTCATACAAGTATGCATTTGCCTTTTAATGTCAAATAGAGATAGGCATGAAAGTTCAAGACAAAAAGGCAAAATCTCATAAAATAGATCATCAAGAGCAAAAAATATAGCCCATTACACATAAGGCATCTTCCTAAAAAAAATAATTCAACATGATAATGTGTTTCATTTTAAGTTGTTTGTTTCATATAAGTGTATTCATGTTTCAAAAGATGAGTATCAAATTTTAAAACCAAAACATGAGTTTGTCATCAAGATATAACAACTTCAAACCCTTATGATAGTATATTTTCCTATTTTTATGTGTTTCACTCTAAGTGAACATGTTCTGATTTTTATGCAAAGACTAAGTAATATATCAAAAACCGAAATCATCACATATATTTATTATTTTCATTGCATGCAAATTGTATTCATAAGGTATGTTCAAGTTTTTGCCAAATCAATGCAAATATCCATGTTTAAGTGTGAGAGGTAAACTTCATCAAAAAGGTCATCAAGCATGATACAATCAATAAGCTTGTTTTCATAATGCATCATCAAAATCATTTTAATTCTTTCTTTCATTAGTTATAACAAGATGATCGATGCACAAATTTTTGCTAAAATATTTATCATTTTATAAATCTAAAAAATAATTTTCATCATGAAAATCATCAAGTCCAAATATAAAACAAGGCAACATTAAAACCACATTTCTTTCATTTTGAAAATTTGTGAGTTAGGTCTTTTGATTTCATGAAGACAAGCATCATCTAAAAATTTTATCATAAAAAAAAAGGTTAAGACCCAATAATCCAAGATAGAAGTTTTCAAATCAACCTCACTTAAAAAAATTCATGCATGATATAAAATCGTCAAGCATAATGTTTAGAGACAATGTAAAACATCAAGATACACATGCATGGGTTAATCCTATTAGGTGTACAAACATTATCACAAATCATATAATCATTATTCATAATTTTTACTTTTCAAAAATACTAGAAAGAAAAACATAGTATAATTTTTAAAAAAATAATTTTTATTTCCTACTAACTAAATTAAGCACTCATGAAAAACATCATGTAATTTCAAAATAATTTAAGGTAGTTAAGTTGCTTATCTTGTAGTCGAAGCCCGTTAAAGCCTAATTTGTCGTTTCGTCATTTGATTCTTCTTTGCGCTTCTTCTTCATCTTTGGCCTCTTTCTCTGTTTAAGTTCATTTGTATTTTTTAGTTTTTGTTTATTGAACTTGTTAACATTCATTGTTATGTGTTCAATGTCCTCATCACTTGAGTCATCACTCAAGTGGTATTCATTTGTCCGAAGTTCCAAAACCTCCTTGTTCTTTAGAAGGTGGTTCAAGTGTTCATTATGTTCCTATAAGCTCATTTCATATATCATTAGTGAGCCAATAAGTTCTTCAATAGAATAATCATTTAAATCTTTAGTTTCTTGTATCACTGTTACTTTAGGATCTTACCTTTTTAGAAGGGATCTTAAGATCTTATTAGTGAGTTCAAAATTCAAAAAATATTTACCAAGACTCTTCAAGCTATTGACGACATCCGTGAAATGAGTGTACATGTCGCCGATAGTCTCACTTGGTTTCATTCAAAAAAGCTCAAAATCATGCAATAAGAGGTTTTCTTTCGAGTCTTTGACTCTACTAGTTCCCTCATGCGTGATTTCAAGTGTTCACCAAATTTCAAAAGCTGTTTCATACGTAGAAATCTGATTGAACTCATTCTTATCCAAAGCGCAAATTAAGGCATTCATAGCCTTTGCATTTAAAGAAAAAGACTTTTTCTCCAAATCTCATTCATCGGTTTAGAGGAAGTTGAAAATGATTTTTAATAACATTCCATAAGTTTAAATTGAGAGAAATCAAGAAAACTCTCATTCGTGTTTTCCAATATGTGTAGTCTGAACTGTTAAAGAACGATAGACGAACAATCGAAAAGCCCTCTTGAAAGCCATGAAGAGTCATTTCTCATGGGTATAAATTTGAATGAGAAATAACGTGGCTCTGATACCAATTGTTAGGGATCGAGTGGCATTAAGGGGTGGAGTGAATTAGTGCAACAGATAAATATGATAAACTTCGGCGATTTTAAAACAACTTCGAAAACTTCGTACGTTGAAAGCAACATTTTGTTTGAAATCATTTCAATTGTATTTTAACTTGAAGGAATACGTAAGAAGGAGACAACAAAGTAGAGCATCAAAATGAAGATGGTTTGCAGTAATGTAAATGACAATAAGATAAACGTAAACCGATTTATAGTGGTTCGATCATACGACCTACGTCCACTCTTGATTTCTTTTCACTTGAGTCCACCGGCTTTCCCTTACAGCACCTCTCCTTTTGCCAGACTTAGGAGATAACCCTTACAAGGGCTCTTACCCCTCTCTTGGACTAGAACATACTAAAAGCTTAGAGGGAAGATTTGACAAGAGTTTTCCCTATCTTTTCTCAGTTCTAGACATCCCTTCATCTATGAATAAGAGGGGTATTTATAGGCCTTAAGAGGATTCAAATTTGGAGCCCAAACTTGGAGACCAAATTTGAATCACCTTGGTTTTCGGTATTCTAGCGGTACTAGGCAGTGCCACCGCCTAGCTAGCGGTGCCACCACTAGTGCTCTCGGGTGCTGGGTGGTGCCACCGCCCCAGCCTGGGCGGTGCCATCGCCCAACTCTCGACCTCTGGGTGGTGCCACCGCCTAGCCTATTCTAGCACGTTGGTTTGGGCTTTAAACTTGGCCCAAACCGATCCAAAACAAGGTCCAATTAGGATTAACACCTAATCCTAAACCAAATTATATGCTAACTACGAATTTTAAAGACATTTCCTAAGCTATTACAAAGTCCAACAAGTCAAGACTTCTTTCGGCGAGCTTCCGCTGATCTTCCGACGAACCCTCGGAAACCATTCTGCGGACTCCCGGCAAGCGCCCGAACTTCACAATGATTTTAGCGAGTTCCAACAAGCTTCATTGGCAAGCTTCGATCTTTCTTGGCAACTCCGTGAACTTCCGACGAACCTTTCGGTGAACTTCCAAAAACCCTTCGGCAATCTCCCTACTCATTCTCGACCAATTCCGGTAGTACTCCCAATGAATCTTCAAACTTCTGTCGAACTCTCAAACTCCCAACGATCCATTACACTTGTCTTCCGGCACTTTGTTTCGCTTTACGTCTTCATTGTCATTGTAGTTAATCCTGTACACACAAACAAACTCTACTTCGATGTAGACAGTTATTACAACGTGAATTGACATTCAGTTACCTGGCACGTCATTGATCGGTGCTTCGTTCGATTCTTCGGCGTATCGTTCTCTCTTGCAGCTTGTTGCCCAATTTGCGGTTGACCTCTGCAACCTCGATATCCTTGGCGCAACTCCGCTCTTCTTGGCCCGATACCCGATGTCCGAAGCCTCCTGCCGATTATCGATCGAACCTTCGGCTCGACATCTAATATCTTGATGTGATCACTTTCGGCGTAACGTCAATTCCTCCAGCATCAACTGTCTAATCCTGATCGATAGTAGACCTGCGTCACTCAAAACACAGTTAGATCATAAAACACAATCAATTAGTTTCATCATCAAAATCTGAGATTCAACAATCTCCCCCTTTTGGATTATGATAACTAATTGATAACTAACAGAGTTAACCATAACTCCCCGGAGTTTAACCAAACTCCCCCTATCAATATGCCATTGATAGAACACTTGGATTATCCCAAATCCAAGCAACATTTATCACATATTATGAGAAACATGAAAACCATCATGCAAATATTTAAAATATTCAATTCAATACATGAAGTCATCAATCTACTTCTCCCCCTATGTCATCAACAAAAAGGAGAAGTTGCATCATAGCTAGTTTAAAAGATATGTAAGTTTTACAACACAGTAGCTATTAATCACATCATATAACATTTAAGCATAGCATTGCAATACTACATCCAATCATCCCATTCAATCATAGCAAGTTTCAAGATATGTAAGATAGCACTTGTTGTGATGATCGCAAGTTTTTCTATTCTTCTTTGAGAAGTGCAAGGAAATTGTACTTAAAGATGTGTATTTTCTCAACTTCCTTTGTGATATGCATACAATTTTATAATTTCTTTCTTCTCTTTTGAGGAGAGCAAGCCTCCAAGTTTTGCTTTCTTTGCATGCTAGGACTTTTGCATTCATTCGTAATATGCAAGCAAGCAAAAGCCTTCTCCCCCTTTATCAATATCAAAAAGAAAGGGAGGATTAATACTTCAAATAATCTTACATGAGATTCAACAATAATTTGTAACAAAGATGCAAGCAGTGAAGTTGAGCAAAATTTTTGCCTCTCTTGAGATAGCAACTTTTTGCTTCTCGATGTTTAAGCTAGCAAATTTTTCTCTTTTAATGCACAAGCTAGAAATTTAACTCCCCCTTTTATCATTATCGAAAAGAAGAGAGGAACCAATGATTAATTATAAATTTGCATCAATCAATATATCAATCATTACAAGATGAATACAAGACAATAATGCAAAGAAATCATGTCATGAAGGATATCAATATGTAAATTCAACAAGGATCAAAACCAAGAGATATCATTCATGATTCATAACTTTCTTTTTAGCAAGATCAAGATAAATGTATCAATTTTTAATTCAAGATAAATGTCATACAACCAAGAATCATGATATATGAAAGCATATCAATATCGAGGATCAAGTCATGATTACAAGTGCAATATAGTTTCTTATCATTCATTTTTAAGCCATGATAAAAGAATAAATCAATGATTCAATCATTAAGCACATTTCTTTTTCATCAAATTTTCAATCATCATATAAGGCATTCAAGGAAGTATTGAAACATAAAAAAAATCAATTTTAGCATATAATGTTTCAATCATAGACCTTAAGTCATGAATCCAAAAGTCATAAATCAGAAGGTTCATGAATCATTTTGACAAGTCTCCTTTTTAGGAAATAACAAGAGGAAGTTTTAAGAGATTAAACACAAGATCTTGATTCATGCATAGGAATTCCAAGTATCAAATATCAAGATAGCAAGACTTGGATTGTGATAAAGCTCATTCAAGTTTGAATCATAAAAATCATTAACATAGTTTATGAGATTCATAAATGAGATGGATTTGAATTGTTTTCCTCTTTGGTAAATGATAAAAAGAAGCAATCATAGAGGAAAGTATTTTGATTCACATAAAATATCTCAAGTCAAGAATTCAAAGTCATAATTTTCAAGAGATCAAGAGAGGAGTTATAAAATCATTCAAACTCATTTTGTTAACTCAAAACTCATAATCAAATTATCAAAATCATTCTCGAGATTCAAGAACATAATATACATGGATTCATCATTTGTCTTTTATCAAAAATTCGAGAACTTTAGAGAGACAAATTTCAAGAATTATGCATTTTTTTTTATAATTTACTTCATGTAAGCATATTTTTGCCTTTAATATCAAATTGAGATAATCATGAAAGTTCAAGACGTAAAGGCAAATTTCATCATGAAAACCATCAAGATGAAACACATCAAGCATAAGATATCATGATAGTGCATTTTCTTATTTTTATGTGTTTCATTTCATGCAAATTGTTTTCATACGAGTATGCTCATATTTTCATATAGATCTAAAAAGCAAGTTTCAAGAGAAATCGTTAAGACCAAAAACATGATACATATTTATTTTCAACACATTGATTATGATTATTTTTATTAGATTCACAAGATTCATGAAATGAGTTCATTAATCTCAATAGGATAGAAAATACATAGCATTTCAATTTATGTGAATCTTCATACAAGTATGCATTTGCCTTTTAATGTCAAATAGAGATAGGCATGAAAGTTAAAGACATAAAGGCAAAATCTCATAAAATAGATCATCAAGAGCCAAAAATATAGCACATTACACATAAGGCATCTTCCTACAAAAAAACTATTCAACATTATAATGTGTTTCGTTTTAAGTTGTTTGTTTCATATAAGTATACTCGTGTTTCAAAAGATGAGTATCAAATTTTAAAACCAAAACATGAGTTTGTCATCAAAATATAACAACTTCAAACCCTCATGATTGTATATTTTCCTATTTTTTATGTGTTTCAATCTAAGTGAACATGTTTTGATTTTTATGCAAAGACTAAGTAATATATCAAAAACCGAAATCATCACATATATTTATTATTTTCATTTCATGTAAATTATATTCATAAGGTATGTTCAAGTTTTTGCTAAATCAATGCAAATATCCATGTTTAAGTGTGAGAGGTAAACTTCATCAAAAAGGTCATCAAGCATGATACAATCAATAAGCATGTTTTCATAATGCATCATCAAAATCATTTTAATTCTTTCTTTCATTAGTTATAACAAGATGATCGATTTTCAAATTTTTGTTAAAATCATTTATCATTTTATAAATCTGAAAAATAATTTTCATCATGAAAATCATCAAGTCCAAATATAAAACAAGGTAACATCAAAACCACATTTCTTTCATTTTGAAAATTTGTGAGTTAGGTCTTTTGATTTCACGAAGACAAGCATCAATTAAAAATTTTATCATTAAAAAAGGTTAAGACCTAATAATCCAAGATAGAAGTTTTCAAATCAACCTCACTTAAAAAAACTCATGCATGATATAAAATCGTCAAGCATAATGTTTAGAGACAATGTAAAACATCAAGATACACATGCATGGGTTAATCCTATTAGGTATACAAACATTATCACAAATCATACAATCATTATTCATAATTTTTACTTTTCAAAAATACTAGAAAGAAAAACATAGTATAATTTTTAAAAAAATAATTTTTATTTCCCACTAACTAAATTAAGCACTCATGAAAAACATCATGTAATTTCAAAATAATTCAAGTGTGTTAAGTTGCTTACCTTGTAGTCGAAACCCGTTAAAGCCCAATTCGCCGTTTCATCATTTGATTCTTCTTTGCACTTCTTCTTCATCTTTGGCCTCTTTCTCCATTCAAGTTCATTTATATTTTTTAGTTTTTGTTTATTGAATTTGTTAACATTCATTATTATGTGTTCAATGTCCTCATCACTTGAGTTATCACTCAAGTGGTATTCATTTGTCTGAAGTTCCAAAACCTTCTTATTCTTTAGAAGTTGGTTCAAGTGTTCATCATGTTCCAATAGGCTCATTTCATATGTCATTAGTGAACCAATGAGTTCTTCAATAGAATAATCATTTAAATCTTTAGTTTCTTGTATCGTCATTACTTTAGGATCCCACCTTTTTGGAAGGGATCTTAAGATCTTGTTAGTGGGTTCAAAATTCAAAAAACATTTACCAAGACTCTTCAAGCTATTGACGACATCCGTGAAATGGGTGTACATGTCATCGATAGTCTCTCTTGGTTTCATTTGAAAAAAGCTCAAAATCATGCAATAAGAGGTTTACTTTCGAATCTTTGACTCTATTAGTTCCTGAGTATATGATTTCAAGTGTTCGCCAAATTTCAAAGCCGTTTCGCACGTAGAAATCCGATTGAACTTGTTCTTGTCTAAAGCGCAAAATAAGGCATTCATAGCCTTTGCATTCAAAGAAAAAGATTTTTTCTCCAAATCCGACCATTCGTTCGTCGGTTTAGAGGGAAGTTGAAAATGATTTTCAATAATATTTCATAAGTTTAAATTGAGAGAAATCAAGAAAACTCTCATTCGAGTTTTCCAATATGTGTAGTCCGAACCGTTAAAGAACGGTGGACAAACAACCGAAAAGCCCTCTTGAAAGCCATGAAGAGCTTTTTCTCATGGTGTGAATCTAAATGAGAAATAACCTGGCTCTGATACCAATTGTTAGGGATCGAGCGGCACTAAGAGGGGTGGGGGGGGGTGAATTAGTGCAACGGATAAATACGATAAACTTCGGCACTTTTAAAACAACTTCGAAAACTTCGTACATTGAAAGCAACGTTTCGTTTGAAACCATTTCGATTGTATTTTAACTTGAAGGAATACATAAGAAGGAGACAATAAAGTAGAGCATCAAAGTGAAGATGGATTGCAGTAATATAAATGACAATAAGATAAATACAAACTGATTTATAGTGGTTTGGTCATACGACCTATGTCCACTCTCGATTCCTCTTCACTTGAGGCCATCGGCTTTTTACTGGCTATCCTCCTTCCAACGAGTGAGGATGAACTCCCTTACAGCACCTCTCCTTTTGTCGGGCTTAGGAGATAACCCTTACAAGGCCTCTTATCTCTCTCTTGGACTAGAACACACTAAAGGCTTAGAGGGAAGATTTGATAAGAGTTTTTCCTATCTTTTCTCAATTCTAGACATCCCTTCATCCATGAATGAGAGGGGTATTTATAGGCCTCAAAAGGATTCAAATTTGGAGCCTAAATTTGAATCACCTTGGTTTTCGGTATTCTAGCGATACTGGGCGGTGCCACCGCCTAGCTCTCTGGTCATGGGCGGTGCCACTGCCCAGCCTATTCCAGCACGTTGGTTTGGGCCTTAAACTCGGCCTAAACCGGTCCAAAACAAGGCCCAATTGGCCCCTACTTGGTTTATAGGATTAACACCTAATCCTAAACCAAATTATATGCTAACTATGAATTTTAAAGATATTTCCTAAGCTATTACAAAGTCCAACATGTCAAGACTTCTTCCGGCGAGCTTTCGATGATCTTCCGGTAGTCTTCTACGAACCCTCGGAAACCATTCTGCGGACTCCCGGCAAGCTCCCGGACTTCATGATGATCCTGGCGAGTTACAACGAGCTTCATTGGCAAGCTTCGATCTTTCTTGGCAAGCTCCGTGAACTTTCGACGAACCTTCTAGCGAACTTTAAAAAATCCTTCAGCAAGCTTCCTACTCGTTCTCGGCCAATTCTGACAGCACTCCCAATGAATCTTCGGACTTCCGTCGAACTCTTAAACTCCTAACGATCTATCACACTTATCTTCCGGCACTTGTTTCACTTTATGTCTTCATCATCATCGTAGTTAATCCTACACATACACAAACAAAAACTCTGCTTCGATCTACACAGTTATTACAACACGAATTGACATTTAGTTGCCCGACATGTTATTGGTCGGTGCTTCGTCTGATTCTTCGGCGTATCGTCCTCTCTTGCGGCTTATTGCCCAATCGGTGGTTGACCTCCATAACCCCGATATCCTTGGCGCAACTTCGATCTTTTTGGCCTAATGCCCGACGTCCGAAGCCTCCTGCCGATTGTCGACCGAACCTCTAGCTCGACATTCAATATCCTGACGTGATCACTTCCAGTGCAACTTCAATTCCTCCAACATCAACTGTCTAATCTTGATCGATAATAGACCTGCGTCACTCAAAATACAGTTAGATTATAAAATATAATCAATTAGTTTCATCATCAAAATTTGAGATTCAATAACCAGTTCCCGGGGCGGTGCCACTGCCCTAATCTAGCCTTGCCATTGCCAGACCTGGTCCAGCACTATTGAATATACTTTGAAACCGGTCTAATTTAGTCCACATAAGGCCTAGTTGGCCCCTACTAGGGTTAATCAAGATTATCACCTAATTCTTACCCTAATTATGCGCTAATTATGAAATTAAAACATAATTCTAAGTAAATTTAAGACCAGTAACATTGAGTCTTCTTTCGGAGAGTTTTCTGGTGAACTTCCAGAGGACTTTCGACACACCCTCAGATTTCTTCCGGTGGACTCCCAACAGGCTCCCAGACTTTATAATGAGTTCGATGAATCTTTGGCAAGCTTCCAAACCTTCTTGATGAGCTCTGCAAACCTCCGATGATCTTTCTAGCAAACTTCTGAAACTTTTGGCAAGTCCCCGATTTTTTCTCGGTTGGTTCCGACAATACTTTCGATGATCCTTCAGACTTCCGGTGGACTCTTGAACTTCTAACATACTTGACTTCGGTAATTTGCTTTATGTCTTCATGCTATCATAGTTAATCCTGCACACTTATCTCAATAATATGGATTAGATCAAATAACTTATCAATTGACTTCATCATCAAAATTTGAGATTCAACAATGAAAAGCATGAAACATAAATTATAAAGAGTAGAACAGAAAAGAGCACAGAAAGAGAGCACATCGATTTTATAGTAGTTCGGTTATCGTGACCTATGACCACTTCCGATCCCTCTTCCGCCAAGGCTACCAGCTTCCACTAATAGTGTTCTTTTAATGGGTAAAGACTAACTACCCTCTTACAACCCTCTTCTCCTTTTCACAGGTTTATGAGAATAACCTTAACAAGCACTCATTCCTTTCTTAAACTGAAAGCAACTTAAGGTTAAAGGAGGGAAAGAATTACAGTAGTGTTTTTTCACTATTATATTATATATGCTTATGTATGCTAACTAGGGATAAGAGGGATATTTATAGGATCCAAATAGATTCAAACTTGGAGCCAAAACTAGTCTCATCCTGGGTCTTCCGAGTACTAGCGGTACCACCGCTAGTGTTGGACGATACCACCGCTCAAGCTCTCTGACATTGGGCGGTTCCACTGCCCAGTCTAGTGGTATCACCACCTGATACAGTCTCAGAGATTGTCTTGGAGACTGAGCCACCGACGGTTCCATCGCTTGTTTTAGCGGTGCCACCACTTAACCCACCTATTGTTTGGGCCTTTCACTTGGCCCAACATAGCCCAAACTTGAGCCCAATTAGCCCCTAATTGAGTAGGCCCAATTTCAACCTAATTATAATTTAAACTACTTCGATCTAAATAATTATTATAAAGCTTTGAATCAATTATTGTCTAGCATGTCATTAGTCCATCGACGCTTCGTCTGATTCTTTGGTGCATCGTCCTCTCTTGCGGCCTATTGCCCAATCGGCCAATTGACCTCCATAAACTCTGATCTCCTTGGCGCAATTCCACTCTTCTTGGCTCGATGTCTGAACTCATATTCTGAAGCCTTTTACCGATTATGTCAACCAATCCTTTGGCTTGATGCCCAATCATCTAACATGTTTTACTCCGGCCCAACGTCTGATTCCTCCTGCTTTAATTGTCTCTTCCTAATTAAAGTTATTCCTGTGTCACTCAAAATGCAGATTAGATCATAAATATTATCAATTGGTTTCATTATCAAAAATTGAGATTCAACACTTTTCTCATCTCTCTTTAGTCACGTGAATTAGCTATTGAGAGATTATAAATCTTTTCTTATCTATCATTTACCTCTAATCCATCATTCATAACAGTCCTATAAAAGATAAAAAGAGAAGGTGAGTCTAGCTTTTCTTATAGATCGATATTATTGTAGCTTTTGAATCCGATGATGGTGCATGTATAGATCAGATAAAGATTTTCTAAGTAACATCAAAAGGTACACATCGTAAATTTGATATATTTTTATTTGATTTTATTTTTTGACATTTAAGTTTTTCACATAAAAATGGCATATTATAGTTTTTTTGGTATTAAAGCCATGTTTTACAATCAAATATTTTAGATTGTAAAAATATTTCAGATCTATTTTATATCTATATTTGTTTATTAGCACCTTTTGCTTGTATAAAGGTGTTATTTGGTTTTGATTTATGATACTTGTATGATCTGTGTGTATTGTCAATTTATCTTCTATTTACTTCATCCTATTACCTTCTTATGGGTGATGTGAGATTTCTTATGTTTGATTAATAGACTAATATTGATAGGTTACTATCAACAATAGTATTGTTGAGGGTGACAACTCTAGTGTTCGCTAGCTCAATCACAGGCAATGGGTGTGTATGCAATGAAAGCACCATGAGGTGTGGTAGCCTTGTAGTAGTTGGCTTGCCTTAGTCATCGGTGGTTGCAGTAGTGCCATAATGTGGTGGTTGTAGCAACGTCACTACATGTGACAGTTGTGGCAGTTGTAACAATACTGTTATGATGGCATTTGCCGGTTGCAGCTAGTGTCACTAGACATCAAGGGCCAATGACTATGTAGTGGAAGCATGTGTATAGCCGCACAATGACAACCACAAGGGTTGTTAGTCGACACGTGCACAGTTGCAATGCAGCAACCATGCGGGTCATCAGCGATGCATGTGCATAAGCATGTTACGATGACTATGGGGGTTGATGGTGTTAGGATGGGACTAAGAGGGGGGGGGGGGGGTGAAAAGTGCATGGTAAAAAGAGAATACACCAATTTATAGTGGTTCTTACGTCCACTCCCGATACCTCCTTTGATGAGATCACCAGCTTTCATTATTGATCTTTCTTTAAGAGCAAAGATCAATCACCCTTTTATAGAACTTTTTACAAGTTGCTCACTCTACTTATACAAGCTTCTAACACTTAGAATCGATGGAGGTTAACTCTCAACGTTTACAAGCAATTTCACTATAGTCATAGTTCTTTTTATTCACTTCTCTGTATTCAATAAGTTGAGAAGTAAGGGGTATTTATAGGCCTCAATTGGCTTCAAAAATAGATCTAAAAAAAGTCTCATCCTGGATTTTTGAGGTACTAGTGGTACCATTGCCTGTTGACGCTGACACTGGGCGGTACCACCACCTAGTCTGACGGTACTACCGCCAGACAAAGTCTCGGGTACTAGAACTGGGTGGTACCACTGCTTGGTAGTTATTAACTGCCTACGGTAAGACCACCAAACAAGGTTCAACAATACTGTATGGGCCATGAGTCTGGCCTAAACCAGTCCAGATACGGGCCTAGTTGTTCCCTAATAAACTTAGTGGGGTTACTTCCCAAACCTAACTCTAATTACACCCTAACTATGATATTTAAGGCATATACTAAAGAACATAAGTCCAGTAGATCAAAATTTCTTTCGGTGAACTTCCAACGATCTTTCGGTGGACTTTCGATGAACTCTCGATGATTTTCCAATGGACTCCCAACAAGCTCTTGAACTCACGACGATCTTCTTGGTGAGTTCTGACGAGTTTCTTTAGCAAGCTCCGATCTTCTCAGTGAGCTCCGGCGAACTTCCGACGAACTTCTCGATGAACTTCTGATGTATATTTCGGCAAGCTCTTGATGAACTTTCAGCCAATTCTGGCAACACTCCCGATGAACTTTCTAACTCCCGACGAACTCTCGGACTCTCAATGAATCATTTGATCTTGACTCCAGCACTATGTTTTGCTTTATACCTTTTTCGCTATCGTAGTTAATCCTGCACACTTTTCTCAACATATAGATTAGATCAAATAATTTATCAATTGATTTCATCATCAAAATTCAAGATTCAATAATCTCACCTTTTTTGATAATGACAACCAATTGATGACGGAGTTAACCTTAACTCCCTCTATCTATATGCCATACTTGAGAAAAGACACACTTGAATTCAAAACCTTCAAATTCAAGCATTAACCGATAAGTTACATGCATTTCAACTTATCAACATGCACAACATGATACTAAGCTATTGAATCTCAAATTTTGATAATGCAATTAATTGATTAATTATTGATCTAATCTATATGCTGAGAAAAGTATGCAGGATTAACTACGATAGTGATAAAGGCATAAAGCAAAACAAAGTGCTAGAGTCAAGATCGTACGATACATTAGGAGTCCAAGAGTTCATCGGAAGTTTGAAAGTTCGTTAGGAGTGCTACCGGAATTGGCCGAAGATGCGTCGAGAGCTTGCCGAAGTGTTCGTCAGAAGTTCATTAGGAAGTTCATCGGAAGTTCACTGGAGCTCACTAAGAAGGTTGGAGCTTACCAAAGAAGCTCATCAGAACTCACCAAGTAGATCATCGTGAAGTCCAAGAGCTTGTCGGGAGTCCACTGGAAGATTATCGAGAGTTCATCGGAGGTCCATCGGAAGATCGTCGGAAGCTCACCGGAAGAAGCCTAGACTTATCAGACTTGTTTTTTCTTTAGTATATGCCTTAATTATCATAGTTAGTATGTAATTAGGGTTTGGTTAGGGAGGTAATCCCACTAACCATATTGGGGGCAAACTAGACCCATAATTGGATAGGTTTAGGCCAGATTCAAGGCCCAAATAAGTTGTTAAACCCTGTTTGGTGATGGCACCGCCAGACTAGGGAAGTGGAATTGCCTAGGGCTCAGTCTCCTAGAAGCCTGAGTGCTGGTATCGCCCAGACTGGGTAGTGGTACCGCCAGACAGCTATTAATTGCCAGGCAATGGTACTTGTTAGGATCAAGAGCGGCACTAAGAGAGGGGGTGAATTAGTGCAGTGGATAAAAATCGATGATTTAAACCGATTACAAAAAAAATATTGTGTTAAGAAGTTTTGTTCGACGAAAATGATTTCGACAAAGAAGTTTGATTCGAGTGAATACATAAGAGAGTAGAGAAAGAGAGAATGAATGAGTGCGGTGAAGTAAAGAATTGAATGCAACAATTAAAACTTAAACACCAAGAGAAGAACGTAGCGATTTATAGTGGTTCGGTCAAATGACCTACGTCCACTTCTGAAACCTCCTCCGATGAGGTTCCCGGCTTCCACTATCAATCCTTCTTGAAGGAGAAGAATCAAATACCACTCTTACAGAACTTCACAAGTGTCTCACACCCTTTTATAGAATTTTTACAAGTGAGAATTCGGGAGGTGAACACTCAAGCTTTTTAAGGCTATTTCATGAGAGTTTTGGCTCAATTCTTATCACTTCTCAATATGTTTTACTTGTTGAGAAGTAAGGGATATTTATAAGCTCAATTGGCTTCAGAGCCAAAAGAGGTCCCATCCCGAATTTCCAAGTGCTGGTGGTACCACCGCCAGTTGACCCTCACACTAGGCAGTACTACCACCCAGTCTAGTGGTACTACCGCTTGATAGGGTCTCGGGCTTTATGGTGGGGCGGTGCCACTGCTTGGTAGTTAATAACTGCCGGGCGATACCACCGCTGACTTGGGTGGTACCATCGTCCAGTGGTCCTAGGAATCTACACCCTGGGTGGTTCCACCACTCTAGTCTGGTAGTGCCACCACTAGACAGGGTTTAGCACTTCTAGATGGGCCTTGAATCCGATCCAATCCAGTTAATTTACGGGCCCAGTTGGCCCCTACCAAGGTTATAGGATTAATACCTAATCCTAACCCTAATTATGTGCTAACTATAAAATTAAAAATATATTCTAAGTAAAAACATGATCCGACATATCAAGACTTCTTCCGGCGAGCTTCCGACGAACTTTTGGCGGACTTCCGATGAACCCTCAGACATCTTCTGACGGACTTCCGATAGGCTCTCGGACTTTACAATGACCTTGGTAAGTTTCGATGAGTCTTCTTTGGCATGCTTTGATCTTTCTTGGTGAGCTCCGTGAACTTTCGATAAACCTACTGGTGAACTTTTGACAACCCATCAGCAAGCCCTCGATTCATTCTTAGCCAGTATCGGTATCACTTCCGATGAATCTCCAGACTTCTGGCAGACTCGAAATTTTAATGGTTCAATCGCACTTGACTCCAGCACATCATTTTGCTTTACATCTTCATCGCTATTGTAGTTAATATTGCACACTTTTCTCAAAAATATGGATTAGATCAAATAATCTATCAATTGACTTCATCATCATAATTTAAGATTCAATAATCTCCTCCTTTTTGATGATGATAATTAATTGATGACGGAGTTAACCTTAACTCTCCCTATCTATATGTCATATTTGAGAAAAGAAACACTTGAATTCAACCCTTTGAATTCAAGCCTAAACCGATAAGTTACATACATTCGAACTTATCGACATGCTCAACAAGCATGATTTTTCATTCCAAATACGATACTTGATATTTTTCATAATACGAAAATGATATCAAGGCATGACATCTATTTTCAAGTCCAATGTTGAAAGATGATAGACAATCATCATCTCAACTAATGATACAAACTTTAATTTTGAAATTTGGCAAGAATCAAATGATATCAAATAAAAATTCACAAATCTAAGGCATGATATCAATTGATGATACATCATTCAAAAATGAAACCACATTATCGTATCAAGGGAAGATACTAAATTTAAACAAGATACGATACCTATCATACAAAAATTAACATTTTAAGCATACATATATTATTTGCAATGCATACGATACATTCCATACAATTACGATACATTGCAATACGCTTCAATCATTTATGATACATTTCATATATTTGTGATGCATTGCGATGCTTTTAATGATACGATACAAAGCATGGCAATAATTTTCTTTTATGATACAGACAAAGCATTTTACAAATTATATTTATCAATACAAATCATGCCAACAATGTCATCTTTTTGCCATATTTTTCTCCCCCTTTGTCATCAACAAAAAGGAAATGGGCCATTGATACCAAATGTTGTGATAGAACTTTTTGTGAAGATGGCAAAAAGAGAAGGATAAATCCATCAAGAAGAATTCAATTAAGAATAATGAAAAGTAATTCATTCATTCTATTGAAAATTCATACCATAGAAATAAATTTGTAAAGTAGAAAAGATAAATCATTGAAGCAAAAATTCATAAAAATTTCTACTTTCCATCAAGAGCTCATGACATAAAGAAAAATTTATTCAAAACTCGTTAATGTCCGTATTTCTACCAAGTAAAATTTGTGAGGTAAAGAAGAGATCATTTAAGCGCAAAAATTCACAAAAACTCATGGTAAGAGTCATGAAAGTCCATTAAAGAAAATTTGTTTGAATGATCAAAAATTTATATTGGGAATGAAATCCAAATTGATTTTAGGAGAGCATTAGAAGCTTCTTTTTTCATGATACAAAGATATGTATAAAGAGAAGAATTCGATGATCCATGAAAGTAAGTTGGTCAAGATTTTATCAAACTTTTATTTTTTATAAAAATCACATGAAAATGTGAAACGTCAATCATGAAAACCATTCATTCATATTAATAGAAATTGAGGGAGGATAAATTCGATAGAATAAATTTTATCAAGTCATTAAATGGACATGTTATCAATTCAAAGATCATCAAACGTGAATCATCAAATGTATATGATACTAAAAATCATCAATCAATGAAGTAAAAGAATCAATCCAAGATAAAAATGAAAGCTCCATCGAAAAGATGGCACAAGATAATCAAAATTAGAAAAGATAATATCAAGATAGGTGAATGATCAAAATAGGTTCATGAAAACTGAAATGATGATACAAAATCAAAAAATAGCAGATAAGGAGTACGCTTGATTCCATGCATTTAATTCAACATATATGAAACTTAAAATGTACCAAAGTAGCATAAAGAGTACAAAAGGGAGTTGTGAGCTCCATTACATCAAATAGAGTTAATATAAAATTTTACAACTACTCCTCAGGTGGAATGCCAAAATGTCTGTACAAATTATCGATTTTGCGATTCACTTGACGCACTTCATTTAGAATCTCATTTTGTTGGAGTTTGAGTTGATCTTGTTGTAACTTGAGTTGATTTAATTGAAATAATCGGATCGATAGAAGATGAAGAAGTAGGAGCAGTATCCGTCGGTGCAGCATCAAAGAGACTAGGAAGAGGAGACTCATTACCCCTAAATACAGGTGTCTCAGGTTCTTCTTCAGGAGGGGGTGGATCGGTCCTTCTAGGCAACCTAGTCTAGATTTCATTCCTAAAAGTGCACTTTAATCGTGTAAGTAGATTTCTGTTAATTGTATTATATCTATCTACTTTTATTATTTATTCATTGGGTAGTATCCTAATGTTGTGTGCATATAATAATATTGTTATTAACCCCCTATATGGAAGCATTATATCCTTATTTGATACGTCAATCATGTTCTACCGAATTATGTAACCAAAGCAATTTTCTTGTATGACCATTATCTAATAAATAGTATCTAACTCCATTTGACTGACTTCATCATGGTGATATTGTTTCGGGATTAGGATACTAATAATAATATGATGGAGAACCTTAATGTTAAAAGGCAGTATGTGTTCACTACTTTTAGGGACTATTGATAAGTTAGGATTTCTAAAAATGATCCCTAAAGCCTCGGAATAGGTTACTCTGATTGCGACTTAGTCCCATTGGTCTCTAAAGTAAAATCCTCTTGTTTTCTTCAAAATTCCTATTAGATTGTAAATTATACTATCCATAATTGAGATTTGATTCCCTAGAAGGTAAGTTGATACGTTTGTCATCTTCATCTATATTTAAGTTGCTATAAAACAAACGAACTAGCCTAGGGTATTATGGTTCGCTAATTTGTAATATAGGTTAGACATCTAAATTGGCAAACCATTGTATGGGTTCTAGGTTTCCTAATTCACCTATATCAATATACTTACCCTTGTGTATACATCTAGATTCAAAACTAG
The DNA here is from genome assembly GCA_024322285.1 of Musa beccarii. Lineage (NCBI taxonomy): Eukaryota > Viridiplantae > Streptophyta > Magnoliopsida > Zingiberales > Musaceae > Musa > Musa beccarii. The sequence continues at coordinate 32,134,299 of CM044396.1, forward strand.
GATACCTAAAGGCATTTTCACTAGAGTTAAATAGGGAGAAATCATATGAATCTCCTACTCTCCTCTTCCCTTGGTCCCTAGATGATCTTCTAGATGCCATTTATCTATAAATGATGATAATGAAAGAATGATTTCAAAAGAGCAGCAATACAAGATGGATTCAAAAGAAGGAGTGCAAAGAATACCTTAGTAGAAATCTTCTCAAAAGATTGTGATGTTGATCCAAGATTTGAGAAGATGAAAGTCTTTCTTGGTTTTCTTGAGAAGAAAGATGGAGATTGAGAGGTGGGAGAGTGATTTTGGATGTTGCAGTAAAGGTTAGGATCGATTCTACCACTAGCCCTAAAACCCCTTTATATAGAGAGCTCTCGGGCAATGCCACCGCTTGGGAACAGAATGCTTAGGCAGTGCTACCACCAGTTCTGGCGGTGCCACTGCTGACACCCATACTTAGGCAATTTTTGGGGGTAGTGACACCTTGGTCTTTTGATCAATTATTCTTCCAATATCTTGTAGAGATTATAATGTTGAATTGTTCGAATTTATTTGTCATGTATTTGATTAACATTTAAGTCAACTTTAGTCCTTACCATTCATTGATTTGAATAAACTCTTCAAACCTCAAAAAATTAATCAAAAGAAGACGTAATAATCATCAAAATTAACAAAGATCAGTTCGTAAAATCATTAAAGACATCGTTCATGGTTTATAAGTATTCTTTTTAGCTTGATCAAAATCAAGATTCATGAATCACATTATCTCAAGTCATAAGTCCAAGAAATAGAAGTCAAGATCATGATGGAGCTCATTCAAGTTCGAACCATCAAAATCAATATCATAGGTTGTGAGATTCAAAGAATAGATTCATTATTAAGAATCATATTCGAAAGATATTTCAAAATGGATATATCCCAATCGTAAATATTGATAAGTGATTCATTTGAATGTATCATCAAATGAGAACATGATTTATGCATAAGGAACATTAAGTCATCAAGATTAAAAGAAAATTTGAGTATCAAATGCATTCAAGGCATCAATGCTCAATAAGATATGATTCCAACAAAATAAAGTTATGATTCTAAAAGTTTAAAATAGAAGTCATGAATCATTTTAAAAGATCTCATTCTATTTCAATTCATCAACTCCAAACTTATCATCAAAATCACATTCAAGAAGTTCACAAGATTCATGAAATAAATGAGTTCATTGATCTCGAATAGATGGAAAATACATTTTCTTTTAAGTATTTCAATTTAAGTGATTTGATCTTTCATAGGAATATTTATTTTTTTTGTACAAAAGCCAAGTTTCATCATATAGATCCGAAACAAGGTTTCGTCAAAATCATCAAGACAAAAACACATCATTCCAAAACATAGGATTTCAAATTGTAAAATCAAGCATAATACAAACGTTTTCATCAAAATCATGCTAGTATGTTTTAGTCTCATTCAATACATTATACTCAATGGTCTTCCATTGCTCGAGCTAGTGAGCTTAATAATGATCATACATCATGAGATATTGTTACTCACTCCTAGCTTGCGATGATTAAGATGCCTACATAAGGTGCTATTTGGGTACCCATTTGACCTTGGGTGCCTCAAAAATTGATCTACATATCTTATCATTTTGCATTGAAATATTTATAATTCTTTTAAGAACTCATATCAATTTATGTGGGCTAAATTTTTTAAACAGATATTTGTAAATAATATATTCGGGTTTATAACAAAAGTTACACTTTTTGTGAGGAATACATGCAATGTAGGTCCTTTAATGAAAGTGGTTGGATTTCGGTGAGACCCACTCATGAATCTGATTTCACTTTTTTTTATGAATGTGACCCTCGTCGGCAAGGATCATGTCCAAAAATTTGCTACCAATCTTAAATTTATCTAAGGTTTCTTTGAGTAGCAAGTTCTCCTTCTCAATTGCCTCTAAGTGTACACATTTAGAGCATGAAGGCAAAGGAGTGTTGTATTTAAGATTTTCAAGTTTATCGACTAAGAGAGCATGCTTCTTTTTCAATAAATTAAACTTTCTACTAATTACTCTACACTCATCAAATAATTCATGAAAGGCATCTAAAAGCTCATCGAAAGTTAAATCTTCATTTAATAAATCACTTACCTCTTCTCCGATAGCTATTAATGCAAAGTGGGCAACCTCCTTGTTGCTTGGTTCTTCATCTTTGGAGCTGCTTAAATCGTCTCATGTTGCCTTTAGCGCTTTCTTATTCGATTGCTTCTTCTTTGCTTGGGGGCATTCACTTTTGAAATACCCCGGCTTTTTGCATTCATAGCATATCACTTGTTTCTTCTTAGGTTCAAGTTTATTTTTAGAGTCATTTTTAAATTTACTTCTTTTGATAAATTTTTTGAATTTTCAAGTCAAGAGTGCAAGTTCGTCATCATAGTTCTCATCACTTAAATATTCTTTCAAGTGGTCTTCTTGTGTTCTCAATGCCATATCCTTCCTGTTCTTTGGAAGGGAGTTTTCAAGCTCCTCATGAGTATTGTCAGTCATTTTATAGGTCATTAATGACCCAATTAGTTCTTTGAGAGGAAAATTCTTTAAGTCTTTGGCCTCTTGAATGGTCGTTACTTTAGGATCCTAACTCTTTGGAAGGGATCTTAAAATTTTAATTACAAGTTCGAAATTAGAAAATCTTTTCCTAAGTGCTTTTAGTCTATTGATGACATCCGTAAAATGGGTGTACATGTCTTTAATGGACTCACTTGGTTTCATTTGAAACAACTCATAAGAATGCACTAAAAGGTTGATTTAAGACTCTTTCACTCGACTAGTACCTTCATGAGTGATTTCAAGAGTGTACCAAATGTCAAAAGTTGATTTGCAAATTGAAATATGATTAAATTCATTTCTGTCAAGAGTGCAAAACAAGGCATGCATAGCCTTAGCATTAAGAGCGAAAGTCTTCTTTTCAGACTTATTCCAATCGCTTATCGGAAGAAAAGACTTTTGTAAGTCATTTTCAACAATGTTTCAAAGTTTAAAATCCATAGAAATAAGAACAATTCTCAAGTGAGTCTTCCAATAAGTGTAATCTGACCCATTGAACATAGGCGGACGTGTGATTGAGTGGCCCTCTTGCATGCTAGCAAATGCCATCTCTCTTGGGTTTTAAACTAGAATGAGAGTGACCTTACTCTGATACCAATTGTTAGGATCAAGAGTGGCACTAAGAGAGAGGGGGGGGGGGGTGAATTAGTACAACAGATAAAAATTGATAATTTAATTCGATTACAAAAAATATATTATGCGTTGAGAAGTTTTGTTTGACGAAAATAATTTCAGCAAAGAAGTTTAGTTCAAGTGAATATGTAAGAGAGTAGAGAAGGAGAGAATGAATGAGTATAGTGAAGTAAAGGATTGAATCAATAATTAAAACTTACACACCAAGAGAAGAACACAGTGATTTATAGTGGTTCAGTCAAATGACCTACGTCTACTTCTGAAACCTCTTCCAATGAGGTTCCCGGCTTTCACTATCAATCTTTCTTAAAGAGGAAAGATAAAATACCCCTCCTACAGAATTTTACAAGTGGCTCACACCCTTTTATAGAATTTTTATAAGTGAGAATTCGGAAGGTGAACACTCAAGCTTTTTAAGGCTCTTTCACTAGAGTTTTGGCTCAATTCTTATCACTTCTCAATATGTTTTCTCAGTTGAGAAGTAAGAGGTATTTATAGGCTAATTGGCTTTAGAATTGGAGCCAAAAGAGGTCCTATCTTAGATTTCTAGGTGCTGATGGTATCATTGCCTGACATTGGCGGTACCACTGCTAGTTGACCCTAACACTAGGTGATACTACCACCCAGTCTAGCGGTACTATCGCTTGGCAGGGTCTTGGGCTCTGTGGAGGGGTGGTACCATCGCCTAGTGGTCCTGGAAATCTGTACCCTAGGCGATTCCACCACCCCAGTCTGGTGGTACCATCGCCAAACAGGGTCCAACACTTCTAGATTGGCCTTGAATATGGCTTAATCCAATTAATTTATGGGCCTAATTGGCTCTTACCAGGGTTACAGGATTAACAACTAATCCTAATCCTAATTATATGTTAACTACGAAATTGAAAATATATTCTAAGCAAAAACATGATCCGGCACATCAAGACTTCTTCCGACGAGCATCCGGTGAACTTCTGGCGAACTTTCGACGAACCCTCGGACATCTTCCGATGGACTTTTGACAAGCTCTCAGACTTTACGATAACCTTGGAAAGTTTCGATAAGTCTTCTTTAGCATGCTCCGATCTATTTTGGTGAGCTTCGCGAACTTCCAACAACCCATCGACAAGCCCCCGATTCATTATTAGCCAGTTCCAATAGCACTTTCGATGAATCTTCAAGCTTCTAGTGAACTCTCGAACTTCTAATGGTTCAATCGTACTTGACTCTGGCACATCATTTTCTTAACGTCTTCATCGCTATCATAGTTAATCCTGCATACTTTTCTCAATAATATAGATTAGATCAAATAATCTATCAATTGACTTCATCATCAAAATCCAAGATTCAATAGTACCGCCAGACTAGGTAGTGGTACTATAAAGTTCCAATATCTGGCACTCTATCTGGTGGTAGTACCACCAGACTAGGTAGTGGTACCGCCTAGTGTTAGAGTCAACTAGCGGTGGTATTGGTAAGATCTCGAAAACCCAGGATGAGACCTTTTTTTACTCCATTTTTGAAGCCAATTGAAGCCTATAAATATCCCTTATTTCTCAGCTATTTCTACACAAAGAAGTGAATAAGATTGAATCGAAACTATAGTAAAATAGCTTACAAAAATTTGAGATTTCACCTCCACTGTTACTAAGTGTAAAAGTTTATAAAAGGAGAGTGAGCTACATAAAAGTTATGTAAAGGGGTGATTGATCCTTGCTCTTCAAGAAAGATTAATAGTGGAAGCTAGTGACCTCATTAGAGGAGGTATCGAGAGTGGACGTAGGTCGGATGACCGAACCACTATAAAATTGGCGTGTTCTCTTCTTGGTGCATACTTTACTTTTACTGCATTCTATTTTACTTCATTACAACTGTCCAATCTCCTCCTCTCTATTCACTTACAAACTTATTCGAATTAATTGTCTTTCCAAAATGGTTTTCATTGAATGAAATATTTTCATCATACCAAATTTTTTGAAATCACTTAAACCATTTGTTTTTATCCACTACACTAATTCACCCCCCTTCTTAGTGTCATTCTTGATCCTAATAATTAGTGTCAGAGCGAGGTCACTCCTTTTTTTGTTTGAAACCTAAGAGAGATGGTATTTGTTGGCAATTAAGTGGGTCATTCAATCACACGTCTGCCCATGTTCAATGGGACGGATTACATATATTGAAAAACTAGAATGAGAATATTTTTGATTTTCATGGATTTTGAATTATGGAATATTATCAAAAACAGTTTTCAAAAGTCTTCTCTTTCAATGAATGATTGGAATGAGTTAGAGAAGAAGACTTTCTCCTTAAATGCCAAGGCTATGAATGTCTTGTTTTGCACTTTAGATAAGAATGAGTTTAATCGAGTTTCTATTTGTAAAATGACTTTTGATTTTTGACACATATTCAAAATCACACACGAAGGCACTAGTAGAGTAAAGGAGCCCAAAATAAATCTTTTGGTTCATAGTTATGAATTGTTTCAGATGAAACTAAGTGAGACCATTAGAGACATGTACACTCGATTTACGGATGTCGTCAATGGTCTAAAAGCTCTTAGTAAAAGTTTTTCTAACTTTGAAGTTATGAATAAAATATTAAGATCCCTTCCAAAGAGTTGGGACCCTAAAGTAATGGCTATTCAAGAGGCCAAGGATTTGAATAATTTCCCACTTGAAGAACTTATCGAGTCTTTAATGACCTATGAGATGACTTGTAATGCTCATGAAGAGCTTGAGAACAACCTTCCAAAGAACAGGAAGGATATGACACTAAGAACTCATGAAGACCACTTGAAAGAAAGTTCAAGTGATGAGGACTATGACGATGACTTGGCGCTCTTGACAAGAAAGTTTAAAAAATTCATAAAGAGAAATAAATCTAAAAATAATAATAAAAATAAAATTGAACCAAGAAAGGACATGTCATATGCTACGAATGTAAGAAGCTGAGGCATTTCAAAAGTGAATGTCCCCAAGTGAAGAAGAAAACACTAAAGAAGAAGAAGGTGCTCAAAGCAATGTGGGATGATTCGAGCAGCTCCAAAGACGAAGAACAAAGCAACAAGGAGATCGCCAACTACACGATAATGGTTAACGGAGATGAGGTATGTAGTTCATTAGATGCATATTTGTCTTTCGATGAGCTTTTAAGTACTTTTCATGATTTGTTCGATGAGTATAGAATAATGAGCAAAAAGTATAATTCCTTGAGAAAGGAGCATGCCATTTTAAATAATGAATTTAAAAAACTTAAGCATGACACTTCTTCATTGCCTCCATGCACTGAGTGTGAACACATAGAGGCACTTAAGAACGAAAACTTACTACTCAAAGAAACTCTTGAAAAGTTTAAAGTTGGTAGCAAGTCCTTGAATATGATTCTTGCTAATAAGGGTAAAGTTTATAGAAGAGGTGGAATCAGATTTGTGAGTGACTCTCACCAAAATCCAACCACCTTTGTCAAAGGCCCTACATTGCATGTATCACCTTGCACCAAATGCAACTTTTGTTGCAAACCCAGACATTTTGCTCACAAATGTTCATTTAAGAAATATGGTCTACATAATTAATTTGGGTTCCTAAAGGAACCGTAAGAAACTCTATACAAAATAATAAGATAACTAGATCAAATTTTAAGGCACCCAAGGTCAAATGAGTACCTAAAAATCATCCTTTCTTATAGACATCTTTACCATTACAAGCTAGGAGCGAGAAATGGTACATCAATGTTATTGCTAGTCATATGTGCCCTGTAAGCTAATCACATAAGTGATGGCACTTGTGACTTGATATGCACTTTTTCTCTTTACGTATTATTAGGCGTTTTATCACTTTATCTTGTGTGTTGCATATATTGTGATGTCCTTGGATCTGTGCAATGGGAATTAGATCATGATGAGATCACGATAATGAGACCGATTTACCTTTAAACATAGACCCTAAATTATCCTGGTCATAGGTTACTCGAGAAGGACATTGAGATAACTGGATAGATTGGTGTGCTGTATACCCATCCATATGATGGAGGTGGTTGGTCTTATAGCACTCATGTGGGGACACTAAGGGTACAGCGCAGGTGCTCATTGGGGAATGAGTTCACTGATTGATCTGCTATGGATGTTGGATGGTTATTGGTACCTCACGTCAGACAGCGATTCCGTAGTCCCAATAGTGTATCTGGTCCTTAGACTTCAGACACCAAGGATGTCCTATATGAGTACTCCACTCTTTGATACCAGACATATAGGTTTTGAAAGTTTCAGATCTAGTATAGCCAGTTATTGGGAGTGGTAGCCAACTTTACGAGGGCTAAGGTTATTCAGATATATTCTTGAGTGTCAATAGAGGATCATCCGCTCTCGGTATCATGAGAGGAATATCCCATATATTCTTGCTCGAATAAATCCTTGGCTAAGGTTATTCAGATTGAGAGAGAAAGAGTTCTCTGAGAGAATCCAACAAGAGCAAGACTCGAGGAGAGGCCGTATGGGCCTGACAGCACTATGCCCCGTATAGGGTCTCTGGGATATTAGATGGATAAGGGACTATAGATACATGGTAACTGGAGACAGATAGGTCCAAAAGATTGGATTCCCCTATATCGTCTAGGGGTTGTGGCCTAGTGGCCTTGTACGTCCGCAGTCGATGAGTTGGGTGAATTATTATAAAGATAATAATTCACTAAGTCAGAAGAAGTTCTGACAAGTATGACTCACGGCCAGCTTGATATTGGGCCTAGAGGGTAACACACATATGGTAGGTGTTGCGACGAATAGAGGTTCGAATATGAGATATCCGCCAGAGCCCCTAACTTATTAGATATCCATTAAACCCCCTGAATTATTGGATCCTAAGAAGAGATCCAATAATTGCTAATAAGAGATTATTGGGTTAGAAACCTACTAATCTAAAAGGCTTGGGTAATTGGATGGAGATCCAATACCCAATAGGGCAAGATCCATTAGGGTTTACAAGGGGCCTCTATAAATAGGAGAGAACTAAAGCTCTATAGGCTGAGGGTTTCTGTTGGTAGCCACCTTATGTTCTCCTCTCCCTAGAGAGGTGCATCGTCGTAGTCTCTGCCGTGTGGATACCGCTAGAGAGGAGGATGCTTGACCTCCTTCATCCTTCCTACAACTCTGCAGGGATTCAGGGATATACGATCTCCCTAGGTATTTTCTTTTACATATGCAGTTTTCACGGATTTGTTTTGATGCATCGATCTTCGCACAAGAATGGAACCTTTCTATGGGAAATCTGAGTGTTTTTGTTTTTTGTTCTTCTATTGTACATGAGATGTCACTTCCCAGAAGAATTTCCCAATAGTTATATGATCTTAATCATGCTCATTAGCTCAAACAATCATTGATTGCATAATGATTGAAATGTTTTTATATGTTACTCTTCCACCATGATACTAAAACATACTAATGTTGAGACTAAAGGACACTAGGCAAAGAGACCTTGTTAGACCTCTTGAAGAATGATTTTGATGATGATCTTGATGTCACCTACAATATGTTGATATTCATGCTTTTATGATTCTTGAAAACACTTGTCTAAACCCCTCTCTTAACATTCAAATTATCAACTTTTCATTTATGATTCTCCCTTGATTCTCCTAAGGAAAATGTTCTAAATATCTTTTGATGATCATGACATCTCCTTGTATGATTAAATTTATGTTAAAAAGGGTTTGATGAGTTATCTTTCTTATGAGAAATATGTTCCTTCAAATTGATAATCAATAAGGGATAAAAGTAATTTGAATGATGTTGTTTTGCTTAATCAAATGCATGACAATTAAGTCAAACATTTAATATTAGACACACTACAAAATAGATGTTAAATGAGGAAGAACAATTGATCAAATAATTGAAGTGTTGTAGCCCCAAATTATGTAAGTGAATGTGTCAGCGGTGGCACCGCTAGAACTAGCGGTAGCACCACTAAAACATTCTGTTCTTAGGTGGTGGCACCGCCTAAGAGTGCCCTATATAAAGGCACTTTAGGGCCGGCAGTACAACCGACCCCATCTCTTGCTCCAATTGTCAAAAACCCTCTCATACCTTCCACTCTTCATTCTCCTCCTCTAGTATACCAAGAAAGGCTCTCATCTCCTCAAATCTTAGATCAATTTTATTATATTTGGGAAGATCTCTACTAAGGTAATTCTTGAAATCTTTCCTTTAATTCATGAATTATTTTTGACCTTTTACATTGGTTCTTTCATTATGAACAATTATAGACCAATGGTACCTAGAAGATCATCTAGGGACAAGGGGAAGCGGAGAGTAAATGAAACTTATGACCCCATTGTATTCAATTCAAATGATAGTGTCATTAGGTTTCCTAACTTTGAATCTAAGAATGTTTGCAAAGGTAAATATGTAGATCTAGAAGAATTAGGGGACTTAGACCCTATCCGATGGTTTGCTAATATAGATGTTTTACCTATTTTGTAAATTTATGAACTGATATACCCTAGGCTTGTTCGTTTATTTTACAACAACTTGAATATGGATGAAGAAGATAATATATCATCCTACCTCCTAGGGCACCATATACCTATTATAGATAGTGTAATTTGCAACCTCATAGGAATTTCCAAGAAAAGATGTTGCTATTTTAGAGGTTAATGGGACTTAGATGCAATTGATGTCACCTATTCCAAAGCTTTAGGTATAATTTTTGGAAACTCAAACTTGTCGATTGTTTCTAAAAGTTGTGAACACATGCTACTCTTTAATTCTAAGTTACTTCATCATATCATAATAAACATTTTACTCCTAAAGTAATATCATAATGATGAGGTATATCAAATGGAGCTGGGAACAATATATTGGATCATGAATGGACATCAAAATTATTTTGGGTATTTAATATAACAAAACATGATCGATCTCTCAACTAAAGGTTTAATGCTTACTTATGGTGGTTTAATCACTAGACTATTATATGCACATAATATTATGATACCACTAGATGAAGAAATCATTAAGGTAGATAGATACAATGTAATAAATAGAAACCTACTGAGATGATTAAGGTGCACACTTAGAAATGAAATTTGGACTAGGCAACCTAGTAAAACCGATCCTCCCCCTCTTGAACCCGAACTTGAAACACCTATATTTATGGGTAGTCAGTCTTCTCTCCCTAGTCTCTTTGATACTGCATCGACGGATCCAACAAATTTATCTTTTGCCGATCCAATAATGACTCAACTAGATTAACTCAAATCATAGTAAGCTGAACTCAAATTATAATAAGATGAGATCTTAATTGAAGTGCGACAAGTACTTCATAAAATTAATACCTTGTACAGACACTTTGGCATACCACCCGAGAAGTAGTTTGTATTTCTTAAGAACTCTATGTATTATGACCATATGTGTTGTAATGGAGTTCGTAACTCCCTCTATACTCTTTACGCTGCATTAACACACTTTCAGTTTAAGTTTCGTATAATTCAATAATCAAGAATGTTGAATTGAATGCATGAGTTTGTTGTATGCATTTTCTAGAATTTTTCAATTTCATATTATCTTCATCCTATCTTGGTATCATCTTTTCAATTTCGTAAATGGAGCTTTTATCAAGTTTATTTCATTTCTATCCTCCTCTTATCTTGGTATCAAATTTATTTCATGTACCTTTGATGCCCTTGCTCTATTATGATGACGTTTGACACTCTTAGAACCCTCCCCTCACTTAATGGATCTTTCACGGATTTCACTCTTGTGAATTTTTGATAAGAAACAATTTTATTGACTTGTGAACTTTTGTAAAGATTATGAATAGACTTGATAAAAACATTATTCGTGATTTTTATTTGATAGAAGTGGCATTCACGGATTTCATTGATGGATTTTATTTTATAAAAGAACATCACGGATTCTACGTCATGAAATGATATACTTTAGCTCTTGATGAACTCAATTTTTGTTAGCTTGAACGGATTGCTTTCATGATTTACGGACTTTCTTCTCTTTATTCACATCTTTATGTCATGAGTTCTTTATGAAAAGAAGAAGTTTTATGAATCCTAAATAGCTTGAATGATTTATTTTTCTTCTACTTCACAAATTTTTTTTATGGAAATACAGAATTAGCTTTTATTGCGAATCTCTTTCTTTCTATGTCATGAATTGTCAATAGCACAAACGGATTGTTTTCCATTGTATTATTCATGAAATTTTAATATCTTGATTCTTCTTGATGGTATCATGGATTTTTTCCTTGATGGTATCATGGATTCTTCTTGATGGTAGCACAAACGACTCTATGGAGGGGCGGTACCATCGCCTGGCAGTTAATAACTGTCGGGCGGTACCACTACTGACTTGGGTGGTACCACCGTTCAGTGGTCTTAGGAATCTGTACCCTGAGTGGTTCCACCATCCCAGTCTAGCAGTGTCACCGCCAGACAAGGTCCAGCACTTCTAGATGGGCCTTGAATCCGGCCAAATCCAGTTAATTTATAGACCCAATTGTCCCCTACCAGGGTTATAGGATTAACACATAATCTTAACCCTAATTATGGGCTAACTACGAAATCGAAAACATATTCTAAGTAAAAATATGATCGGGCACATCAAGACTTCTTCCAGCAAGCTTCCGGCGAACTTTCGGTAGACTTTCGACGAACCCTTGGACATCTTCCGATGGGTCCGGCAGGCTCCTGGACTTTATGACAACCTTAGCAAGTTTCGATGAGTCTTCTTTGGCATGCTATGATCTTTCTTAGCGAGCTCTGTGAACTTCCGATAAATCTTCCGATGAACTTCCAACAACCTATCAGTAAGCTCCTGATTCATTCTTGGCTAGTTCTGATAGCACTTCCAATGAATCTTCAGACTTCCGGTAGACTCTCAAACTTCTAATGGTTCAATTGCAGTTGACTCTGGCACATCATTTTACTTTATATTTTCATCGCTATCGTAGTTAATCTTGCACACTTTTCTTAATAATATGGATTATATAAAATAATCTATCAATTGACTTCATTATCAAAATTTGAGATTCAACAATCTCTCTCTTTTTGATGATGACAATCAATTGATGACGAAGTTCACCTTAGCTCCCCCTATCTATATGCCATATTTAAGAAAAGGAACACTTGAATTCAACCCTTTGAATTTAAACCTAAACCAATAAGTTGCATACATTCAAACTTATCGATATGCTCAACAAGCATGATTTTTCATCCCAAAAACGATACTAGGTATTTTTTACAATACGAAAATGATGTCAAGGCATGACATCCATTTTCAAGTCTAATGTTGAAAGATGATAGACAATCATCATCTCAACTAACGATACAAACTTTAATTTTGAAATTTAGCAAGAATCAAATGATATCAAATAAAAATTCATAAATCTAAGGCATGATATCAATTGACGATACATCATTCAAAAATGAAACCACATTATCGTATCAAGGGAAGATACCAAATTTAAACATGATACGATAACTATCATAGAAAAATTAATATTTTAAGTATACATATGTTATTTGCAATGCATACGTTACATTCCATACAATTGCGATACATTGCAATACGCTTCAATCATTTGCAATACATTGCGATGCTTTTAATGATACCATTCAAAGAATGGCAATAATTTACTTTTATGATATAAACAAAGTATTTTATAAATTACATTTATCGATACAAATCATGCCATCATTGTCATCAATTTGCCACATTTTTCTCTCCATTTGTCATCAACAAAAAGGAAATGGGCCATTGATACCAAATGTTGTGATAGAACTTTTTGTGAAGATGGCAAAAAGAGAAGGATAAATCCATCAAGAAGAGTTCATTCAAGAATAATGAAAAGCAATTTGTTCATTCTATTGAAAATTCATACCATAGAAATAAATTCGTAAAGTAAAAAAGATAGATCATTGAAGCAAAAATTCATAAAAATATTTACTTTCCATCAAGAGCTCATGACATAAAGAAAAATTTATTCAAAAGTTGTTAATATCCGTATTTCTACCAAGTAAAATTTGTGAGGTAAAGAAGAGATCATTTAAGCACAAAAATTCATAAAAACGCATGATAAGAGTCATGAAAGTCCATTCAAGAAAATTTGTTTGAATGATCGAAAATTTATATTGGGAATGAAATCCAAATTGATCTTAGGAGAGCATTAGAAGCTTCTTCTTTTTATGATACAAAGATATGTATAAAGAGAAGAATTCGATGATCCATGAAAGCAATTTGGTTAAGATTTTATCAAACTTTTATTTTTCACCAAAATCTCATAAAAATGTGAAAAGTCAATCATGAAAGCCATTCATTCATGTTAATGGAAATCGAGGGAGGGTAAAATCAATAGAATCAATTTTACCAAGTCATTAAATGGGCATGTTATCAATTCAAAGATCATCAAACGTGAATCATCAAATGTATAAGATACTAACAATCATCAATTGATGAAGCAAGAGAATCAATCCAAGATAAAAAATGAAAGCTTTATTAAAAAGATAGCACAAGATAATACGAAATCGGAAAAGATAATATCAAGATAGGCGAAGGATCAAAATAGGTTCATGAAAACTGAAAAGATGATACAAAATCAAAAAATACCGAAAAGGAGTACTCGTGATTCCATGCGTTTAATTCAACATATATGAAACTTAAAATGTACCAAAGTAGCATAATGAGTACAAAAGGGAGTTGTGAGCTCCATTACACCATATAGATTTAATATAGAATTTTACAACTACTCCTCGGGTGGAATGCCAAAATGTCTATACAAATTATCGATTTTGCGATTCACTTGACGCACTTCATTTAGAATCTCATCTTGTTGGAGTCTGAGTTGATCTTGCTATGACTTGAATTGATTCAATTGAGTGACAATTGGATCGGTAGAAGATGAAGAAGCAGGAGTAGGATCCGTCGATGTAGCATTAAAGGGACTAAGAAGAGGAGACTCATTACCCCTAAATACAAGTGTTTCAGGTTCTTCAGGAGGGGGTGGATCAGTCCTTCTAGGCAACCTAGTCCTGATTCCATTCCTAAAAGTGCACCTTAATCGTTTAAGTAGATTTCTATTAATTGCATTATATCTATTTACTTTTATTATTTATTCATTGGGTAGTATCCTAATATTGTATGTATATAATAATCTTATGATTAACCCCTCATATGGAAGCATTAGATCCTTATTTGATACGTCAATCATGTTCTTCCGGATTAAGTAACTAAAGCAATTTTCTTGTCCGACCATTATCTAATACATAGTACCTAACTCCATTTGATTGACTTCATCATGGTGATATTATTTTGGGATTAGGATACTAATAATAATGTGATGAAAAATCTTAGAGTTAAAAGGCAATAGGTGTTCATAGCTTTTAGGGACTATTAATAAGTTAGGATTTTTAAAAATGATCCCTAAAGCCTCGAAATAGGTTACTCTGATTACATCTTAGTCCTATTAGCCTCTAAAGTAACATCCTCTTGTTTTTTCTGAAATTCCTATCAGATCATAGATTGTACTATCCGTAATTGAGATTTGATTCCCTAAAAGGTAAGTTAATATGTTATCATCTTCATCTATATTTAGGTTGCCATAAAACAAACAAACTAGCCTAGGGTATATAGGTTCGCTAATTTGTAATACAGGTAAGACATCTAAGTTAGCAAATCATTGTATGGGTTCTAGGTTTCCTAATTCACCTAGATCAACATGCTTACCCTTGTCTATATATCTAGATTCAAAACTAGGATACCTAAGGGCATTTTCGCTAGAGTTAAATAGGGAGGAATCATATGAATCTTCTACTCTCCTCTTCCCTTGGTCCCTAGATGATCTCTCTAGATGATCTTCTAGGTGCCATTTGTCTACAAATGATGATAATGAAAGAATGATTTCAAAAGGGCAGCAATACAAGATGGATTCAAAAGAAGGAGTGCAAAGAATACCTTAGTAGAAATCGTCTCAAAAGATTATGATGTTGATCCAAGAATTGAGAAGATGAAAGCCTTTCTTGGTTTTCTTGAGAAGAAAGATGGAGATTGAGAGGAGAGAGAGTGATTTTGGAAGCTGCAGCAAAGGTTAGGGTCGATTCTACCATCGACCCTAAATCCCTTTATATAGGGGGCTCTCGGACGGTGCCACTACTTGGGAACATAATGCCCAGGTGGTGCTACCGCCAGTTCTAGCGGTGCCACCTTTGGCACCCATACTTAGGCAATTTTTGGGGGTAGCAACACCTTGGTTTTTTGATCAATTGTTCTTCCTATATCTTGTAGATATTATAATGTTGAATTGTTTGAATTTATTTGTCATGTATTTGATTAACATTTAAGTCAACTTCATTCCTCACTCTTCATTGATTTGAATAAACCCATCAAACCTCAAAAAATTAATCAAAAGAAGACATAATAATCATCAAAATTAACAAAGATTAATTCGTAAAATCATGAAAGACATCATTCATAGTGTATAAATATTTTTTTACCATGATCAAAATCAAGATTCATGAATCACATTATCTCAAGTCACAAGTCCAAGAAATAGAAGTCAAGATCATGATAAAGCTCATTGAAGTTCGAACCATCAAAATCAATATCATAGTTTGCGAGATTCAAAGAATAGATTCATTATTAAGAATCATATTCAAAAGATATTTCAAAATGGATATATCTCAATCGTAAATATCAATAAGTGATTCATTTGAATGTATCATCAAATGAGAACATGATTCATGCATAAGGAACATCAAGTCATCAAGATTAAAAGAAAATTTGAGTATCAAATGCATTCAAGGCATCAATGCTCAATAAGATATGATTCCAACAAAATAAAGTTGTGATTCTAAAAGTTTAAAATAGAAGTCATGAATCATTTTAAAAGATCTCATTCTTGTTCAATTCATCAACTCCAAACTTATCATCAAAATCACATTCAAGAAGTTCACGTGATTCACGAAATAAATGAGTTCATTGATCTCGAATAGATGGAAAATGCATTTTCTTTTAAGTATTTCAATTTAAGTGAATTGACCTTTCATAAGAATATTCAAATTTTTTATACGAAAGCCAAGTATCATCATATAGATCCGAAACAAGGTTTCGTTAAAACCATCAAGACCAAAACACATCATTCCAAAACATAAGATTTCAAATTGTAAAATCAAACATGATACAAACATTTTCATCAAAATCATTCTAGTATGTTTTAGTCTCATTCAATACATTACACTCAATGGTCTTCCATTACTCGAGCTAGTGAGCTTAATAACGATCATGCATCATGAAATATCATTACTCGCTCCTAGCTTGTGATGGTTAAGATGCCTATATAAGGTGATATTTGGGTGCCTATTTGACTTTGGGTGCATTAAAAATTGATCTACATATCTTATCATTTTACATTAAAACATTTACAGTTCCTTTAGGAACCCATATCAATTTACGTGGGCTAAATTTTTTAAACGAACATTTATAAATAACATGTCCTGGTTTGCAACAAAAGTTGCACTTTATGTGAAGTAATACATGCAATGTAGGTCTTTTAATGAAAGTGGTTGGATTTCGGTGAGACCCACTCACGATTCCGGTTCCACTTTTTTTATGAACATGACTCTTATTGACAAGGATCATGTCCAAAGATTGCCTCTAAGTGTACCTTAAATTTATCTAAGTTTTTTTAGTAGCAAGTTCTCCTTCTCAATTACCTCTAAGTGTATACATTTAGAGCATGGAGGCAAAGAAGGAGTTTTGTGTTTAAGATTTTAAAGTTTATCAACTAAGAGAGAATGCTCCTTTTTCAATAAATTAAACTTTCTACTTGTTTAGATTTGAGCGATACTAAGGGGGGGTGGACGCATGAATTAGTGCAGTGGATAAAAATCATAATTTCGAAAGTGATATCAAAAAGAGTTGTCTATAGAGAAATTTTGATCCGATGAAAAAAATTTCAGTAAAGTGATTCGAGTGAATGCAATAGAAAGTAGAGAGGGGGAGATCAAGACATTACAGCTAAGTAAAGTTTAAAATGCAGTAAGTTAAAACTCACACATCAAGAGAAGTATATAGCGATGTATAGTGGTTTGATCAAATGACCAACGTTCACTTCCGAAACCTCCTCTGATGAGGTTCCCAACTTCTACTATCGATTCTTCTTGAAGGAGAAGGACCAAGCACCTCTCTTACAAACTTTTACAAGTGGTTTACACTCTTACAGAACTTTGACAAAGTAAAACTTGGGAGGTGAACACTTAAGCTATCGAATATAATTTTGCTATAGCTTTGACTCAGTTTTTATCACTTCTCTATGTACTTAGCCAGCTGAGAAGTAAGAGGTGTTTATAGACTCTATTGGCTTCAGGTTTGGAGCAAAAAAGAGTCGCATTCCGGATTTTTAGGTACTGGCAATACCACCACCAATTGACCCTTCTTTGTTAATGTACTAGGTGGTACCATCACCTAGTCTGATGGTACTATCGCCTGACAGGGTCCTCGGACTCTGTGGAGGGATGGTATCACCACTTGTCAGGCGGTACCATCGCTGACAGGTAATAACTATCAGTGGTACCACCGTTGACCTAGGGCAGTACCACCACCCAGACCACCTAGGAACTAGTTCCCAGGGCGATGCCATCGCTCTAGTCTGGCGGTACCACCATCAGACATGGTCCAACATTACTGAATGGGCCCTGAATCTAGCCTAATTCAGTCTAATTAAGGCCCAATTGGCCCCTACTAGGGTTAATTAGGATTACCACTAATTCTAACCCTGATTATATAATAACTATATAATTAAAAATATATTCTAAGCAAATTCTAATCTGATAACATTGAGTCTTCTTCCGGAGAGCTTCCGGTGAACTTCCAGTGGACTTTCGACACACCCTCGGATATCTTCCGACAGACTCCCAACAGCCTCCCGGATTTTATAGTGAGTTCGAAGAATCTTTGGCAAGCCTCCGAACTTTCTCAGTAAGCTTTGCAAACCCCTGATGATTTTTTCGATGAACTTCCAAAACCTTCGGTAAGTTCTCGATTCATTCTCGACCAGTTCTGGCAGCACTTCCGATGATACTTCGGACTTCCGACGGAGTCTCAAACTCCCAACGTAATTGACTTCAGCAATTTGTTTTATGTCTTCATTGCTATCATAGTTAATCCTGCATATTTTCTCAATAATATGGATTAGATTAAATAACCTATCAATAGATTTCATCATCAAAATCCGAGATTCAACAATCTCCCCCTTTTTGATGATGACAATCAATTGATGACGGAGTTAACCTTACTCTCCTTTCGATATGCCATATTTTGATAAAGGAAACACTTGAATTCAAAACCCTTGAATTCAAGTTGAAATCGATAAGTTGCATACCTTGAGCTTATCATCATGCATGATTTTGTTAGGACTCTAGCTATGAGAGTCCTAATTTAGTTTCATTGATAAGGGCATTCATGTAAATCCTATCTAGCCGACCCCTATTAAAGAGGTGAAGGTGCCGGTTAGGTTAGGGTTAGGTTGCTTCTTAGGAAAGGAGTCTTATTATAAGTAGGAGTTCTATTAGGAAAAGAGTCCTATTAGAAGTAGAAGTCCTATTAGGAAAGGAGTCCTATTATAAGTAGGAGTTCTATTAGGAAAAGAGTCCTATTAGAAGTAGAAGTCCTATTAGGAAGAGAGTCATATTAGAAGTAGAAGTCTTATTAGGAAGAGAGTCCTATTAGAAGTAGAAGTCCTACTAGAGGAGTCCTAATTAGAAGTTGGTTAGAAGTAGGAGTCTTAAGTAAGAGTCCTATTAGGAGTTGGGGCTTAGAAGCCCTATAAATAGCCATGTATTCATCCTCTTTTAATGAAGGAATAGATCAATATTTTGCAGCCTTTGTGCAGCAACTTGGAGGAAGGAACCCCTATAGAGTTCCAAGGAGGCCGATCCCCTATAGAGATCAACCCCAAGCTTAGAATCCGTGGAGGGTTCTAACACTTGGTATCAGAGCAGCATTCTTGGCATCTCGCTGCCCTTCCACAGCCATCCACTAGCCCTCCACAACCGCGCAAAGCAATTCCCACAATTGCTTAGAAGATCATCGCTGAATTCCGCCGTCATCTCCACCACCGTAGATCATCCTTTGATCTTCCGTGAATTGCAACAGGTTCTGGTTATCTACCCTACTGCTGCTGCAATTTAGTTATCCTTATTCAAAAAAATCCAAAAAATTCGTTCCTATAATTGCTGCATAAACTTTTCGTCACAAAGTTTTCATCTCTACAACAAAAGTCGCACTGCAGAATTTCAGCCGCATAGCACTACCTTTTTGATCTTGCTACTATATTTTTTCTATCCAAATCTCTATGGAATTTTTATGGCAGCTTTGACACTTCCTAACAGTGGTTTTTCCTTTGGTTTTGTCGAAAAATTCTCAATAAAAACTACTTATCTTTTACGTCCAATCTGTTGCACTTTAGACGTAAAAATCTGCTATAATATCTCTCCGTGATTCTCAATTTGGCCAAACCTCTTTGATAGGACCCTAGCAGGGTTAGGTCCTACTCAACCATATAACAGCTAATAAAAACCCTGTGAGAATGTAATAAACCCCACCTAGCCGCCTCTATCCTATAAAGAAGAGAGGCTAGGGTTTATATTTGGGTCTTTGGGCTTCTTAGCCGCGCCCCCCTTGTTTCTTGGGCCGGCCCGCTAAGGTTGAGGGCAAATTGAGTAGTTCACTTAGGAAGCAACCCCTAGGGTTAGGGTTTGGAGCTCTATATAAGCTTGTAGCCTCCACCTCTTTGGAATAAGAAAGATCAATCTACAATTGCAGCCACCAGGCTACTTGGAGGGTGGAACCTCTATAGCGTTCCAAGGGTTGATCCCCCTCAAAGATCAATCTCGATAGAATTCCTCTGGGGTTCTATCATTTGGTATCAGAGCAGCGATCTTGCTGCTTTTGCTGCCATCCCTGCCGCCCACCATTAGCCAAGCAATTCCCACAATTGCTCTTGACGTCGTCGTCTCCACCATCATCTCTTGACGTAGATCAAATCAATCTCTGATCGCCACCTCCAATTGCATCGAGATCTGGTATTTTTCTACCACCAATACCTTTTGCTGCTGCAATTTTTCATCTAAAATATCAAAAAGAAGTTTTTCTATCGATTCCTTGCTGCGAATTCCTTGCGTCGCAAAAGTTACCATCTTTGCGAACGAAGGATTGCTGCAGAAAATTTCAGCCGCGTGTTGCTGCCTTTAACCGATCTAATTGTTATCCTTTTTGAACGAAATTTTTTGTGCACCTCATAGATCATCTTGGCTCCCATCTGTGATTGATCTATTGTGGAATTCATCACAAAAACAAATTCGTGTGTTGCTGCAATCTCTTGTCACATACTGTTGAAATTTTTTGATGAGAATTCTGCTATCGCAACTTGCACCGATTTCTTTACTGCTTTGCTGCCGAAATTTCTTGATCCAATTTGTTATCCTTGTTGCTATCTAAACTAAGATTCTACCATCAAAACCCCTCCTCAAATCCCTAAGTTTTTGCTGGAAATTTTGTCGAGAAATCGCTATTTCTTCGACGATAATTCTGCTCTTACGAGGCAGCGCACATAGGCAGCAATTGCTACTGATTTTTGTCAAATCTTTGCTGCGATCTACCACAGATCTAAAACCCTCTTCCCTAACCTTTATCCACTACCATCTTAGCCCAAAACTCCATCAAATCGCAGCCCCAAACAGCACCCAAAATAGCCACAAAACAAGCCTAAACCGTAACCTACATCCACCGATCCACAAACCCTTTCAACCACCACTTCCCTCAAAAAATTCATGCCTTTAACCCGGCAACAAAAGAGAGATCTTAATATTACAGATCTGGAGTCATATACTATGGCATCCGAGGAGGTGATAAATGCTAAATTCGAAGCCTTCGAGACGCGAATGGAGGATAAGATTCGGGCTCTCTTTACCGAACTCAGTTTCGGTAGAACACCGAGCCCAAAGAAATCTCATCAAGGAGAGATCTCTGACCGAAGAGATGACTCCCAAGAGAAGGGAGGCTCTATGATCGATCCCTACTATCCACGCATGAGGGTGGACTTCCCTAGATGGGAAGAAGGAGACCCGATTGGTTGGATCTCGCGCGCAGAGTGATATTTTCGGTACCACAAAACCGCAGATGCATCTATGGTAGAAATTGCAGCTATACATCTTGAAGGAGATGCCATACAATGGTTTGATTGGTTTGAACATACTCATGGAGTCCTCTCATGGCGACAATTCAAAGAAGGACTGCTGATCCGTTTCGGACCAACCGATTACGAGAACATCGATGGACAACTAGCAAAGATCCGACAAACCTCCACCATCCAGGAGTATCAAACCAGGTTTGAAAGGTTATCTAATCAAACTCATGATTGGTCTGAAAAACAGTTATTGGGGACATTTATTGAGGGCTTGAAGCCGGAGATCCGGGGAGAAGTTAAAGCGCGACAACCGTACACGCTTATGGCAGCCATCTCTTTCGCACGACTTCAGGAGGAGCGATTGAACCATGAAGCCCAGAGGACTAGGGTCGCTCCCTGACCAGAAATATTGAAGCCCTCAGCCTCACCTACTATCAGCCGAGCTCCTGCACCAAAAAGGTTGACAAGAGAAGAGCTTCGAGACCGATCCACTATGGGGTTATGTTGGCATTGTGACGAGCCGTGGAGCCGCGAGCATCGTTGTAAAAAGGGGAGACTTCTTGTGATTGAACCAGTGGAAGAAAAGATCAGTGAACAGCCAGAAGAGAGTCTTGAACATGAGGATGAAGATGTGGAAGAAGAGCCACAATCAACCAACTTTATGGTACATGCGCTAGCCGGCTACTCAAATCCGCAAACGATGAAAGTTGGAGGCCTGCTCAAACAACAACCAATCACTGTTCTCATCGATACAGGCAGTACTAATAATTTTCTAAATAGTAAGGTTGCTGCTCGGATGGTGCTCTATATCGAAGGTTGCAGCAAGTTCGACGTAAAGGTTGCCGACGGCCGAATCCTAAAATGCGACCAAAGATGCCCACAGGTGAAACTATTACTACAGGGCCAAGAAATTGTTGCCGACTTCTTCCTCCTACCAATTAATGATTATGAGGCTGTGCTGGGCATAGAATGGCTGACGACACTAGGTGATGTCTCTTGGAACTTTTCCAAATTGATTATGAAATTCTATTGCAAAGGTAAACAGGTCACCCTACGCGGGAAGCGTGGAAGCAACGTAACCACCGTTTCAACCCAACGAATGGAGAAAGTTTTACACAAGATAAATGGTGGCTTTCTTATGCATCTCCAGCACCAACCAGAGGGGGAGGAATGGAAGAAGGATCCAGAAACCAGCAACATCATCAAAAAATTAGAGGAGGATCCAAGCGCAATAGCTCACTATATTTGGGATTCGAGGGATCTATGCTATAAAGGTCGTATTGTGCTTATACCAAACTCCCCTTGCATCAAAGTCATTCTGCATGAAATGCACTCCATACCTTTTGCAGGGCACTCCGGATTTCTAAGAACCTACAAAAGAGTGAAGCAAAACTTTTATTGGAAAGGGATGAAAAAAATTATTTCTGAATACGTAGCACAATGTGATGTATATCAACAGCAAAAAGGTGAAACAGTGGCGAGTCCAGGGAAACTACAACCACTACCTATACCAGACTCGGTATGGACTGACATCTTCATGGACTTCATCGAAGGGTTGCCACCTTCCAAAGGTAAAAGCACCATCCTTGTGGTGGTTGATCAACTTACGAAATATGCTCATTTTTGTGCTGTGCGAAATTCCTACACTGCTGTTAGTATTGCTCAGATTTTCATAGAAAATATTATTAAACTACATGGGATGCCAAGGTCCATCGTAAGTGATCGTGTGATGGGTCTTCACTAGTAAATTATAGACCGAGTTATTTCAGATTCTGAGGGCACCAAACTCAAGATGAGCATTGCATATCATCCACAAACCTGACGCCAAGCGAAGTGGTGAGCAGATGTTTAGAGACATACCTTGGTGCTTCGCTAGTGATCGACCAAAGGAGTGGGACGAAATGGCTCCCTGGGCCGAATGGTGGTATAATACTACATATCATTCATCTACAAAATGTACCCCATATGAAGCATTATATGGTGGTGGCTCTGTGATTCCAATGTATGTAATTGGCTCACTAAGGTAGATCAGTCGATCAAGATTTAATTGACAGGGACAAACTCCTACAGCTGCTAAAGAATAATCTCTCTACCGCTCAAGCTAGAATGAAGCAGCAAGCTGACACACGAAGAAGTGAAAGAGAATTTTTAGTAGGAGACTGGGTTTATCTTCGCCTACAACCATACAAGCAACTATCCATCAACACACGAGCCTCCATGAAGCTATCTCCATGTTTTTATGGGCCCTATCGGATCTAGAGCGTATTGGGAGCGTGTGGCGCATGACTTAAATTATCTAAAGATGCCAAAATTCACCCTGTCTTCCACGTGTCATGCTTGAAGCCCAAGTTGGGAGAACACGAGGCATCCCAGATCCAACTGCCCAACACCACTGATGATGGAAATATTCAAGCCCAACCACAAGCCATCCTTGACCGCAGAGTCGTGATGCGTCGTCGACGTCCCCTCTTGAAGTACTAGTACATTGGACTAATTTACCACTTGAAGATGCCACATGGGAATCATATGAGAGCTGAAGTCCGGTTGCCCCTGAGTTCATGGAACCCTAGCCTTGAGGACAAGGTGATTTGAAGAGGCGGGCTTGATAGGACCCTAGCAGGGTTAGGTCCTACTCAACCATATAACAGCTAATAAAAACCCTGTGAGAATGTAATAAACCCCACCTAGCCGCCTCTATCCTATAAAGAAGAGAGGCTAGGGTTTATAT
The DNA here is from genome assembly GCA_024322285.1 of Musa beccarii. NCBI lineage: Eukaryota > Viridiplantae > Streptophyta > Magnoliopsida > Zingiberales > Musaceae > Musa > Musa beccarii. The sequence goes on from CM044396.1 coordinate 32,158,405, forward strand.
TTGGGTCTTTGGGCTTCTTAGCCGCCGCCCCCCTTGTTACTGGGTCGGCCCGCTAAGGTTGAGGGCAAATTGGGTAGTTCACTTAGGAAGCAACCCCTAGGGTTAGGGTTTGGAGCTCTATATAAGCTTGTAGCCTCCACCTCTTTGGAATAAGAAAGATCAATCTACAATTGCAGCCACCAGGCTACTTGGAGGGTGGAACCCCTATAGCGTTCCAAGGGTTGATCCCCCTCAAAGATCAATCTCGATAGAATTCCTCTGGGGTTCTATCACTCTTGCTGTTGTTTCTTCCTACGAAATTTTTTACAGCATTACCTCTTCCTTATCAGTAGATCCCCTTTGAGTTTTACTTGAATCTCTTTTGAAAATTTCTGAAAAAAATTACATCTTTACTGCTGAAATTTTTAGTGAAAAATCTGGTATTGCACCTTTGTCCTTTTTTCTTCTCCGTAACCTACCAAACCCTAGCCACCTTGCTGCCAAACCAAGACGTCTTTAGGGCATCCCTCTAGCCTCAAGATGCAGCTATCATAACCTAGTTTCATAACCCTAACCGCATCAAAAACCACATCCCAAAACAGTAAACCATTACAGCTGAACCCTTCAATCACCGATCTATTGTCCGAACCTTCCACCACCCCATGCCATTAACCCGTCAATAGAAAAAAGACAAGGGCATCTCTGATCTGCAGACATATGCTATGGCTTCTCAAGATCCAATTGATGCCAAATTTGAAGCATGGGAATCTCAGATTGAATCACGGCTTGAATCGCGCTTGGAAGACAAATTGCGTGCTTTGTTTGTAGAATTCAGAATTGGACAACCATCGAGCCCAACCAAACTGCAGCAAGGAGAGAATTTAGAAAGGACCCCAGAGAAGGAGGGACAGCCCTTGGACATGCTTCAGCCACCCATGAGGGTGGAATTCCCACGATGGGAAAAAGGAGACCCAGCGGGGTGGATTTCGCGCGCAAAACGTTATTTTCGCTACTACCGAACGTCGGATAATGCTATGGTGGAAATTGCTATCATCCACCTTGAAGGAGATGCTATTCAATGGTACAATTGGCTGGAATATAATCAGGGGGCTCCGACATTGAATCAATTTAAGAATGCACTGCTGAACCGTTTCGGACCTATGGAGTATGAAAATATCGACGGCCAACTCGCAAAGATTCGACAAACCTCTACGATTCAAGAGTACCAAACCAGGTTTGAGAAGCTATCCTACCTTGCTCGTGATTGGACTGACCGTCAATTGTTAGGAACATTTATCAAAGGACTCAAGCCAGAGATAAAAGGGGAAGTTAAGGCCTGCGGCGACAGTCCCGTACCGTGATGGCTGCGATTTCTTTTGCCCGAATATAAGAAGAATGACTCAACCAAGATTCTCGGAGGATAAGAACCACTCCTAGAACCTCAACATATAAACCCCCTTCTGCTCCCAGCCATCCTTCGCTGCCCAAAAAATTGACAAGAGAAGAACTACGTGATCGATCAGCAAAGGGTCTTTGTTGGCATTGCGACGAGCCGTGGAACCGCGATCATCGCTGCAAAAGGGGCTGCCTCCTATTGATTGAACCTCTTGAAGACATGGAGGAGGAGGTCCAGGAGCATGAGGAAGAAGTCATGGATGAAGAACAGCAGCCAATTGATATTATGATGCATGCCCTTACCGGTTACGCAAACCCGCAAACAATGAAAGTGGGAGGATTTCTGAAGCAACAACCAATCACCGTTCTTATTGACACCGGGAGCACTAATAATTTTATGAATAGTAAGGTTGCTGTCCGGATGGCCTTACCTATTGAGAATTGCAGCAGGTTTGATGTTAAAGTCGCAGATGGACGAATTTTGAAGTGTGATCGTAAATGCCCACGGGTGAAACTATTGCTGCAGGACCAAGAGATAATTGCAGATTTTTTCCTCCTCTCCCTCGATGATTATGAGGCCATGCTTGGCATCAAATGGTTGACGACATTAGGTGATGTTTCCTGGAATTTTTTGAAATTAATTATGAAATTTTACAGCAAGGGGAAATAGGTGATACTGCACGGGAAACGTGGGGGCGACGTAACGACAATTTGCACACAACGAATGGAGAAAGTTTTGCACAAAGCATGCAGCGGCTTTTTGGTACAACTTGAGCAGCAATCTAAGGGAGAGCCAACCAAATTTAAAGATCCAAACCTACTTCCCTTGCTTGCTGAATTTTTAGATATATTTGATGAACCACGCGGGCTACCTCCTAACCGCCGGCACAATCATTGTATACCGATTCTTCCAGGGAAACCTCCAGCAAATACTCAACCATATCAGTATCCACATCTCCAAAAAGATGAAATAGAAAGGATTGTAAAAGGGATGCTTGAAACAGGAATTATTCGGCCAAGTTGCAGCCCCTACTCTTCACCAATGCTCCTCGTACGAAAGAAAGATGGAACATGGCGAATGTGCGTTGATTACCGAGCTCTCAATGACATAACCGTCAAGGACAAGTATCCTATTCTTGTAATAGATGAATTACTTGATGAAGTAAAGGGAGCACGAGTCTTCACAAAGTTGGACCTTCGATCCGGATATCATCAAATACGAGTGTGCGAAGAAGACATATCAAAAATTACCTTTCGAATGCACAACGGTCACTATGAATTTCTGTGTAGCTTTCATCAACAAAAAGTGGAATATCTTGGGCATATCATATCAGAGGAAGGGGTGACAGTGGACCCCTCCAAAATTGAAGCAATGCAGAACTGGCCAATCCCGAGGAACATAAAATCACTGCGCGGCTTTCTTGGTTTAACAGGTTACTACCGTAAGTTCGTGAAAGACTATGGAAAGATCAGTGCACCCCTTACTTCCTTGCTGAAAAAAGATGCTTTCCAGTGGTCGGACAAAGCCACCACCGCCTTCAAAGAACTTAAAGTCGCAATGATAACAACGCTAGTACTAGCATTACCCGACTTCGATAAGACTATTATTATTGAAGCGATGCCTCGGAGCAGGAATTGGTCTTTGTATTAATGCAAGATGGCCGACCTCTCGCTTATACTAGTAAGGCATTGTCTCCTTCCCACCTCAAGATGACTATTTATGACAAGGAGATGCTCGCGATTGTGCATGCAGTGTCCAAATGGAGACCATACTTAATTGGGCGATGCTTTCACATCAAGACTGACCATAAAAGCCTAAAATATTTCTTGGAGCACATCGGAGAAGTAGCATACAGATTGGACTTACCCGCCAGCTCCCGAATCCATCCAGTCTTCCACGTATCATGTTTGAAGCTCAGGTTGGAACAACACGAGACAGCCCAAAGCCATCTACCAAATATAACTACCCAAGGAGAGCTCCAGACCCAACCAAGTGCCATTATTGATCGACGAATCGTGACTCGACGACGACGACCTACTACTGAAGTGTTAATACAGTGGGCAAACCTACCAGCAGAAGATGCCACTTGGGAGAACTACGATGACTTGAAGATCAAATCCCTAGAAGTCATAGAACATTAGCCTCGAGGACAAGGCTGATTTGAAGAGGGCGGGTCTGTTAGGACTCTAGCTATGAGAGTCCTAATTTAGTTTCATTGATAAGGGCATTCATGTAAATCCTATCTAGCCGACCCCTATTAAAGAGGTGAAGAGGCCGACTAGGTTAGGGTTAGGTTGCTTCTTAGGAAAGGAGTCTTATTATAAGTAGGAGTTCTATTAGGAAAAGAGTCCTATTAGAAGTAGAAGTCCTATTAGGAAAGGAGTCCTATTATAAGTAGGAGTTCTATTAGGAAAAGAGTCCTATTAGAAGTAGAAGTCCTATTAGGAAGAGAGTCCTATTAGAAGTAGAAGTCCTATTAGAAAGAGAGTCCTATTAGAAGTAGAAGTCCTACTAGAGAAGGAGTCCTAATTAGAAGTTGGTTAGAAGTAGGAGTCTTAAGTAAGAGTCCTATTAGGAGTTGGGGCTTAGAAGCCCTATAAATAGCCATGTATTCATCCTCTTTTAATGAAGGAATAGATCAATATTTTGCAACCTTTGTGCAGCAACTTGGAGGAAGGAACCCCTGTAGAGTTCCAAGGAGGCCGATCCCCTATAGAGATCAACCCCAAGCTTAGAATCCGTGGAGGGTTCTAACAGATTTTCCATAAATATAAAATTTTATATTTTTCATAATAAAAAATAATGTCAAGATTAGAAATTATTAAGGTAGATAGATACAATGTAATCAATAGAAATCTACTTAGATGATTAAGGTGCACACTTAGAAATGAAATTTGGACTAGGCTACCTAGAAGAACTGATCCTCCCCCTCCGGAACCCGAACTTGAAACACCTATATTTATATGTAGTCAGTCTCCTCTCCTTAGTCCCTTTGATGCTGCATCAACGAATCCAGCACCTTCATCTTCTGCCGATCCAATAATGACTCAACTAGATTAACTCAAATCACAGTAAGCTGAACTCAAATTACAACAAGATGAAATCTTAACTAAAGTGTGACAAGTACATCATAAAATTAATACCTTGTATACACACTTTGGCATACCACCTGAGAAGTAGTTTGTATTTCTTAAGAACTTTATGTATTATGACCATATGCATTACAATGGAGTTCTTAACTCCCTCTATACTCTTTACACTGCATTAGTACACTTTCAATTTAAGTTTCGTGTAATGCAATAATCGAGAATGTTGAATTGAATGCATGAGTTTATTATATGCCTTTTTTGGAATTTTTTGATTTTGTATTATCTTCCTCATATCTTTGTATCATCTTTTCAATTTCGTAAATGGAGCTTTTATCAAATTTATTTTGTTTCTATCCTCCTCTTATCTTGGTATCAAATTTATTTCATGAACCTTTGATGCCCTTGCTCTATCATTTGGTATCATGATAACGTTTAACACTCTTAGAAACCTCCCCTTACTTAATGGATCTTTCACGAATTTCACTCTTGTGAATTTTTGATAAGAAATGATTTTATTGACTTGTGAACTTTTGTAAAGATTATGAATAGACTTGATAAAAACAGTATTCATGATTTTTATTTGATAGAAGTAGCATTCACAGATTTCATTGATGGATTTTATTTCATAAAAGAACATTCATGGATTCTACATCATGAAATGATATACTTTAGCTCTTGATGAATCAATTTTCATTAGCTTGAATGAATTGCTTTCATGATTTACGAACTTTCTTCTCTTTATTCACATCTTTATGTCATGAGTTCTTTTGTGAAAAGAAGAAGTTTTATGAATCTGTAATAGCTTGAATGATTTATTTTTCTTCTACTTTATGAATTTTTTTTTATGGAAATACGGAATTAGCTTTTATTGCGAATCTCTTTCTTTCTATGTCATGAATTTTCAATAGCACGAATGGATTATTTTCTATTGTATTATTCATGAAATTTTAATATCTCGATTCTTCTTGATGGTATCATCGATTTTTTCCTTGTCCTTTTCCCTTTCAAGAAGAATCCTATCACATTTGCTTGTGCAAAAAAAATTACCCATTTCCTTTTTGTTGATGACAAAGGGAGAGAAAGTGGCAAATTGATAAAAATTTGATATGTATACTTGAAATATGCTTTATATCGCAAATATGTAAAATGCATCATATGTATCGTAAATACTTGAATGTATTAGGAATGCTTGAAATGTGATTGGTATCATCAAATGCATTGCAAAAACTTGAAATATATCAAAATGTACCACATGTATCATAAATACATTGTATGCATCGCAAATGATTGAAATGTATCATGCTCATTATCATATCAAAATGATGTATCGAACTTATTATGCTTAATTATCCTACTTGAAATTGATATCATGCCTCAATATGATAAATTATCATTTGGTATCAACCTTGAAGTTTCTATCATGCTTAATTTCCTACTTACAATTGGTATCATGTCTTAGAATGATGAATTATCATTTGATATCATATTTGAAGTTTGTACTTAGAAATGATGGTTGTCCATCATCATTTGATATTGGACTTGAAAATAGATGTCATGCTTTGACATCATTTGCAATAAATACGTGGTATCATATTTTGAGATGAAAAATCATGATTAGTATCATGTTGTGCATGTCAATGCATGTGGCTTATCGATTTGGTGCTTGAATTCAAAGGCTTTGAATTCAAGTGGATCTTTTCTTAAGTATGGCATATAGGGAGAGTTAAGGTTAACTTTGTTATCAATTAGTTGTCATCATAAAAAAAGGAGAGATTGTTGAATCTCGGATTTTGATGATATAATCAATTGATTAATTATTGATCTAATCTATATGTTGAGAAATGTGTGCAGGATTAACTATGATAGCAATAAAGGCATAAAGCAAAATGAAGTGCTGGAGTCAAGATTGTGGGATATGTTGGGAGTCCGAGAGTTCATCGAAAGTCTGAAAGTTCATCAGGAGTACTATTGGAATTGGCCGAAGATGCATCGGGAGCTTGTTGAAGTGTTCATCAGAAGTTCGCCGGGAAGTTCATCGGAAGTTCACCGGGAAGTTCGTCGGAAGTTCACTGGAGCTCACCGAGAAGGTCGGAGCTTGCCAAAAAAGCTCGTCGGAACTCACCAAGTAGATCGTCGTGAAGTCCAAGAGATTGTCCAGAGTCCATTGGAAGATTACCGAGAGTTCATTAGAAGTCTACTGGAAGATCATCGGAAGCTCTCCGAAAGAAGCCTAGACTTACCAAACTTATTTTTTCTTTAGTATATGCCTTAATTATTATATTTAGCATGTAATTAGGGTTTGGTTAGGGAGGTAATCCCACTAACCCTATTAGGAGCCAACTAGGCCCATAATTGGATAGGTTTGGGCCGGATTCAAGGCCTAAATAAGTTGTTAAACCCTGTCTAACGGTGGCACCGCTAGACTGGGGAAGTGAAACCGCTTAGGGCTTAGTCTCCTAGAAGCCTGGGCAGTGGTACTGCTAGATAGTTATTAATTGCCAAGCGGTGGTACTTGTTAGGATCAAGAGTGGCACTAAGAGGGGGGGGGTGAATTAGTGCAGCGGATAAAAATCGATGATTTAAACCGATTGAAAAAAAATGTTGTATATTGAGAAGTTTTGTTCGACGAAAATGATTTCGACAAAAAAGTTTGATTCGAGTGAATACATAAGAGATTAGAGAAGGAGAGAATGAATGAGTGTGGTGAAGTAAAGGATTGAATACAATAATTAAAACTTACATACCAAGAGAAGAACGCAGCGATTTATAGTGGTTCGGTCAAATGACCTACGTCCACTTCCGAAACCTCTTCCGATGAAGTTCTCGGCTTCCCCTATCAATCCTTCTTGAAGGAGAAGGATCAAACACCCCTCTTACAAAACTTTACAAGTGGCTCATACCCTTTAAAAAATTTTTACAAGTGAGAATTTGGGAGGTAAACACTTAAGTTTTTCAGGGCTATTTTACTAGAGTTTTGGCTCAATTCTTATCACTTCTCAATATGTTTTACTAGATGAGAAGTATTTATAGGCTCAATTGGCTTCTGAATTGTTGCCAAAAGAGTTCACATCCTGAATTTTCAGGTGCTGGCGGTACCACTGCTAGTTGACCATGACACTAGGCAGTACTACCGCTCAGTCTAGCGGTATTACTGTCTGACAAGGTTTCAGGCTCTATGGAGGGGCAGTTCCACTGTCTAGTAGCCAATAATTGTCGAGCGGTACCACTACTAACTTGGGCGGTACCTCCGCCAAGTGGTCCTGGGAATCTGTACCCTGGGCAGTTTCACCACCTCAGTCTAGTAGCGCCACCGCCAGACAGGTTCCAGCACTTCTAGATGGACCTTAAATCTGACCCAATCCAGTTAATTTACAGGCCCAATTGGCCCCTACTAGGGTTATAGAATTAACACCTAATTCTAATCCTAATTATGTGCTAACTAGGAAATTGAAAATATATTTTAAGCAAAAACATGATCCGACACATCAAGACTTCTTCCGGCGAGCTTCTGGTGAACTTCCAACAGACTTCCGACGAACCCTCAGACATCTTTCAACGGACTTCCAGCAGGTTCACAGACTTTACGACGACCTTGGCAAGTTTCGACAAGTCTTCTTTTGCATGCTCTAATCTTTCTTGGTGAGCTCCGTGAACTTCCGACGAAGCTTCCAGTGAACTTCTGACAACCCATTGGCAAGCCCCTGATTCATTCTTGGCCAGTTCCGGCAGAACTTCCAATGAATCTTCGGACTTCTGGTGGACTCTCGAACTTCTAATGGTTCAATTACACTTGACTTCGACACATCATTTTGCTTTATATCTTCATCGCTATCATAGTTAATCTTATATACTTTTCTCAATAATATGGATTAGATCAAATAATCTATCAATTGACTTCATTATCAAAATTTGAGATTTAACAATCTCCCCCTTTTTGATGATGATAATCAATTAATGATAGAGTTGACCTTAACTCCTCCTATCTATATGCCATATTTGAGAAAAGAAACACTTGAATTCAACCCTTTGAATTCAAGCCTAAATCGATAAGTTGCATATATTCAAACTTATCAACATGCTCAACAAGCATGATTTTTCATCCCAAATACGATACGTGTTTTTCACAATATGAAAATGATGTCAAGGCATGATATCCATTTTCAAGTCCAATGTTGAAAGATGATAGACAATCATCATCTCAACTAATGATACAAACTTTAATTTTAAAATTTAACAAGAATCAAATGATATCAAATAAAAATTCATAAATCCAAGATATGATATCAATTGACGATACATCATTCAAAAATGAAACCACATTATTGTATCAAGGGAAGATACCAAATTTAAACATGATACGATAACTATCATAGAAAAATTAACATTTTAAGCATACATATGTTATTTGCAATGCATATGATATATTCCATACAATTGCGATACATTGCAAAACGGTTCAATCATTTGCGATACATTTCATATATTTGCAATACATTGTGATACTTTTAATGATATGATACAAACATGGCAATAATTTGCTTTTATGATACAAACAAAGCATTTTACAAATTGCATTTATCAATACAGATCATGCCATCATCGTCATCAATTTGCCACATTTTTCTCCCCCTTTGTCATCAACAAAAAGGAAATGGACCATTGATACCAAATATTGTAATAGGACTTTTTGTGAAGATGACAAAAAGAGAAGGATAAATCCATCAAGAAGAATTCATTCAAGAATAACGAAAAACAATTTGTTCATTCTATTGAAAATTCATGCCATAGAAATAAATTCGTAAAGTAGAAAAGATAGATCATTGAAACAAAAATTCATAAAAATTTCTACTTTCCCTCAAAAGCTCATGACATAAAGAAAATTTTATTCAAAAGTTGCTAATATCCGTATTTCTACTAAATAAAATTTGTGAGGTAAAGAAGAGATTATTTAAGCACAAAAATTCATAAAAACTCATGGTAAGAGTCATGAAAGTCTATTCAAGAAAATTCATAAAAACTCATGGTAAGAGTCATGAAAGTCTATTCAAGAAAATTTGTTTGAATGATCAAAAATTTATATTGGGAATGAAACCCAAATTTACTTTAGGAGAGCATTAGAAGCTTCTTCTTTTCATGATACAAAGATATGTATAAAGAGAAGAATTCGATGATCCATGAAAGCAATTTGGTCAAGATTTTATCAAACTTTTATTTTTTAGAAAAATCTCATGAAAATGTGAAAAGTCAATCATGAAAGCCATTCATTCATGTTAATGGAAATTGAAGGAGGATAAAATTGATAGAATCAATTTTACCAAGTCATTAAATGGGCATGTTATCAATTCAAAGATCATCAAACGTGAATCATCAAATGTATATGATACTAAAAATCATCAATCGATGAAGCAAGAGAATCAATCCAAGATAAAAATAAAAGCTCTATCGAAAAGATGGCACAAGATAAAACAAAATTGGAAAAGATAATATCAAGATAGGTGAAGGATCAAAATCGGTTCATGAAAACCGAAAAATGATACATAATCGAAAAACACCAAAAAAGGAGTACTCTTGATTCCATGCATTTAATTCAACATATATGAAACTTAAAATGTACCAAAGTAGCATAAAGAGTACAAAAGGGAGTTGTGAGCTCCATTACACCATATAGAGTTAATATAGAATTTTACAACTACTCCTTGGGTGGAATGCCAAAATGTCTATACAAATTATCGATTTTTGATTCACTTGATGCACTTCATTTAGAATCTCATTTTGTTGGAGTCTGAGTTGATCTTACTGTGACTTGAGTTGATTCAATTGAGTGACAATCGAATCGGTAGAAGATGAAGAAGTAGGAGCAGGATCCGTCGGTACAACATCAAAGGGACTAGGAAGAGGAGACTCATTACCCCTAAATACAAGTGTTTCAGGTTCTTCTTTAGGAGGGGGTGAATCGGTCCTTCTAGGCAACCTAGTCCAGATTCCATTCCTAAAAGTGCACCTTAATTGTTTAAGTAGATTTCTATTAATTACATTTTATCTATCTATTTTTATTATTTATTCGTTGGGTAGTATCCTAATATTGTGTGTATATAATAATCTTATGATTAACCCCCCATATGGAAGTATTAGATCTTTATTTGATACATCAATCATGTTCTGCCGGATTAAGTAACCAAAGTAATTTTCTTGTCCAACCATTATCCAATACATAGTACCTAACTCTATTTGATTGACTTCATCATGGTGATATTGTTTTGGGATTAGAATACTAATAATAATGTGATGTAGAACCTTAGAGTTAAAAGGTAGTAGGTGTTCACAGCTTTTAGGGACTATAGATAAGTTAGGATTTTCAAAAATAATTTCTAAAGTCTCGGAATAGATTACTTTGATTGAGTCTTAGTCCATTAGCCTCTAAAGTAACATCCTCTTGTTTTTTTCGAAATTCCTATTAGATCACAGATTATAGTATCCGTAATTGATATTTGATTTCCTAAAAAGAAAGTTGATACATTGTCATCTTCATCTATATTTAGGTTGCTATAAAACAAACGAACTAGCCTAGGGTATATTGGTTCTCTAATTTGTAATATAGGCAGGACATCTGAGTTGGCAAACCATTATATGAGTTCTAGGTTTCCTAATTCACCTAGATCAACATACTTACCCTTGTGTATACATCTATATTCAAAACTAGGATACCTAAGGGCATTTTCATTAGAGTTAAATAGGGTGGAATCATATGAATCTCCTACTCTCCTCTTCCCTTGGTCCCTAGATGATCTTCTAGGTGCCATTTGTCTACAAATGATGATAATGAAAGAATGATTTCAAAAGGGTAGCAATATAAGATGGATTCAAAAGGAGTGCAAAGAATACCTTAGTAGAAATCTTCTCAAAAGATTATGATGTTGATCCAAGATTTGAGAAGATGAAAGCCTTTCTTGGTTTTCCTAAGAAGAAAGATGGAGATTGAGAGGTGGGAGAGTGATTTTGGAAGCTCCAGCAAAAGTTAGGGTCGATTCTACCGTTGGCCCTAAAACCCCTTTATATAGGGGGCTATCAGGTGGTGCCATCGCCAACTGGGCGATGCCATCGCTTGGGAATAGAATGCCCTAGCGGTGCTACCGCCAGTTATGGCGGAGCCATCGTTGGCACCCATATTTAGGCAATTTTCGGGGGCAGCAACACATTGGTATTTTAATCAATTGTTATTCCTATATCTTGTAGAGATTATAATGTTGAATTGTTTGAATTTATTATTGCATCTCGGATTTTGATGATGAAGTCAATTAATAAGTTATTTGATCTAATCCATATTATTGAGATAAGTGTGTAGGATTGAGTATGATAACAATGAAAACATAAAGCAAATTACCGGAGTCCAGTATGTTGGGAGTTCAAGAGTCCGCTGGAAGTCTGAAAGATCATTAGAAGTGCTACCGAAACTAGCTGAGAATGAATCGGGGACTTGCAAAAGGTTTTGGAAGTTTGCCAGAAGAATCATTAGAGGTTCGCGGAGTTCTCCAAGAAAGTTTGGAAGGTGGCCAAAAGATTCATCGAACTCACCATAAAGTTTGGGAGACTGCGGGAAGTCCATCGGAAGATATCTGAGTGTGTGTCGGAAGTCCGCCAGAAGTTCGCCAGAAGAAGACTTGACGTTGTCAGTTTTTAATTTATTTAGAATATATTTTTAATTTTATAGTTAGCATGTAATTAGGGTTAGGATTAGATGATAATTCTAATTAACCCTAGTAGGGGACAACTGGGCCTTAATTGGGTTGAATTGGGTCGGATTCAGGGCCCATTCACTAGTGTTGACCATGTCTAGCGGTTGCACCGCCAAACTGGGTAGTGGCACCGCCCCGAGAACTAGTTCCAAGGTGGTCTAGATGGTGGTACCACTGACAGTTATTACTTATTAGTGGTGGTACCGCTTGACAAGCAGTGATACTATCCCTCCATAGAGTCCGAGGACCTTGTCAGGTGGTAGTACCACTAGACTGGATGGTGGTACCGCCTAATACACTGATAGAACAAGGTCAACTAGCGGTAGTACCACTAGTGTCAGGCGGTGGTACCTCTGTTGGGAAATCCTTCCGGGGAGCGACATCACATGCGCAGCGGAAGAACAAAAAACAAAACCCCAGATTTCCCGTAGAAAGTTCCTATCGTCGTGCGAAGATCGGTGTGTCAAAAATAAATCCGTAAAACTGCACGTGTAAAAAAAGATACCTAGGGAGATCGTATATCTCTGAATTCCTGCAGATCTGTAGGGGAAGATGAAGGAGGTCAAGTGTCCTCCTCTCTAGCGGTATCCACAAGGCAAGGATTGCAATGATGCACCTCTCTTTCTGGGGAGAGGAGAACAGGAGGTGGCTACCAAAAGAAACCCCCAGCCTATAGAGCTTTAGTTCCCTCCTATTTATAGAGGCCCCCTGAAAACCCCAATAGATCTTTTGCCCTATTGGGTATTGGATCTCCATCCAATTACCCAAGCCTCTTCGATTAGTGGGTCTCTACCCAATAATCTCTTATTAGCAATTATTGGATCTCATCTCAAGATCCAATAATTCAAGGGCTTAATGGATATCCAATAAGATAGGGGGTTCAGTGGATATCTCATATCCGTACCTCTACTCGTCGTAACACCTACCATATGTGTGTGACCCTCTAGGCCCAATATCGAGCTGGCCGTGAGTCATACTTGTTAGAACTCCTTCTGACTTAGTGAATTATTATCTCTATAATAATTCACCCAACTCATCGACTGCGGACGTTCCAGGCTACTACGTCGCGGCCCCTAGACGATACAAGAGAATCCAATCCTTTGGACCTATCTGTCCTTAGTTACCATGTATCTATAGTCTCTCATCTATCCAATATCCCAGAAACCTTATACTAGGCATGGTGCTGTCAGGCCCACATGGTCTCTCTTCGAGTCTTGCTCTTGTCGGATTCTCCCGGAGAACTCTTTCTCTCTCAATTCGAATAACCTTGGTCAAGGATTTGTTCGAGCAAGAACACATAGGATATTCCTCTCATGATACCAAGAGCGGATAATCCTCTATTGACACTCAATAGCCCTCGTAAGGTTGGCGACCACTCCCAATAACCGGTTGTACTAGTTTTAGAACTTTCCAAACCTATAAGTCCGGTTTCAAAGAGTGGAGTACTCATACGGGACATCCTTGGTGTCTCAAGTCTAAGGACCAGATACACTACTGGGACTACGGAATCACTGTCTGACGTGAGGTATCAATAACCATCCAGCATTTCGTAGGTGGATCAATCAGTAAACTCATTCCCCAATGAGCACCTGCACTATACCCTTAGTATCCCCACATGAGTAGCTATGAGACCACCTTTTTCCATCATATGGATGGGTATACAGCACACTAGTCTATCCAGTTATCTCGATATCCTTCTTGAGTAACCTATGACCAGGATAATTCAAGGTCTATGTTTAAAGATGAATAGGTCTCATTATCATGATCTCATCACGATCCAATTCCCATTGCACAGATCTAAGGACATCACAATATATGCAACACGCAAGATTAAGTGATAAAACGCCTAATAATAAGCAAAAAGAAAAAGTAATATCAAGTCACAAGTGCCATCACTCATGTGATTGGCTTGCAGGGCACATATGACTAGCAATCTCCCACTTGACCTAAAGCCAATCACCAACATGTCTGATCCCCATCAGACCTCTGTGACGCTCAAAGATAATCTTAGTCAATGGCTTTGTCAGTGGATCTGCAATGTTATCTTCTGATGGAACTCTTTCCATTACTACATCTTTTCGGGCCACGATCTCTTTAATAAGCTAGAACCTCTTTAGAACACTTCTAATGAGACTCGGGTTCCCTTATTTGAGTAATCATCTTGTATTTGTCATAATTTAAGGGAATCGACTCCTCGCTACTCGGGACGACTCCTAGATCTGTGATGAACTTCTTTATTTAGACTCCCTCCTTTGCTGCCTCTGCCGCAGCAATGTATTCCGCCTTTGTAGTCGAGTCAGCAGTAGTGTCTTGCTTGGAACTCTTCTAACATATTGCTCCTCCATTCAGGGTGAATACATACCTTGAATTAGACTTGCTATTATCGACATCGGACTAGAAGCTCGAGTCTGTGTAGCCCTCAACCCTGAGGCTACTACTTCCATATATCAGTAAAAGATCCTTAGTCCTTCTCAAGTACTTAAGAATACTTTTTACTGCTTTCCAGTGCTCCAAGCCTAGATCTGCCTGATATCTGCTCGTGACACTTAGAGCATGCGCTATATCAGGCCTGGTACATAACATAACATACATGATAGATCCTATCGCTGATGCATATGGCATCATATCCATGTGTGCCCTTTCTTTAGGAGTCTTTGGGGACATACTCCTAGAAAGTGATATTCCAAATCTTATTGGTATGAGACCTCTCTTAGAATTTTCTATGCCAAACCTTTTGACAATGGTGTCTATGTACCTGGACTGGGATAAGCCAAGCATCCTTTTGGATCTATCTCTATAGATCCGTATCCCCAATATACAGGATGCTTCCCCTAAATCCTTCATGGAGAAGTGCCTAGATAACCAAGTCTTTACTATGGAGAGCATTTCTACATCATTCCCAATGATCAGGATGTCATTCACATATAATACCAAAAAGGTAATAGTGCTTCCACTTACTTTCCTGTACACATAAGGCTCAGCTTCGTTCTTAACGAAGTCATAAGATCTGATTACTTTATCAAATCTTATGTTCCAACTTTGGGATGCTTGTTTCAATCCATAAATGGACCTAAGCAACCTGCACACCTTATCTGGGTTATCCCTGGACACGAATCCCTCAAGCTGTATCATATACACCTCCTCCTCGAGGTTATCATTGAGGAATGCGGTTTTGATGTCCATCTGCCAGATCTCATAATCATAGTGCAATGGCCAATAAAATTTGAATGGATATTAGCATGGCTACAGGTGAGAAAGTTTCGTCATAGTCAACACCTTTCCTTTGATGATACCCCTTAGCCACTAGCCTTGCTTTATAGGTCTCTACATTTTCATCTACTCCAATCTTCTTTTTGAAGATCCACTTACAGCTAATGGGTATAATACCCTCGGGTGCATTAACTAGGTTCCAAACCATGTTGGAGTACATGGAATCCATTTTTGAATTCATGGCTTCTTGCCATTTCCCGGAGTCTATGCTCATAATAGCCTCCTCGTAGGTCTGAGGATCAATATCCTCAACATCCTCTCTTCTGATATGTCCCACATATCTCTCAGAAGGATGGGATACTCTATCGGACCTACATAAAGTTGGAACTTGTGTGCTAGGTATCTGAACAGACTTTGGTTGTGGAATGATGCTTGAGCTAGATTCTCCAACCTCACTCAATTCTATCATGCTCCCACACTGTCTTCGCCAAGAATGTGTTCCTTCTCAAGGAACACTACTCTCTTGGCTATAAAGACTTTTTGGTCCTCAGGGTGATAGAAATAATACTCATAAGTTTCCTTGGGGTATCCCACGAACTTGCACCCTTCCGTTCTGGATTCCAACTTGTCAGGATTGTATCTCTTATTGTGGGCAAGGCAGCCTCAAATCTAAACAATCTTAAGATCAGGCATCTTCCCATTTCATATCTTATATGGAGTAGACATCACTGACTTAGTTGGAATTCTGTTCAGAAGGTAAGCTGCGGTCTCTAGGGCATATCCCCAGAATGAGATGGGTAGGTCGGCGAAACACATCATGGAATGCACCAAGTCTAACAGTGTGTGATTCCTCCTTTCTGATACACCATTAAGCTGTAGTGTATAAGGAGGTGTCTATTGGGATAAGATCCCATAGTCTTTGAGGAACTGGGTGAACTCTGTACTCAAGTACTCACCTCCTCGATCTGATCAAAGGGTTTTAATACTCTTTCCTGTTTTGTTTTCCACTTCATTTTTATATTTCCTGAATTTCTCAAAAGCTTCAGACTTGTACTTCATCAAGTACACATGTCCGTATCTTGAGAAATCATCAGTGAAAGTAATGAAGTAGGAGTAGCCACCTATGGCATGAATCGACATGGGACCGCATACATCACTATGTATGAGTTCTAGTAACTCGGTGGCTCTCTCTCCAGTTCCACTAAATGGAGAGTTGATCATCTTTCCCCGAAGGCAAGGTTCACATGTTACATATGACTCATAGTTAAATGGATCTAGATATCCTTCTTTTAGCAACTTTTGAATCCTTCCCTCGTGGATGTGACCTAGCCTGCAATGTCAAAGATATGTAATTGTTCACCTCTTCTCATTTCCTCTTAGACTCACTTACACTCATGATATGCAGAGCTATATCTAGCATAAATAAACCATTATGCAATGTTCCTCTCGTGATGATTTAATCATCTAATATTATTGAACAACCATTGTTCTTAAAAACTAATTTATATCTAATAACTGTCAAACATGAGATGGAAATAATATTTTTGATAATAGAAGGAACATAATAGCATGCATCTAATGCAATAATAGCTTCGCCAGGCAGATGTAAAGTGACCTTGCCAACAGCCACTACAGCAACCTTTACTCCATTGCCCATCTTAAGGTTTATCTCGCCTTTGTTCAATCTCCTAGGTCCTGCCAGAACCTGCAACGAATTGCAAATATGATAAGTACTCCGGGCATCCAAAACCCATGTATTATCAAAAGATTCTAACAAATGGAGACTGATCATAAATGTACATGAAGCTTCTGTAAGCCTCTATTTCACCCTCTCTGTAAGGTACTCTTTATAGGTCATCTTCCAGTGCCCATCTTTACAGTAGTGGAAGCATTGGCCTTTGTCCTTTGTTGGGTCTTTCTTGGCAACCTTTGCCTTACCCATTTTGCCCTTGCCCTTGCCCTTCTTAAGGGTCTTCTCAGCCTTCTTTTTCTTTCTGGTCTCACCAATGTAGAGAACCAGCTTCTCTTTCTTGATGGTGCTCTCTGCTTCTCTCAACATATTGAGGAGCTCTGGGAGGGTCACCTCAAGTTTGTTCATATTAAAATTCATTATGAACTGAGAAAAGGAATCTGGTAGGGACTGAAGCATAAGATCCACACACAGGTTATCCTCTAGGATCATTCCTAGACCTGTGAGTTTCTTGATCCACTCAATCATCTTAAGGACATGGTTTTGAACCAGTGTCCCCTCAGTTATCTTGGCACAGAAAAGACTCTTTGATATCTCATATCGTTGAGTTCTTCCCTGTTCCTCAAACAGTTTATGGGGATGCAGGAGTATGGAATTAGCATCTATATTTTCATGCTGTCTCTATAACTCAGTAGTCATAGATGCCAACATATAACACTGAGCAAGAGTGGAATCATCTAAGTACTTCACATAACGAGTGATCTCATCCTCGCTTGCCCCTTCGTCGGGCATAGGGATCACTGTATCAAGGACATATGTGATTTTCTCTGCCATGAGAACAATTCTCAGATTGCGAAGCCAATCCATATAATTTGGACCAGTGAGGTGGTTGGCATCAAGTATGCCACATAAAGGATTTGAAAGCGACATTTTCTGAAATTAAAGATGTAGGAGAAATAAATAACATGCAGACTTTACAAAAATTAAACAGTTAAGATAAGGACTTCTATCTTAATGTACTCTCACTAATTTTTCGCGAGACACACAACACCCTCCGGTATGTGAATCAGAGACCCCCCGACGGATCTCTAGTGGGGATCGGGATCCATTCGGCGTCTTAACATAACCTTGAGGGACTCGACCAATCACGTTAAGCCCGTAAAACTAGGCAACTCTTGCCAATCATAACTCTTTGTGATTCCCATCCTATTCGGCCTCTGAACCACCATGGCCTCGAGGGACTCGACCAACCATGATGTTCGGTTAAGTCATCACCATCGTTACAAGATGAGTCTGATTCGGTGATATACTCTTGAGGGACTCGACCAAGCGTACCATAACTTCAGGTCATCGGTGACATCTCTATGTCATAGATAAGATAGCGAGATGCGATATAGGTGAGTCTCGAGGGACTCGACCAACTCAAACCCTAACTCCTCACCCCTAGCTGCTTGCGTTGCGGCTGCGGCTGCCACCACCTTGCTGGCGGCAGCCCCTGCATGCGGGGAGGGTGCCGGGGTGGTGGCGCCTGCGGTCCATGCAGGCGGCGTCGCCATTGCCCTACGGGCGCAGCGCCCGTAGGTGCTGCCCCGCACGCAGCACCGACGTCCCGCGGTGCTGTCCCGCGAGCACAGTGCTCGCAAGCGCTGCCCTATAGGCAGCCCGCCAGTGCCCCTACGGCCAGTAGCCCGCCTGCGCCCCTGTGGGTAGGCCGTAGGCAGCCTGCCTACGGCCAACAGCCCATCAGCTGGCGGCTGCTGCCTATGTAGGCAGCAAGGCTAAAAGCAGCCTTGCGGCCGCTGCACGAACATAGCAAGGGCAGCAATAGTTGCTGCCCTTCCTAGCCCTTTTGCGCCAACCATTTTGGCATCAAAAGTAGATCCAAAATACAACACACGCAGTTTAAGATCTGATCTTCGCACGAACAACCTAGCTCTGATACCACTGTTGGGATATCCTTCAGGGGAGCGACATCACATGCGTAGCGAAAGGACAAAAAATAAAACCCTAGATTTCCCGTAGAAAGTTTCCGTCGTCGTGCGAAGATCGGTACGTCAAAAACAAATCCACAAAACTGCACGTGTAAAAGAAGATACCTAGGGAGATCGTATATCCTTGGATTCCTACATATCTGTGGGAGAGGATGAAGGAGGTCAAGCGTCCTCCGCTCTAGCGATATCCACATGGCAGGGATTGCAACGATGCACCTCTCCTTTTGGGGAGAGGAGAATCGGAGGTGGCTACCAAAGAAACCCCTAGCCTATAGAGCTTTGGTTCCCTCCTATTTATAGAGGCCCCCTGAAAACCCTAATGGATCTTTTGCCCTATTAGGTATTGGATCTCCATCCAATTACCCAAGCCTCTTGGATTAGTGGGTCTCTACCCAATAATCTCTTATTAGCAATTATTGGATCTCATCTCAGGATCCAATAATTCAGGGGCTTAATGGATATCCAATAAGATAGGGGGTTCAATGGATATCTCATATCCGAACCTCTGCTCGTCGCAACACCTACCATATGTGTGTGACCCTCTAGGCCCAATATCGAGCTGGCCATGAGTCATACTTGTCAGAACTCCTTTTGACTTAGTGAATTATTATCTCTATAATAATTCACCCAACTCATCGACTGTGGATGTACTAGGCCACTATGCCGCGGCCCCTAGACGATATAAGGGAATCCAATCCTTTGGACCTATCTATCCTCAGTTACCATGTATCTATAGTCCCTCATCCATCCAATATCCCAAAGACTCTATACCGGGCATAGTGCTGTCAGGCCCATACGGTCTCTCCTCAAGTCTTGCTCTTGTCGGATTCTCCCGGAGAACTATTTCTCTCTCAATCCGAATAACTTTGTCCAAGGATTTGTTCGAGTAAGAACACATGGGATATTCCGCTTATGATACCGAGAGCGGATGATCTTCTATTGACACTCAATAACCCTCGTAAGGTTGGCTACCACTCCCAATAACCGACTGCACTAGATCTGAAACTTTCCAAACCTATAAGTCTGATATCAAAGAGTGGAGTACTCATACAGGACATCCTTGGTGTCTTAAGTCTAAGGACTAGATACACTACTGGAACTACGGAATCGCTGTCTGACGTGAGGTATCAATAACCATCTAGCATTCTATAGGCGGATCAATCAGTGAACTCATTCCCCATTGAGCACCTGCACTATACCCTTAGTGTCCCCACACGAGTAGCTATGAGACCAGCTACCTCCATCATATGGATGGGTATATAGCACACTAGTCTATCCGGTTATCTCGATGTCCTTCTCGAGTAACCTATGACCAGGATAATTCAGGGTCTGTGTTTAAAGGTGAATTGGTCTCATTATCGTGATCTCATCATGATCCGATTCCCATTGCACAGATCCAAGGATATCACAATATATGCAACTCGCAAGATAAAGTGATAAAACGCCTAATAATAAGCAAAGAGAAAAAGTGCATATCAAGTCACAAGTGCCATCACTCATGTGATTGGCTTGCAGGGCACATATGACTAGCAACCTCTAATACTTGGAAATCTAAGATGTGACTCTTTTTTACTCCAATTCTAAAGCTAATTGAGTCTATAAATATCTCTCTTCTCAGTTAACTAAGCATATTGAGAAGTGATAAAAAAAACTGAGTCAAATCTATAGCAAATTGCATTCGATAAGCTTGTGTGTTCACTCCCCAAGTTTTACTTTGTCAAAATTCTGTAAGAGAGTGAACCACTTGTAGAAGTTTATAAGAGGGGTGCTTTGTCCGTTTCCTTGAAGAAAAGTTGATAATGGAAGTTGGGAACCTCATCGGAGGTGGTTTCAGAAGTTGACGTAAGTCATTTGACCGAACCACTATATATCGCAGCGTACTTCTTTTGATGTGTGAGTTTTTAACTTATTGCATTTCAATCTTTAATTAGCTGTGATCTCTTGATCTCCTCCTTGCTACTTTCCACAGCACTCACTAGAATCACTTAGTTGAAATTATTTTCGTCGGATCAAAATTTCTCTACGAACAACTAATTCAAACCCCCCCTCTCTCCTCTTAGTGCCACTCAGATCCTAACATTTATTTGTCATACATTTGATTAACATTTAAGTCAACTTCATTCCTCAATATTCATTGATTTGAATAAACACATCGAACCTCAAAAAATTAATTAAAAAAAGACATAATAATCATCAAAATTAACAAAAATCAATTCGTAAAATCATGAAAGACATCATTCATGATTTATAAATATTCTTTTTAGCATGATCAAAATCAAGATTCATGAATCACATTATCTCAAGTCACAAGTCTGAGAAATTGAAGTTAAGATCATGATGAAGCTCATTCAAGTTCGAACCATCGAAATCAATATCATAATTTGCGAGATTCAAAGAATAGATTCATTATTAAGAACCATATTCGAAAGATATTTCAAAACGGATATATCCCAATCGTAAATATCGATAATTGATTCATTTGAATGTATCATCAAATGAGAACATGATTCATGCATAAGGAACATCAAGTCATCAAGATTAAAAGAAAATTTGAGTATCAAATGCATTCAAGCCATCAATGCTTAATAAGATATGATTCCAACAAAATAAAGTTATGACTCTAAAAGTTTAAAATAGAAGTCATGAATCATTTTAAAAGATCTCATTCTAGTTTAATTCATCAACTCTAAACTTATCATCAAAATCACATTCAAGAAGTTCACAAGATTCACGAAATAAATGAGTTCATTGATCTCGAATAGATGAAAAATGCATTTTCTTTTAAGTATTTCAATTTAAGTGATTTTACTTTCATAGGAATGTTCAAATTTTTTATATGAAAGCCAAGTATCATCATATAGATCCGAAACAAAGTTTCATCAAAACCATCAAAACCAAAAACACATCATTCCAAAACATAAGATTTCAAATTATAAAATCAAAGCATGATACAAATGTTTTCATCAAAATCATGCTAGTATGTTTTAGTTTCATTCAATACATTACACTCAATGGTCTTCCATTGCTTGAGCTAGTGAGCTTAATAACGATCATGCATCATGAGGTATCGTTACTCGCTCCTAGCTTGCGATGGTTAAGATACCTACATAAGGTGATATTTGGGTACCCATTTGACTTTGGGTATATTAAAAATTGATTATCATTTTACACTGAAACATTTACAGTTCCTTTAGGAACCCATATCAATTTATGTGGGCTAAATTTTTTAAATAGATATTTATAAACAATATGTCCTGGTTTGTAACAAAAGTTACACTTTGTGTGAAGTAATACATGCAATGTAGGTCCTTTAATGAAAGTGGTTGGATTTCGGTGAGACTCACTCACGAATCTGGTTCCACTTTTTTTATGAACATGACTCTTGTTGACAAGGATCATGTCCAAAGATTGCCTCTAAGTGTATCTTAAATTTATCTACGGTTTCTTTGAGTAGCATGTTCTCCTTCTCAATTGCCTCTAAGTGTAAATATTTAGAGCATGGAGGCAAAGAAGGAGTATTGTGTTTAAGATTTTCAAATTTATTAACTAAGAGGGCATGCTCCTTTTTCAATAAATTAAACTTTCTACTAATTACTCTACACTCATCAAACAATTAATGAAAGGCATCTAAAAGCTCACTGAAAGTTAAATCTTCATTTAATAAGTAACTTACCTCTTCTCTAATAGCTATTAATGCGAAGTGGGTGACCTTCTTGTTGTTTGGTTCTTCATCTTCGGAGTTACTTGAATCGTCTCATGTTGCCTTTAGCGCTTTCTTCTTCTTCGATTGCTTCTTCTTTGCTTGGGGACATTTACTTTTGAAATGTCCTGGCTTCTTGCATTCATAGCATATCACTTATTCTTTCTTGGGTTCAAGTTTATTTTTAGAGTTATTTTTAAATTTATTTCTTCTTATAAATTTTTTAAAATTTTGAGTCAAAAGTGTAAGTTCGTCATTATAGTCCTCATCACTTGAAGATTCTTTTCAGTGGTCTTCTTGTATTCTCAATGTCATATCCTTGTTCTTTGGAAGGAAGTTCTCAAGCTCATCATGAGCATTACAAGTCATTTCATAAGTCATTAATGACCCAATTAGTTCTTCGAGAGGAAATTTCTTTAAGTTCTTAGCCTCTTGAATGACCATTATTTTAGGATCCCAACTCTTTGGAAGGGATCTTAAAATTTTAGTTACAAGTTCAAAATTAAAAAATCTTTTCCCAAGTACTTTTAGTCCATTGACGATATCCGTAAAATGAGTATACATGTCTCCAATGAACTTGGTTTCATCCGAAACAACTCATAAGAATGTACTAAAAGGTTGATTTTGGACTCTTTGACTCAACTAGTACCTTCATAAGTGATTTCAAGAATGTGGCAAATGTCAAAAGCCAATTCGCAAATTGAAACACAATTAAATTTATTTTTGTCAAGGGCGCAAAACAAGGCATGCATAGCCTTGGCATTAAGAGCGAAAGTCATCTTCTCAGAATCATTCCAATCGCTCATCGGAAGAGAAAACTTTTGTAAGCCGTTTTCAACAATGTTCCAAAGTTCAAAATCTATAGAAATAAGAAAAATTCTCATGCAAGTCTTCCAATAAGTGTAATCCGACCCATTGAACATAGGGGGACGTGTGATTGAATGGCCCTCTTGCATGTTGGCAAATATTATTGCTCTTGGGTTTTAAACCAGAATGAGAGTGACCTTGCTCTGATATCAATTGTTAAGATCAAGAGTGACACTAAGAGGGGGGGGGCTGAATTAGTGTAGCAGATAAAAATTGATAATTTAAACTAATTACAAAAAAAACGTTATGCGTTGAGAAGTTTTATTTGACGAAAATGATTTCGACAAAGAAGTTTGATTTGAATGAATACGTAAGAGAGTAGAGAATGAACGAGTGCAGTGATGTAAAGGATTGAATGCAACAATTAAAACTTACACACCAAGAGAAGAACGCAGTAATTTATAGTTGTTCGGTCAAATGACCTACGTCCACTTTTGAAACCTCCTCTGATGAGATTTCCGGCTTCCACTATCAATCATTCTTGAAGAAGAAGGATCAAGCACCACTCTTACAGAACTTTACAAGTGGCTCACACCCTTTTATGGAATTTTTACAAGTGAGAATTTAGGAGATGAACACTTAAGCTTTTCAAGGCTATTTCACTAGAGTTTTAGCTCAATTCTTATCACTTCTCAATATGTTTTACCAACTGAGAAGTAAAGGGTATTTATAGGCTCAACTAGCTTCAGAATTGGAGCCAAAAGAGGTCCCATGCCGGATTTTAAGGTGCTGGTGGTATCATCACCTGACATTGATGGTACCACCGCCAGTTCACCCTAACACTAGGCGGTACTATCGCCTAGTGTAGTGGTACTATTGTCTGACAGGGTCTCAGGCTCTATGAAGGGGTGCTACCATCGCCTGACAAGCGGTATCACCATTGACCTAGGTGGTACCACCATTGACCTAGGTGGTACCATTGCCCAGTGGTCTTGGAAATCTATACCCTAGATGGTTCCACCACCCTAGCCTGATAGTGCCACCACTAGACAGGATCCAGCATTTCTGAATGAGCCTTGAATCTGACCTAATCTAGTTAATTTACTGGCCTAGTTGGCCCCTACTGGGGTTATAGGATTAACACCTAATCCTAACCCTAATTATGTGCTAACTATGAAATTAAAAACATATTCTAAGCAAAAACATGATCTAGCACATCAAGACTTCTTCTGACAAGCTTCCGGCAAACTTCTGGCTAACTTCCAACGAACCCTCGGACATCTTCCGATAGACTTTCGGTAACCTCTCGGACTTTACAATGACATTGGCAAGTTTTGACAAGTTTTCTTTGACATGCTTTGATCTTTCTTGGTGAGCTTCGCGAACTTCCAACAACCTATCGGCAAGCCCCCGATTCATTCTTGGCCAGTTCCGGTAATACTTCTGATGAATCTTCGGACTTCCAGCGGACTCTCAAACTTCGAATGGTTCAATCGCACTCGACTCTGGCACATCGTTTTGCTTTACATCTTCATCGCTATCTAGTTAATCCTACACACTTTTCAGAAATAATATGAATTAGATCAAATAATCTATCAATTGACTTCATCATCGAAATCCAAGAATCAATAGTACCGCCAGACTGGGTGGTGGTACCACCCAATTCTAGTATCTGGCACTCTATTTGGCGATAGTAGTGCTAGACTAGGCGATGGTACACCTAGTGTCAAAGTCAACTAGCGGTAGTACCGCTAGGACCTCGGAAATCTAGGATGAGACCTTTTTAGTTTTATTTTTGAAGCCAATTGAGGCCTATAAATACCCCTTACTTCTCAACTGTTTCTACACAGAGAAGTGAACAAGATTTAACCGAAACTATAGCGAAATATCTTACAAAAATTTGAGAGTTTACCTTCACCATTTCTAAGTGTAAAAGTTTGTAAAAGGAGAGTGAGCCACTTGTAAAAGTTCTATAAAGGGGTGATTAATCCTTGTCCTTTAAAAAAGATCAATAGTGAAAGCCAGTGACCTCATCAGAGGAGGTATCGAGAGTGGACATAGGTCGGACGACCGAACCACTATAAAATTAGTGTGTTCTCTTCTTAGTGCATACTTTACTTTTCCTGCATTCTATTTTACTTCATTGCAACTGTCCAATCTCCTCATATATATTCATTTACAAACTTATTCAAATCAAATGTCTTTCTGAAATGATTTTTATTGAATGAAATATTTTCATCGTACCAAGTTTTTTGAAATCATTTAAACTATTTATTTTTATCTGCTACACTAATTCACCCCCCATCTTAGTGTCGTTCTTGATACTAACAATTGGTATCAGAGCAAGGTCACATCTCATTTTGGTTTGAAACCCAAGAGAGATGGCATTTGTCGGTAACCAAGAGGTTCATTCAATCACATGTCCACCCATGTTCAATAGGACGGATTACACCTATTGAAAAACTAGGATGAGAATCTTTATTGATTTCCATAGATTTTGAGTTATGGAATATTGTCAAAAATAGTTTTCAAAAGTCTTCTCTTCCAATGAATGATTGGAATGAGTTAGAGAAGAAGACTTTCTCCTTAAATGCCAAGGCTATGAATGTCTTGTTTTGCACTTTAGATAAGAATGAGTTTAATCGAGTTTTTATTTGTAAAATGGTTTTTGATTTTTGGCACACACTCAAAATCATACACGAAAGTACTAGTAGAGTAAAGGAGTCCAAAATAAATCTTTTGGTTCATAGTTATGAATTATTTCAGATGAAACCAAGTGAGACCATTGGAGACATGTACACCCGATTTACGGATGTCATCAATGATCTAAAAGCTCTTAGTAAAAGTTTTTCTAACTTTGAACTTATAAATAAAATATTAAGATCCATTCCAAATAGTTGATACCCTAAAGTAATGGACATTCAAGAGGCCAAGGATTTGAACAATTTTTCACTTGAAGAATTTATCAAGTTTTTAATGACCTATGAGATGACTTGTAATGCTTATGAAGAGCTTGAGAACAACTTTCCAAAGAATATGAATGATATGACACTAAGAACTCATGAAGACCACTTGAAAGAAAGTTCAAGTGATGAAGACTATGACGATGACTTCACACTCTTGACAAGAAAGTTTAAAAAATTTATAAAAAGAAATAAATCTAAAAATGATAATAAAAATAAAATTAAACTCAAGAAAGAACAAGTCATATGTTACGAATGTAAGAAGTCGAGACATTTCAAAAGCGAATATCCCAAAATAAAGAAGAAAAACTAAAGAAGAAGAAGGTTCTCAAAGCAACGTGGGATGATTCGAGTAGCTCTGAAGATGAAGAATAAAGTAACAAGGAGATTGCCAACTACGTGCTAATAGCTATAGGAGATGAGGTAAGCAGTTCATTAGATGCAAATTTATCTTTCAATGAGCCTTTAAGTGCTTTTCATGATTTGTTCGATGAGTGTAGAATAATGAGCAAAAAATATAATTCCTTGAAAAAATAGCATGCCCTTTTAAATAATGAATTTGAAAAACTTAAGCATGACACTCCTTCATTGTTTCCATGCACTCAGTGTGAACACATTGAGGCACTTAAGAAGGAAAACTTGCTACTCAAAGAAAGTTGGTAGCAAGTTCTTGAACATGATCCTTGCTAGTAAGGGTCATGTTCATAGAAGAGGTGAAATCAGATTTGTGAGTGGCTCTCACCAAAATCCAGTCACCTTTGTCACAGGCCCTACCTTGCATGTATCACCCTGCACTAAATGTAACTTTTGTTGCAAACCCGGACATTTTACTTACAAATGTCCATTTAAGAAATATGATCCACACAAATTAATTTGGGTTCCTAAAGAAACCATAAGAAACTCTATACAAAATGATAAGATGACTAAATCAATTTTTAAGGCACCCAAGCTCAAATGGGTACCTAAAAATCATCCTTTCTTATAGACATCTTTACCATTACAAGCAAGGAGTGAGAAATGGTACCTCAATGTTGTATGATCTTAATCACGCTCATTAGCTCAAACAATCATTGATTGCATAATGATTGAAATGTTTTTATATGTTAGTCTTCCACCAAGTTACTAAAACATACTAATGTTGAGACTAAGGGACACTAGGCAATGTGACCTTGTTAGACCTCTTGAAGAATGATTTTGATGATGATCTTGATGTCACCTACAATATGTTGATATTCATGCTTTCATGATTCTCAAAAACACTTGTCTAAACTCCTCTCTTAACATTCAAATTATAAACTTTTTCATTTATCGTTCTTCCTTGATTCTCCTAAGGAATATGTTCTAAATATCTTTTGATGATCATGACATCTCCTTGTATGATTAAATTTATGTTAAAAAGGGTTTGATGAGTTATCTTTCTTAAGAGAAATATGTTCATTCAAATTGATAATCAATAAGGGATAAAAGTAATTTGAATGATATTATTTCGCTTAATCAAATGCATGACAATTAAGTCAAACATTTAATATTAGACTAACTACAAAATAGATGTTAAATGAGGAAGATCAATTGGTCAAATAATTAAAGTGTTGTAGCCCCAAATTACCTAAGTGAATGTGTCAGCGGTGGCATCGCTGGAACTGGCGGTAGCACTGTTAGAACATTCTATTCTTAGGCGATGGCACTGTCCGAGAGTGCCCTATACGAAGGTGCTTTAGGGTTGGCAGTACAACTAACCCCATCTCTTGCTTCAATTCTCAAAAACCCTCTCCTACCTTCCACTCTTCATTCTCCTCCTCTAGTATACCAAGAAAGGCTCTCATCTCCTCAAATCTTGGATTAATTTCACTATCTTTGGGAAGATCTTTACTAAGGTAATTCTTGAAATATTTCCCTTAATTCATGAATTATTTCTGACCTTTTACATTGGTTCTTTCATTATCAATATTTGTAGACCAATGGCACCTAGAAGATCATCTAGGGACAAGAGGAAGAGGAGAGTAGATGAAACTTATGACCCCATTCTATTCAATTCAAATGATAGTGCCCTTAGGTTCCCTAACTTTGAATTTAGGAATGTCCACAAAGATAAATATGTAGATCTAGAAGAATTAGGGGACTTAGACCTATTTGATGATTTGCTAATCTAGATGTTTTACCTATTTTGTAAATTTATCAACCGATATACTCTAGGCTTGTTCGTTTATTTTACAACAACTTGAATGTGGATGAAGATTATAATGTATCATCCTACCTCCTAGGGCACCATATACCTATTACAGATAGTGTAATTTGCAACCTCATAAAAATTTTCAAAAAAAGAAAAGGTTGCAATTTTAGAGATCAATGGGACTTAGATGCAATTGATGTCACCTATTTCGAAGCTTTAGGTATAATTTTTGGAAACTCAAACTTGTCAATTGTTCCTAAAAGTTATGAACACATGCCACCCTTTAATTCTAAATTATTTCATCATATCATAATAAGCATTTTACTCCCAACGTAATATCATAATGATGAGGTATGTCAAATGGAGATAGGAACAATTTATTGGATCATGAATGAACATCAAAATTGTTTTGGGTATTTAATATGATAAAACATGATCGATCTCTCAACTAAAGATTTAATACTTACTACGATGGTTTAATCACTAGACTATTGCATGCACATAATATTGTGATACCACTAGATGAAGAAATCATAAAGGTAGATAGATACAATGTAATCAATAGAAACTTACTTAGATGATGAAGGTGCATACTTAGAAATGAAATTTAGACTAGGCTACCTTGAAGAACCGATCCTCCCTCTCCTGAACCCTAACCTGAAACACCTATATTTATGGGTAGTTAGTCTCCTCTCCCTAGTCCCTTTGATGCTACATTGATGGATCGAGCACCTTCATCTTTTGCCGATCTAATAATGACTCAACTAGATCAACTCAAATCATAATAAGCTGAAATCAAATTGTAACAAGATGAGATCTTAACTGAAGTGCGACAAGTACATCGTAAAATTAATACCTTGTATAGACACTTTAGCATACCACCCAAGATATAGTTTGTATTTCTTAAGAACTCTATATATTATGACCATATGTGTTGTAATGGAGTTCTCAACTCCCTTTATACTCTTTATGCTGCTTAGTACACTTTCAATTTAAGTTTCATGTAATGCAATAATCGAGAATGTTGAATTGAATACATGAGTTTGTTGTATGCCTTTTCCGAAAATTTTCAATTTCGTGTCATCTTCCTCCTATCTTGGTATCATCTTTTTGATTTCATAAATGGAGTTTTTATTGAATTTATTTTGTTTCTATCCTCCTCTTACCTTGGTATCGAATTTATTTCATGAACCTTTGATGCCCTTGCTCTATCATTTGGTATCATGATGACGTTTAATACTTTTAGAACCCTCCCCTCACTTAATGGATCTTTCACGGATTTCACTCTTGTGAATTTTTTATAAGAAACAATTTTATTGACTTGTGAACTTTTGCAAAGATTATGAATAGACTTGTTAAAAACAGTATTTATGATTTTTATTTGATAGAAGTGGCATTCACGGATTTCATTGATGGATTTTATTTTATAAAAAAAAATTCATGAATTCTATGTCATGAAACGATATACTTTAGCTCTTGATAAACTCAATTTTCGTTAGCTTGAATGGATTGCTTTCATGATTTACAGACTTTCTTCTCTTTATTCACATCTTTATGTCATGAGTTCTTTATGAAAAGAAGTTTTATGAATCCTTAATAGCTTGAATGATTTATGTTTCTTCTACTTCATGAATTTTTTTATGGAAATATGGAATTAGCTCTTATTGCGAATCTCTTTCTTTCTATGTCATGAATTTTCAATATCACAAATGGATTGTTTTCCATTGTATTATTCATGAAATTTTAATATCTCGATTCTTCTTGATGGTATCATGGATTTTTTCCTTCTCCCTTTTCTCTTTCAAGAAGAATCCTATCACATTTGCTTGTGCAAAAACATTACACATTTCCTTTTTGTTGATGACAAAGGGAGAGAAAGTGGCAAATTGATGAAAATTTGATATGTATGCTTGAAATATGCTTTGTATCGCAAATGTGTAAAATGCATCATATGTATCGTAAATACTTGAATGTATTGCGAATGCTTGAAATGTGATTGGTATCGTCAAATACATCACAAATACTTGAAATATATCAAAATGTATCGCATGTATCGTAAATGCATCATATGCATCGCAAATGATTGAAATGTATTCATTATCATATCAAAATGATGTATCAAACTTATCATGCTTAATTATCTTATTTGAAATTGATATCATGCCTCAATATGATAAATTATCATTTGGTATCAAACTTGAAGTTTGTATCATGCTTAATTTCCTACTTACAATTGGTATCATGCCTCGGAATGATGAATTATCATTTGATATCATATTTGAAGTTTGTACTTAGAAATGATGGTTGTCCATCATCATTTGATATTGGACTTGAAAATGGATGTTATGCTTTGACATCATTTGTAATAACTATGTGGTATCGTATTTTGAGATGAAAAATCATGATTAGTATCATGTTGTGCAATTCGATGCATGTAGTTTATCGGTTTGGTGCTTGAATTCAAAGGCTTTGAATTCAAGTGGGTCTTTTCTCAAGCATGGCATATAGGGGGAGTTAAGATTAACTCCATCATCAATTGGTTGTCATCATCAAAAAGAAAAAATTATTGAATCTCAAATTTGATGATGCAATCAATTGATTAATTATTGATCTAATCTACATGTTGAGAAAAGTGTGCAAGATTAACTATGAGAGCGATAAAGGCATAAAGCAAAACGAAGTGCCGGAGTCAAGATCGTATGATACATTGGGAGTCAGAAAATTCATCGGAAGTCCAAAAGTTCGTCAAGAGTGCTACTGGAATTGGCCGAAGGTGCGTCGGGAGCTTGCTGAAGTGTTCGTCGAAAGTTCATCGAGAAGTTCGTTGGAAGTTCATCAGAGCTCGTCGAGATGGTCGGAGCTTTCCAAAGAAGCTCGTCAGAACTCACCAAGTAGATCATTGTGAAGTCCAGGAGCTTGTCGGGAGTCCGTTGGAAGATTACCGAGAGTTCGTCCGAAGTCCATCGAAAGATCACCCGAAGCTCACCGGAAGAAGCTTGACTTACAGGACTTATTTTTTCTTTAGTATATCATTAATTATCATAGTTAGCACGTAATTAGGGTTTGGTTAGGGAGATAATCCCACTACCCTTGTTATGGGCCAACTAGGCATATAATTAGATAGGTTTAGGCCAGATTCAAGGCCCAAACAAGTTGTTAAACCCTGTCTAGCGGTGGCATCACCAAATTGGGGTGGTGGAACCGCTTAGGGCTCGGTCTCCTAGAAGACTGGGCGGTGGTACCATCAGATAGTTATTAAATGCCAAGTAGTAGTACCGCCAAACTAGGCAGTGGTAACACCTAGTTCTAGTACCTGGTACTCTGTTTGGCAATAGTACTATCAGACTGGGTGGTGGTATCGCCAAGTGTTAGAGTCAACTGGTGGTGGTATCACCAAGACCCTAGAAACCCAAGATGAGACCTTTTTAACTCTATTTTTTAAGCCAATTGAGGCCTACAAATACCCCTTACTTCTTAGCTATTTCTACATAGAGAAGCGAACAAGATTAAACAAAACTATACTGAAATAGCTTGTAAAAAGTTGAGAGTTCACCTCCACCATTTCTAACTATAAAAGTTTGTAAAAGGAGAGTAAGCCACTTGTAAAAGTTCTATAAAGGGATGATTGATCTTTACCTTTCAAGAAAGATCAATAGTGGAAGCTGATAACCTTATCGGAGGAGTATTGGGAGTGGACGTAGGTCAGACAACCAAATCACTATAAAATTGGTGTGTTCTCTTCTTGGTTCATACTTTACTTTTGCTGCATTCTATTTTACTTCATTGCAGTTGTCCAATCTCCTCCTCTCTATTCACTTACAAACTTATTTGAATCAAACGTCTTTTCGAAATGGTTTTCATCGAACGAAATATTTTTATTATACCAAGTTTTCCAAAATCATTTAAATCGTTTGTTTTTATCCACTGTACTAATTCACACCGCACCCCCTCTTAGTGTCATTCTTGATCCTAACATAAGCATGATTTCAAAACATGATATCATGCATTTATCATGATTCCAAAATTTGTTAACATGATGTCAAAGCATGATAACTATTTTCAAGTCCGATATCAAATGATGATAGACATTCATCATTTTAAAGCATGATACCAACTTCAAATATGATATTTAGTATGATATCAACTTCAAGTTTGATACCAAATGATAATTTATCATTTCGAAGCACGATACCAATTTCAAGTAGGATATTGAGCATGATACACATTTCAAGCTCGATACCAAATCATAGTGATAGACATTTATCATTTCGATACCAAAACAAATACGATAGTGCGCATGATAAAAAGTTATCATTTTAAGTATGAAACTTTTTTTAAAGCATTCATGATACATTTCAAGCATTTACGATGCATTTCAAGCATTCATGATACATTTGATACATTTCAAGTATTTACGATACATTTCAAGTATTTATGATACATTTCAAGTATTTACGATACACTTCAAGCATTTGTGATACATTTCAAGCATTTACGATACATTTCACAATACCAAGCATATTTCAAGCAATTCATAATACCAAGCATAATATATTTCAAGTTTTCATCAATTTGCCACTTTCTCCCCCTTGTCATCAACAAAAAAGAAATAGGCAATCATTTTACACAAGCAAAAATTTACACTGTTGCAATAGCAAGATAGTGACTTTTCATTTGTGGCCAAGTAAAGAGGAAATGTACAAACTAGCACTACTCATGCTAGCATTCCTTTATAGCTTTGAAGTAGGTAAGTAGGTGAAAGTGTCCACAAGAGTTCTTCTGGAAAAGAGAAAGAAAGAGTTCATTCATCAAGAAGAATCAAGCTATCAAAAGTCCATGAATAGTAGAAGGAAAAGAAATCATTCAAGCTATCAAAAATTCATCTCATCAAGAGCTCATGACATAAAAATGTGAATAAAGAGAAAAGATTCATATACGAGTCAAGTGTATCATTTCATAACGTAAATGATATTTCTATAACATCCATGAATAGTCACTTTTATCAAATAAAATCCTTGAATGTCATTTCTGTCAAATAAAATTCGTGAAATGCTATTTCTATCAAATAAAATTCATGAACGCTGTTTCTATCATATAAAATTCATGAAACGCTATTACTATCAAATAAAATCCATTCATAATCATTGCTAAAATTTGCACAAGCATGAAATCCGTGAATGATACATTAGTCAATAAAATCCATGAATGAGGGGAGGGTTCTAAGAGTATCAAAAGTCATCAAATGATAGAGCAAGAGTTTCAACAATTCATGAAATAAACTCGATACTAAGATAAGAGGAAGATGATACAAAATAAATTTGATAAAGACTTCCATTTACGAAAGATCGGAAAAGTCCATAAAAGTATATAAGGAACTCATGCATTCAGACAATTTAACATGCCTAATTCTCTTCTAATGAAATCAATTTATTCTTCATTTAAAGGTTTTGTAAAAATATCGACTAATTGATGTTTCGTATCACTAAACGCTAAGGTTACATCATGATTATTAACATGATCTCGTATAAAGTGATGCCTAATGTCAATATGTTTAGTTCTAGAGTGTTGAATAGGATTTTTTATTAAACATATTGCACTTGTGTTATCACACTTTATAGGAATATTCTTTAAGTAAATTCTGTAATCTTCTAATGTATTATTCATCCATATAACTTGTGCACAACAAGCATTTGCTACTATGTATTCGACTTCTGCTATAGATAGTACAACCAAATTTTGTTTCTTGGAAGATCAAGAGACAAGTGCATGACCTAAGAATTAGCATATTCCAAATGTGCTTTTTCTATCTATTCTACAATCAACATTAGCATAAGCAATTAATTCAAAGTTTTCAAATTTTGGATACTATAATCCTAGATTATAGGTTCCTTTTAGATATTTAAGAATTCTTTTAACGACTTTAAAATGAGTAGCTTAGGATTAGATTGAAATATAGCACAAAGTCTTTACACTAAACATAATATTTGGTCTAGTTATAGTGAGGTATAGTAAACTACCTATCATACTCCTATAAGTTTTTTTATTAAAGCTTTCTCCACTTTCATCCATATCTAACTTAGTGGAGGACTTATTGGTGTATTGATAGCCTTTGAATCATCTATATTAAATTATTTTAGTAACTCTAATGCATATTTGGTTTGACTAAGAAAAATACCATCACTAAGTTGTTTGATTTATAAGCCTAAGAAGAAAGTTAGTTTACCTATTAAGCTCATTTCGAACTCTTGGCTCATACTTTTGGCAAATGATTCATATAGAGACTCATTTGTAGAACAAAAAATAATATCGTCAATATAAATTTGAACCACAAGAAAATTATTTTTAAAATTTTTAATAAATAATGTAGTATCGATCTTGCCTTTAGAGAAATTATTTTAGATAAGAAAGGAACTAAGTCTCTCGTACCAAGCCCTTGGAGCTTATTTTAATCCAAAGAGAGCCTTAGTTAACTTAAATACATAATTAGGAAAAAGAGTATTCTCAAATCTGAGAGGTTGTTCAATATAAACTTCTTCGAAAATAAAACCATTTAAAAATTCACTTTTGACATCCATTTGAAATAACTTAAAGTTATTACAACAAGTATAGCTAAGGAGCATCCTTATGGCTTTTAATCTTGCCACAAGAGCGAAGGTTTCTTTATATTCGATACCTTCTTCTTAGTTGAAACCTTTGGCCATAAATCTAGCCTTGTTTCTAACCATGATACCAAATTCATCTTGCTTATTTCTAAAGATCCATTTAGTATCAATCACTAAATTGTCACTAGATCTAGTAACAAATTTCCACACCTCATTTCTCTCAAATTGATTCAACTCTTCTTGAATTGTGATAACCCATGAATCATCTTTCAAGGTCTCGTTAATGCATTTATATTCAATTTGAGAAAGAAAAGCGGCATTAGTATAAAAAATTTTAAAGGAAGAATGAGTTTGAATAGCTTTTGATGTGTCTCCTATGATTAGCTCTTTAAAATAAGCATCTACATACTTCAATTCATTAGGTAAAGATGTTTCGGAAGAAGATACATCCAAGTTGCTAGTGGGAGGAGAGGTTTCTGATAGGACCCTAGCAGGGTTGGGTCCTACTCAACCAACTAGCAGCTAATAAAAACCCTGTGAGTATAATAAATCCCACCTAGCCGCCTATTGGGAAATCCTTCAAGGGAGCGACATCATATGCACAGCGGAAGAACAGAAAACAAAACCCCAAATTTTCTGTAGAAAGTTTTCATCATCGTGTGAAGATCAGTGCATCAAAAACAAATTCACAAAACTGCACGTGTAAAAGAAGATACCTAGGGAGATCGTATATCCCTGAATTCCTATAGATTTGTAGGAGAGGATTAAGGAGGTCAAGCGTCCTCCTCTCTAGCAGTATCCACATGGTAGGGATTACAACGATACACCTCTCTCTCTCAGGAGAGGAGAACAGGAGGTGGCTACCAAAAGAAACCCTCAGCCTATAGAGCTTTGGTTCCCTCCTATTTATAGAGGCCCCCTGAAAACCCTAATGGATCTTTTGCCCTATTGGGTATTGGATCTCCATCCAATTACCCAAGCCTCTTGGATTAGTAGGTTTCTACCTAATAATCTCTTATTAACAATTATTGGATCTCATCTCAGGATCCAATAATTCAGGGGCTTAATGGATATCTAATAAGATAGGGGGTTCAGCGGATATCTCATATTCAAACCTCTACTCGTCGCAACACCTACCATATGTGTGTGACCCTCTAGGCCCAATATCGAGCTGGCCAGGAGTCATACTTGTCGAACTCCTTCGACTTAGTGAATTATTATCTCTATAATAATTCACCCAACTCATCGACTACGGACGTACCAGGCCACTACGCCGCGGCCCCCAAACGATATAGGGGAATCCAATCCTTTGGACCTATCTGTCCTCAGTTATCATGTATCAATAGTCCCTCATCCATCTAATATCCCAGAGATCCTTACCGGGCATGGTGCTGTCAGGCCCATACGGTCTCTCCTCGAGTCTTGCTCTTGTCGGATTCTCCCGAAGAACTCTTTCTCTCTCAATCTGAATAACCTTAGCCAAGGATTTGTTCGAGCAAGAACACATGGGATATTCCTCTCATGATACCAAGCGTGGATGATCCTCTATTGACACTCAATAGCCCTCGAAATGTTGGCTACCACTTCCAATGACCGACTGTACTAGATCTGGAACCTTCCAAACCTATAAGTCTGGTATCAAAGAGTGGAGTACTCATACAGGACATCTTTGGTGTCTCAAGTCTAAGGACCAGATACACTATTGGGACTACGGAATCGCTGTCTGACGTGAGGTATCAGTAACCATCAAGCATTCCGTAGGCAAATCAATCAGTGAACTTATTCTCCAATGAGCACCTGCACTGTACCCTTAGTGTCCCCACACGAGTAGCTATGAGACCAACTATCTCTATCATATGAACAGGTATACAGCATTTCAGTCTATCCGGTTATCTCGATGTTCTTCTCAAGTAACCTATGACCAGGATAATTTAGGGTCTATGTTTAAAGGTGAATCGATCTCATTATCGTGATCTCATCATGATCCAATTCCCATTGCACAAATCCAAGTACATCACAATATATGCAACACGTATGATAAAGTGATAAAACACCTAATAATAAGCAAAGAGAAAAAGTGCATATCAAGTCACAAATGCCATCACTCATGTGATTGGCTTGCAGGGCACATATGACTAGCAATCTCCCACTTGACCTAAAGCCAATCACCAACATGTCTGATCCCCATCAGACCTCTGTGACGCTTAAAGACAATCTGAGTCAATGGCTTTGTTAGTAGATCTGCAATATTATCTTCGGATGAAACTCTTTCCATTACTACATCTCTTCGGGCCACGATCTCTCTAATAAGTTGGAACCTCCTCAGAACACTTCTGATGAGACTCGAGTTTCCTTATTTGAGTAATCGTCCCGTATTTGTCGCAATATAAAGGAATCAGCTCCTCGCTGCTCGGGATGACTCCTAGATCTGTGATGAACTTCTTCATCCAGACTCCCTCCTTTGCTGCCTCTGCTGCAGCAATATATTCCGTCTCTATAGTCGAGTCAACAGTAGTGTCTTGCTTGGAACTCTTCTAGCATACTGCTCCTCTATTTAGGGTGAACACATACCCTGAATTAGACTTGCTATCATCGACATCGAACTGGAAGCTCGAGTCTGTGTAACCCTCAACCTTGAGGCTACTACCTATATATACCAGTAAAAGATCCTTAATCCTTCTCAAGTACTTAAGAATACTTTTTACTGCTTTCCAGTGCTCAAAGCCTGGATCTACCTGATATCTTCTCATGACACTCAAAGCATGCGCTATATCAGGCCTGGTACATAGCATAGCATATATGATAGATCCTATCGTTGATGTATATGGTATCATATCCATGTGTGCCCTTTCTTTAGGAGTCTTTGGGAACATACTCCTAGAAAGTGATATTCCATGTCTCATTGGTATAAAATCTCTCTTGGAATTTTTCATGCCAAACCTTTTGACAATGGTGTCTATGTACCTGGACTGGGATAAGCCAAGCATCCTTTTGGATCTATCTCTATAGATCCGTATCCCTAATATGCAA
This sequence comes from Musa beccarii, assembly GCA_024322285.1. Lineage (NCBI taxonomy): Eukaryota > Viridiplantae > Streptophyta > Magnoliopsida > Zingiberales > Musaceae > Musa > Musa beccarii. The sequence continues at coordinate 32,196,765 of CM044396.1, forward strand.
GATGCTTCCCCTAAGTCTTTCATGGAGAAGTGCCTAGATAACCAAGTCTTTACTGTGGAGAGCATTCCTACATCATTCCCAATGATCAAGATGTCATCCACATATAATACCAAAAAGGTGATAGTGCTCTCACTTACTTTCCTGTAAACACAAGGCTCATCTTCGTTCTTAACGAAGTCATAAGATCTGATTGCCTCATCAAATCTTATATTCCAACTTCGGGAAGCTTGCTTCAATCCATAAATGGACCTAAGCAACCTGCACACCTTATTTGGGTTATCCTTGAATATGAATCCCTCAGACTGTATCATATACACCTCCTCCTCGAGGTTACCATTGAGGAATGCGGTTTTAACGTCTATCTACCAGATCTCATAATCATAGTGTGCTGCAATAGTTAATAGAATTCAAATGGATTTTAGCTTGGCTACAAGTGAGAAAGTTTCGTCATAGTCAACACTTTGCCATTGACGATACCCCTTCGCCACTAGCCTTACTTTATAGGTCTCTACCTTTCCATCTACTCCAATCTTCTTTTTTAAGATCCACTTACAACCAATGGGTACAATACCCTCGGGTGCATCAACTAGGTTCCAAATCTTGTTTGGGTACATGGAATCCATTTCTGAATTCATGGCTTCTTGCTAATTCCCAAAGTCTATGCTCATAATAGCCTCCTCGTAGGTCTGAGGATCAATATCCTTAACATCCTCTCTTCTGATATGTCCCACATATCTCTCAGGAGGATGGGATATTTTATCGGACCTACGTAAAGTTGGAACTTGTGTGTTAGGTATCTGAACAGATTCTGAAATGGCGCTTGAGCTAGGTTCTCTAACCTTGCTCAACTCTATCATGCTCCCATGTCTCCACCAAGAATATGTTCCTTCTCAAGGAACACTGCTCTCTTGGCTAAAAAAAACCTTTCGGTCCTCAAGGTGATAGAAATAATACTCACAAGTTTCTTTGGGGTATCCCATGAACTTGCATCGTTCCATCCTAGATTCCAACTTATCAGGATTGTGTCTCTTGACATGGGTAGGGCAGCCCCAATTCTTAACAATCTTAAGATCATGCATCTTCCCATTCCATATCTCATATGGAGTAGACATCACTGACTTGGTTGGAATTCTGTTCAGAAGGTAAGCTACGGTCTCTAGGGCATATTCCCAGAATGAGATGGGTAGGTCAGCGAAACACATCATGGAATGCACCATGTCTAATAGTATGCGATTCCTCCTTTCTGATACACCATTAAGCTGTGGTGTATAAGAAGGTTTCCATTGGGATAAGATCCCATAGTCTTTGAGGAATTGGGTGAACTCTGTACTCAAGTACTCACCTCCTCGATCTGATCGAAGGGTTTTAATACTCTTTCCTGTTTGGTTCACCTCTTCTCGTTTCCTCTTAGACTCACTTACACTCATGATATGTGGAGTTATATCTAGCATAAATAAACCATTATGCACTGTTCCTCTCGTGATGATCTCATCATCTAATATTATTGAACAACCATTGTTCTCAAAAACTAATTTATATCCATTAACTATCAAGCATGAAATGGAAATAATGTTTTTGATAATAGAAGGAACATAATAGCATGCATCCAATACAATAATAGCTCCACCAGGTAGATGTAAGGTGACCTTGCCAATAGCCATTGCAGCAACCTTTACTCCATTGCTCATCTTAAGGTCTATCTCACCTCTGTTCAATCTCCTAGGTCCTACCAGAACTTGCAACGAATTACAAATATAATAAACACTCCCGGTATTTAATACCCATATGTTATCATAATATTTTGACAAATGGAGACTGATCATAAATGTACCTGAAGCTTCTGCAAGCTTCTGTTTCACCCTCTCTGCAAGGTACTCTTTGCAGTTCCTCTTCCAGTGCCCATCTTTGCCACAGTGGAAGCACTGGCCTTTGTCCTTTGTTGGGTCTTTCTTGGCAACCTTTGCCTTACCCATTTTGCCCTTGCCCTTGCCCTTCTCAAGGGTCTTCTCAGCCTTCCTTTTCTTTCTGGTCTCACTAGTGTAGAGAACCGGTTTCTCTTTCTTGATAGTACTCTCTGCTTCTCTCAACATATTGAGGAGCTCTGGGAGGGTCACCTCAAGTTTGTTCATATTAAAATTCATTATGAACTGAGAAAAGGAATTGGTAGGGATTGAAGCACAAGATCCACACACAAGTTATCCTCTAGGATTATTCCTAGACCTGTGAGTTTCTCGATCCACTCAATCATCTTAAGGACATGATTCTGAACTAGTGTCCCCTCAGTCATCCTAGCACAGAAAAAAAACTCTTTGATATCTCATATCACTGAGTTCTTCCCTGTTCCTCAAACAGTTTGCAGAGATGCAGGAGTATGGAATTAGCATCCATATTTTCATGTTGTCTCTATAACTCGGTAGTCATAGAGGCCAACATATAACATTGAGCAAGAGTGGAATCATCTAAGTACTTCACATAACGAGTGATCTCATCCTCGCTTGCCCCTTCGTCGGGCGTAGGGATCACTGTATCAAGGACATACGTGATTTTCTCCGCCGTGAGAACGATTCTCAGATTGCGAAGCCAATCCATATAATTTGGACCAGTGACGCGGTTGGCATCAAGTATGCCACGTAAAGGATTTGAAAGTGACATTTTTTGAAATAAAAGATGTAGCAGAAATAAATAACATGCAGACTTTGCAGAAATTTAAACAATTAAGATAAGAACTTCTATCTTAATATATTCCCATTAATTTTTTGTGAGACACACAATACCCTCCGGTATATGAATCGGAGACCCCCGGCGGATCTCTAGTGGGGATCAGGATCCAATCGGCATCTTAACATAACCTCGAGGGACTCAACCAATCACGTTAAGTCCGTAAAGGTAGGCAACTCTTACCAATCACAACTCCTTATGATTCCCGTCCTGTTCGGCCTTCGAACCACCATGGCCTCGAGAGACTCGACCAACCATGATGTTCGGTTAAGTCATCACCATCGTTACCAGATGAGTCTGATTCGGTGATATACTCTCGAGGGACTCAACCAAGCATACCATGTCCTCAGGTCACCAATGACATCTCTATGTCGTAGATAAGATATCGAAACGTGATATAGGTGAGTCTCGAGGGACTCGACCAACTCAACCTGCACCGGGAATCGGTTCCTACCTATAATAATGGAAGGCCACGTGGGTCAATCTAATTGCCTCATGTTTACCGACTTAATATTATTAATAGAGGGGATTTTGGTTTGGTCTCCTAATATAATGTGTCACACACATACATATATGTATTTAATATATATATATATATCTATATCGCATGTAAATATATATATATATCTATTAGGTGTATAACTAATTACACATCACATCAGCAATCATACCAGATGATCATGGACCACATCCTAATGTGATCAGGCCCGAGCCAGTGGGCCTAATCACTCACATCAAGATCTATGTGTGCTTCGGCGTATCTTCATATCCTATGATCGCCCTTCTCGCTTCGTCGGTTCCTTAGGCATCTCAACACATCTTTATGCGTCGGATCATCCATCTCGGCCTCGTGAGTCACACTACCGCTGCGCCTCCTTATGTAATTACAACATAATTACAGGCACGCAGGCCCGACAATAAATGAGAAAAGAATAGAGGCTCGCAGGCCCCAATAATAATAATCACATGTACACATCACATCACAGGTCCATGATCAACTATCCACATCATACATCACATGTATATGTTATTTTATATGATTGCTAGATAAAGAAAATAATAGTTAATTAAATTATTTAATTAGCATATTTATTTTTCTGAAATCAGGGACATAAAGGGAATTTTTAAATTCTCAGGGGTATTTTGGTAATTTAGTTAAAAGGATATTTTGGTAATTTTGTCAAAGGAGACAGAATCTAGAATTTCTGAAATTACGAGGAGTATTTTGGTAATTCTATTAAAAGGGATAGAATCTAAAATTTCTGTAATTTCAAGGGGCAAAATCATATGGAGGAGGAAATTTATATGGAGCAACCAGAAGGTTTCAAAGTCAAAGGTAAAGAAAATTTTGTCTATAAGTTAAGAAAGAGTTTGTATGGATTGAAGCAAGCTCCAAGACAGTGGTATAAAAAGTTTGATTTATTTATGATTGAAAATGGATACAAAAGAACGACTTCAGATCATTGTGTGTACATCAAACGGTTTGGTGAGGATTTTATTATTCTCTTACTTTATGTTGATGATATGCTTATCCTTGGGAAAGATATGTGTATAATTGACAGGTTGAAGAAGGAACTGAGTGAGTCCTTTGCAATGAAGGACATGGGGCCAACAAAGCAAATACTGGGCATACAGATTTCTCATGACAGGAAAAACAAGAAGATTTGGTTGTCACAAGAGAAATACATCGAGAAGGTATTAGAAAGGTTCAGTATGAGCAATGCAAAGCCAATTGGTTCTCCTCTTGAGGTCACTTCAAGTTGTGCTCGAGCGAGAGTCCATCAAGTGATGAAGAGAAGGAGAAAATGCAAAAGTTCCTTATGCTTTGAGTTGGAAGTTTAATGTATGCAATGGTATGTACGAGTAGGACATCACATATGTAGTGGGTGTTACTAGCAGATTTCTTGCAAATCCAGGCAAAGAGCTTTGGCAGCGAAAGTGAAGTGGATATTGAGATATCTCAGAGGAAGCTCTAAGGTTTGTTTAAGCTTTGGAGGTGGACCACCTGTGTTAGTGAGTTACACAGATGCAGATATGGCCAGAGATATTGATACAAGGAAATCTACATCAGGTTTTGTACTTACTTTTGTAGGGGGAGCTGTGTCATAGCAATCCAGATTGCAAAGGTGTATTACTCTCTCCACCACAGAGGCAGAATATATTGCTGCTACAGAGGTTTGTAAAGAAATGTTATGGATGAAAGAATTCTTACAAGAATTGGGGCTGAAACAAGAAAATTATGTGGTGTATTGTGATAGCCAGAGTACCATCCATTTATGTAAGAACCCAGTTTTTCATTCTAAGTCAAAGCATATAGATGTCAGATATCACTGGATTCGAAATGTACTTGAAGAGAAGCAGTTGCAACTTCAGAAAATTTATACAAATGATAATGGAGCAGATATGTTAACAAAGACTTTACCAAAAGAGAGGCAGGAGATGTGTCGACAGTTGGTCGGCATGGATTTACACTGAGTCATGGGATAGCCTCCCTTATGAGCTGAAGGGGGAGGTTGTTGGGCTGAAGGGGGAGGTTGTTGGGCTGAGAGCCCAGTTCAGCCCATATGGGCTTTAGCAACCCATGGCCCATAACCCTTCTCTTATTAACCCTAACCCTAACCTAATCTCTAATTATATATAGGGGCTATGGTGGCTACGAAATTAGTAGATTAAATATCGCAGCAAGGGGCAGAAATTTTTAGCAGCTTTAGGGATTCAAAGAGAAGAGAAAAGGGCAGAAAAATAAGAGAAAAAGAAAGGGAAGAAGACAAGAAAAACTCAAAAATTGTTCTCACTCATCCAAACAGTTTCTCATCTCAGGTTAGATCAGATCTACAATGAGTTTTTCTATGATCACTTGAGCGAGGTTTTGGATATTATGCACAGTGATGTGATCCTTGTATCCCAGTTATTCTCTTGTGATTGTTGCTTGGGTTTTGGGCAAGAGATTCGAGAATTGTACATTCATTATTTCTATAGTGGATTTTCTCTGGTTTGCCCCGTGGTTTTTACCCTTCACGTTGAAGGGGTTTTCCACGTAAATCTTGGTGTTCTATTTAATTATGATTTCTGTTTAATTCCGCTGTGTTACGGCCTGCTAGTATTTGTTCTTATATAGAAGTTATTGTTTATTGTCTATCCTCTTTTTTATTTCCCCATCAACATCCCTACGGCCGCCGCCACAACGCCGACGGCGCCCCTTGTACGCGGGGAGGGCGGCGGCACCGCCGCTGCCCCGTGGGCACGGGTATCCAGCACCGGCGCCTCTACGGCGCTGGCCTGCAGGCACGGGCGCCTCTACGGCGCTAGCCCGCGGGCACAACGTTGGCGCTGCCCTGCAGGCAGCCTACCTACGGCTAGCAGCCCGTCGACCGACGGCTACTGCCTGTGCAGGCAACAAGGCTGCAAGCTGCCTTGCGGTTGCTGCACGAGCGGGCAACAATAGTTGCTGCCCTTTCTCACCCTTCGCGCCAATAATTTTGGCGTCAAAAGCAGATCTAAAACATAACACATGTAGTTTAAGATCTGATCTTCACATGAACAACCTAGCTCTGATACCACTGTTGGGAAATACTTTAGGGGAGCGATATTAAATGCGCAGCGGAAGATCAGAAAACAAAACCCCAGATTTCCTGTAGAAAGTTTCCATCATCGTGCGAAGATCGGTGCGTCAAAAATAAATCCACAAAACTGCATGTGTAAAAGAAGATACCTAGGGAGATCGTATATCCCTGAATTCCTGCAGATCTGTGGGAGAGGATGAAGGAGGTCAAGCGTCCTCCTCTCTAGCAGTATCGACACGGCAGGGATTGTAACGATGCACCTCTCTCTTTGGGGAGAGGAGAACAGGAGGTGGCTACCAAAGGAAATCCTCAGCCTATAGAGCTTTGGTTCCCTCATATTTATAGAGGCCCCCTGAAAACCCTAATGGATCTTTTGCCCTATTGGGTATTGGATCTCCATCCAATTACCCAAGCCTCTTGGATTAGTGGGTTTCTACCCAATAATCTCTTATTAGCAATTATTGAATCTCATCTCAGGATCCAATAATTCAGGGGCTTAATGGATATCTAATAAGATAGGGGGTTCAGCGGATATCTCATATCCGAACCTCTACTCATCGCAACACCTACCATATGTGTGTGACCCTCTAGGCCCAATATCGAGCTGGCCGTGAGTCATACTTGTTAGAACTCCTTCTGACTTAGTGAATTATTATCTCTATAATAATTCACCCAACTCATCGACTACGAATATACCAGGCCACTACGCCGCGGCCCCCAAACGATAGAGGGGAGTCCAATCCTTTGGACTTATCTATCCTTAGTTACCATGTATCTATAGTCCCTCATCCATCTAATATCCCAAAGATCCTATACCGGGCATGGTGCTGTCAGGCCCATACGGTCTCTCCTCGAGTCTTGCTCTTGTCGGATTCTCTCGGAGAACTCTTTTTCTCTCAATCCGAATAACCTTGGCCAAGGATTTGTTCGAGCAAGAACACATAGGATATTTCTCTCATGATACCGAGAGCGGATGATCCTCTATTGACACCCTCGTAAGGTTGGCTATCACTTTCAATGATCGACTGTACTAGATCTAGAACTTTCCAAACTTGTAAGTCCGGTATCAAAGAGTGGAGTACTCATACAGAACATCTTTGGTGTCTCAAATCTAAGAACCAGATACAATACTAGGACTACGGAATCGTTGTCTAACATGAGGTATCAATAACCATCCAGCATTTCGTAGGCGGATCAATCAGTGAACTCATTCTCCAATAAGCACCTGCATTGTACCCTTAGTGTCCCCACATCAGTAGCTATGAGACCAACTACCTCCATCATATGAACGGGTATATAGCACACCAGTCTATCCGGTTATCTCGATGTCCTTCTCGAGTAACCTATAACCAGGATAATTTAGGGTCTGTGTTTAAAGGTGAATCGGTCTCATTATCGTGATCTCATCACGATCTGATTCCTATTGCATAAATCCAAGGACATCACAATATATGCAACACGCATAATAAAGTGATAAAATGCCTAATAATAAGCAAAGAGAAAAAGTGCATATCAAGTCACAAGTGTCATCACTCATGTGATTGGCTTGCAGGGCACATATGACTAGCACCGCCTCTATCCTATAAAGAAGAGAGGCTAGGATTTATATTTGGGCTATTGGGCCTTTTAGCCACTACCTCCCTTGTTACTGGGTCAGTCGGCTAAAGTTGAGAGTAAATTGGGTAGTTCACTTAGGAAGCAGCCCCTAGGGCTAGGGTTTGGAGCTCTATATAAGCTTGAAACCTCAACCTCTTTGGAATAAGAAATATCAATCTACAATTGTAGCCACCAGGCGACTTGGAGGGTGGAACCCCTATAGCGTTCCAAGGGTTGATCCCCCTCAAAGATCAATCTTCATAGAATTCCTCTGGGGTTCTATCATCTAGTATCAGAGCAGCGATCTTGCTGCTTTTACTACCATCCCTGCCGCCCACCATTAGCCAAGCAATTCCCACAATTGCTCTTGACGTCGTCGTTTCCACCGTCATCTCTTGACGTAGATCAAATCAATCTACAGTCGCCACCTCTAATTGCATCAGAGATCTGGTATTTTTCTACCACCAATACCCTTTGCTGTTGTAATTTTTCATCTAAAATACCAAAAAGAAGTTTTTCTATCTATCCCTTGCCTGCAAATTCCTTGCATCGCAAAAGTTACCATCTTTGCGAATGAAGGATCACTACAAAAAATTTCAACCGTGTATTGCTGCCTTTAACCGATCTAATTGTTATCCTTTTTGAACGAAATTTCTTGTGCACCTCATAGATTATCTTGGCTCCCATCCATGATTGATATATCATGGAATTCATCAAAAAAAAAATTCGTGTGTTGTTGCAATCTCTCATCACAAACTGTTGAAATTTTTCGATGAGAATTCTGCTATCGTAACTTGCACCGATTTCTTTACTCTTTTGCTATCAAAATTTCTTGATCCAATTTGTTATCCTTGCTGTTATCTAAACTAAGATTCTACCATCAAACCCCCTCCTCAAATCTGTTAGGACTCTAGCTATGAGAGTCCTAATTTAGTTTCATTGATAAGGGCATTCATGTAAATCCTATCTAGCCGACCCTTATTAAAGAGGTGAAGAGGCCGGCTAGGTTAGGGTTAGGTCTTAGGAAAAGAGTCCTATTAGAAGTAGGAGTCCTATTAGGAAAAGAGTCCTATTAGAAGTAGGAATCCTATTAGGAAAAGAGTCCTATTAGAAGTAGGAGTCCTATTAGGAAAAGAGTCCTATTAGAAGTAGAAGTCCTATTAGGTAAAAAGTCCTATTAGAATTAGGAATCCTACTAGAGAAGGAGTCCTAATTAGAAGTTGGTGAGAAGTAGGAGTCTTGAGTAAGAGTCCTATTAGGAGTTGGGGCTTAGAAGCCCTATAAATAGCCATGTATTCATCCTCTTTAATCAATGAATAGATCAATCCTTTAGCAGCCTTTGTGCAGCAACTTGGAGGAAGGAACCCCTATAGAGTTCCAAGGAGGCCGATCCCCTATAGAGATCAACCCCAAGCTTAGAATCCGCGGAGGGTTCTAACACTTGGTATCAGAGCAGCGTTCTTGGCGTCTCGCTGCCCTTCCACAGCCATCCACCAGCCCTCCACAACCGCGCAAAGCAATTCCCACAATTGCTTAGAAGATCATCGCTGAATTCCGCCGTCATCTCCACCACCGTAGATCATCCTTTGATCTTCCCGTGAATTACAACAGGTTTTGGTTATCTACCCTACTGCTGCTGCAATTTAGTTATCCTTATTCAAAAAATCCAAAAAAATTCGTTCCTATAATTGCTGCACAAACCTTTCGAAGCAAAGTTTTCATCTCTACAATGAAAGTCGCACTGCAGAATTTCAGCCGCATAGCACTGCCTTTTTGATCTTGCTACTGCATTTTTTCTATCCAATTCTCTACAGAATTTTTACGGCGGCTTTGACACTTCCTAACAGTGGTTTTCCCTTTGGTTTTGTTGAAAAATTCTCAATAAAAATCACTTATCTTTTACGTCCAATCTGCTGCACTTTAGACGTAAAAATCTACTATAATACCTCTCTGTGATTCTCAATTTTGCCAAACCTCTTGTTGTCGTTTCTTCCTACGAAATTTTTTAAAGTATTACCTCTTCCTTATCAGTAGATCCCCTTTGAGTTTTACTTGAATCTCTTTTGAAATTTCTGGAAAAATTACATCTTTACTACTGGAATTTTTTCGATGAAAAATCTGGTATTGCACCTTTGTCCTTTTTTCTTCTCCGTAACCTACCAAACCCTAGCCACCTTGCTGCCACAAACCAAAACGTCGTTAGGGCATCCCTCTAGCCTCAAGATGCAGCCATCATAACCTAGTTTCATAACCCTAACAGCATCCAAAACCACAGCCCAAAACAGTAAACCATTACAGCTGAACCCTTCAATCACTGATCTATTGTCCAAACCTTCCACCACCCCATGCCATTAACCCGTCAACAGAAAAAAGACAAGGGCATCTCTGATCTATAGACATATGCTATGGCTTCCCAAGATCCAATTGATGCCAAATTTGAAGCATGGGAATCTCGGATTGAATCACGGCTTGAATCGCGCTTGGAAGACAAATTGCGCGCTTTGTTTGCAGAATTCAGAATTGGACAACCATCGAGTCCAACCAAACTGTAGCAAGGAGAGAATTTAGAAAGGACCCCAGAGAAGGAGGGATAGCCCTCGGACATGCTTCAGCCACGCATGAGGGTGGACTTCCCACGATGGGAAGAAGGAGACCCAGTGGGGTGGATTTCGCGCGCAGAACGTTACTTTCGCTACTACCGAACGTTGGATAATGCTATGGTGGAGATTGCTGTCATCCACCTTGAAGGAGATGCTATTCAATGGTACAATTGGCTGGAATATAATCATGGGGCTCCGACATGGAATCAATTTAAGAATGCACTGCTGAACAGTTTCGAACCTACGGAGTATGAAAATATCGACGGTCAACTCGCAAAGATTCGACAAACCTCTACGATTCAAGAGTACCAAACCAGGTTTGAGAAGCTATCTTACCTTGTTCGTGATTGGACTGACCGTCAATTGTTAGGAACATTTATCGAAGGACTCAAGCCAGAGATAAAAGGGGAAGTTAAGGCACGACAGCCCCGTACCGTGATGGCTGCGATTTCTTTTGCCCGAATACAAGAAGAACGACTCAACCAAGATTCTTGAAGGATGAGAACCACTCCTAGAACCTCAACATATAAACCCCCTTCTGCTTCCAGCCATCCTTCGCTGCCCAAAAAATTGACAAGAGAAGAACTACATGATCGATCAACAAAGGGTCTTTGTTGGCATTGCGACGAGCCGTGGAACCGCGATCATCGCTGCAAAAGGGGCCACCTCCTATTGATTGAACCTCTTGAAGATAGGGAGGAAGAGGTCCAGGAGCATGAGGAAGAGGTCATGAATGAAGAACAATAGCCAATTGATATTATGATGCATGCCCTTACCGGTTATGCGAACCCGCAAACAATGAAAGTGGGAGGATTTCTGAAGCAACAACCAATCACCGTTCTTATTGACACCGGGAGCACTAATAATTTTATGAACAGCAAGGTTGCTGTTCGGATGGCCTTACCTATTGAGAATTGCAGTAGGTTCGATGTTAAAGTCGCAGATGGACGAATTTTGAAGTGTGATCGTAAGTGCCCACGGGTGAAACTATTACTGCAGGACCAAGAGATAATTGCAGATTTTTTCCTCCTCTCTCTCGATGATTATGAGGCCGTGCTTGGCATCGAATGGTTGACGACATTAGGTGATGTTTCCTAGAATTTTTTGAAACTAATTATGAAATTTTACAGCAAGGGGAAACAGGTGATACTGTACGGGAAACGTGGGGGCGACGTAACGACAATTTGCACACAACGAATGGAGAAAGTTTTGCACAAAGCATGCAGCGGCTTTTTGGTACAACTTGAGCAGCAAACTAAGGGAGAGCCAACCAAATTTGAAGATCCAAACCTACTTCCCTTGCTTGCTGAATTTTCAGATATATTTGACGAACCACGCAGCCTACCTCCTAACCGTCGGCACGATCATCGTATACCGATTCTTCCAGGGAAACCTCCAGCAAATACTCGACCATATCGGTATCCACATTTCCAAAAAGATGAAATAGAAAGGATTATAAAAGAGATGCTTGAAACAGGAGTTATTCGGCCAAGTTGTAGCCCCTACTCTTCACCAGTGCTCCTCGTACGAAAGAAAGACGGAACATGGCGAATGTGCATTGATTACCGAGCTCTCAACGACATAACTGTCAAGGACAAGTATCCTATTCCAGTAGTAGATGAATTGCTTGATGAATTAAAGGGAGCACAAGTCTTCACAAAGTTGGACGTTCGATCCGGGTATCATCAAATACGAGTGTTGAAGAAGACATACCTAAAAGCGCCTTTCGAACGCACAACGGTCACTATGAATTTCTGGTAATGCCCTTTGGTCTCACCAATGCTCCCTCCACCTTCCAGAGCCTTATGAATGATATTTTCCGGAGTTATCTTCGAAAGTTTGTGCTAGTTTTCTTTGACGATATCTTTATTTACAGCCATTCTCTTGAAAGTCATATTCAGCACTTAAGACTTGTTTTGACAATTTTGCGAGAACATGTTCTTTTTGTCAAAAAAATGAAGTGTAGCTTTCTTCAACAAAAAGTGGAATATCTTGGGCATATCATATCAGAGGAAGGGGTGGTAGTGGACCCCTCCGAAATTGAAGCAATGCAGAACTGGCCAACCCCGAGGAACATAAAATCACTGCGCGGCTTTCTTGGTTTAACAGGTTACTACCGTAAGTTTGTGAAAGACTATGGAAAAATCAGTGCACCCCTTACTTCTTTGCTGAAAAAAGATGCTTTCCAGTGGTCGGACAAAGCCACCACCACCTTCGATGAACTTAAAGTCGCAATGATAACAACACCAGCACTAGCATTACCCGACTTCGATAAGTCTTTTATTATTGAAGCTGATGCCTCCGGAGCAGGAATTGGTGCTGTACTAATGTAAGATGGCCGACCCCTCTCTTATACTAGTAAGGTGTTATCTCCTTCCCACCTCAAGATGACTATTTACGACAAGGAGATGCTCGCGATTGTGCATGCGGTGTCTAAATGGAGACCGTACTTAATTGGGCGACGCTTTCACATCAAGACCGACCATAAAAGCCTAAAATATTTCTTGGAGCAAAAGATATCTTCTCCTGAGTAGCAAAAATGGGTAACAAAGCTTCTTGGATATGATTATGAAATAACTTACAAAAAAGGGAAAGATAATGTTGTTGCAGATGCGCTTTCACAGCTACCCGAGCAAGTTAAATTTTTGGCTGTTTCACTTCCGACCAGCGACTTCCTTGAGGATATTAGGAGGGAATGACAAGATAATCCAGAAACAAGTAAAATCATAAAAAAATTAAAGGAAGCACCAAGCTCTATGGCTCATTACAGTTGGGACTCAAAGGACTTGCGATATAAAGGACGCATTGTGCTTGTGCCAAATTCTACTTGCATAAAGACCATCCTTCAAGAGATGCATTCCACACCTGCGGCCGGGCACTCCAGGTTCCTTAGAACCTATAAAAGAATTAAGCAAAATTTTTATTGGATAGGGATGAAAAATATTATTGCTGAATTTGTAGCACAATGTGATATATGTCAACGACACAAAGGTGAGACAGTGGCAAGTCCCGAAAAGTTACAACCTCTACCCATCCCAGAATCAATATGGACTGATATATCAATGAATTTCATCGAAGGGCTTCCCTCATCATAAAGAAAAGGTACAATTTTTGTCATGGTTGATCGCCTTACAAAGTATGCTCACTTTTGTGCTATCCGTAATCCCTACACTGCTTCTAGTATTGCTCGAACCTTTATGGAGAATATTGTAAAATTACATGGGATGCCGAGATCTATTGTAAGTGATCGTGATAGGGTCTTCACGAGCAAATTTTGGACAGAGTTATTCCAGATGCAAGGCACTAAATTAAAGATGAGTACGGCATATCACCCATAAACCGACGGCCAAACTGAAGTGGTGAACAGGTGTTTGGAGACATACCTTAGATGCTTCACCAGTGACCGACCAAAAGAATGGACAAAGTGGCTTCCCTGGGCCGAGTGGTGGTATAATACAACTTATCATTCCTCCACAAAATGTACTCCCTATGAGGCCATGTATGGCCGACCCCCTCTGTAATTCTAAAATATGTGTTGGGCACCTCTAAAGTAGAACAAGTAGACAGGGAACTACAAGATAGAGACAAAATGCTGAAGTTGCTAAAAGATAATCTCACTGCAGCACAAGCAAGGATGAAACAGCAATATGATCAACACAAAGGCGAAAGAGAATTTTCAGTAGGAGATTGGGTCTTCCTACGACTCCAGCCATACAAGCAAACATCAATCCAAACCAGAGCGTCTATGAAGCTTTCACCTCGGTTCTATGGACCCTACCAGATTTTGGAGCACATCAGAGCAGTAGCATACAGATTGGACTTACTCGCCAGCTCCCGAATCCATCCAGTCTTCCATGTATCATGTTTGAAGCTCAAGTTGGGACAACACAAGACAGCCCAAAGCCATCTACCAAATATAACTACCCAAGGAGAGCTCCAGACCCAACCAAGTGCCATTATTGATCGACGAATCGTGACTCGATGATGATGACCTGCTACTGAAGTGTTAATACAGTGGGCAACCTACCAGCAGAAGATGCCACTTGGGAGAACTACGACGACTTGAAGATCAAATTCCCAGAATTCATGGAACGTCAGCCTCGAGGACAAGGCTGATTTGAAGAAGGCTATGAGAGTCCTAATTTAGTTTCATTGATAAGGGCATTCATGTAAATCCTATCTAGCCGACCCTTATTAAAGAGGTGAAGAGGCCGGCTAGGTTAGGGTTAGGTCTTAGGAAAAGAGTCCTATTAGAAGTAGGAGTCCTATTAGGAAAAGAGTCCTATTAGAAGTAGGAATCCTATTAGGAAAAGAGTCCTATTAGAAGTAGGAGTCCTATTAGGAAAAGAGTCCTATTAGAAGTAGAAGTCCTATTAGGTAAAAAGTCCTATTAGAATTAGGAATCCTACTAGAGAAGGAGTCCTAATTAGAAGTTGGTGAGAAGTAGGAGTCTTGAGTAAGAGTCCTATTAGGAGTTGGGGCTTAGAAGCCCTATAGATAGCCATGTATTCATCCTCTTTAATCAATAAATAGATCAATCCTTTAGCAGCCTTTCTGCAGCAACTTGGAGGAAGGAACCCCTATAGAGTTCCAAGGAGGCCGATCCCCTATAGAGATCAACCCCAAGCTTAGAATCCGCGGAGGGTTCTAACAAAATCTCTGAGTTTTCATTGGAAATTTCGTCAAGAAACCATTATTTCTTCGACAACAATTCTGCTCTTACGAGATAGCACATATAGGCAGTAATTTCTACTAATTTTTGTCAAATCTTTGCTGCGATCTACCATAGATCTAAAACCTTCTTTCCTAACCTTCATCCACTACCATCATAGCCCAAAAACTCTATCAAACCATAGCCCCAAACTACACCCAAAACAACCACAAAATAAGCCTAAACCGTAGCCTACATCCACCAATCCACCAACCCTTTCAGCCACCACATCTCTCAACCAATATATGTCTTTAACCCGACAGCAAAAAAGAGATCTTAATATTATAGATTTAGAGACATATGCTATGATAGGAGGCAATTGATGCTAAATTCGAAGCCTTCGACACACGAATGGAGGAGAAGATTCGGACTCTCTTTGCCGAACTTAGTTTGGGTCGAGCACCGAGCCCAAAGAAATCACATCAAGGAGAAAGCTCTAATCGAAGAGATGACTTCCAGGAGAGGGGAGGCTCTATGACCAATCCCCACTATCCATGCATGAGGGTGGACTTCCCTAGATGGGAAGAAGGAGACCCGATTAGTTGGATCTCGCATGCGGAGCGATATTTTCGGTACCATAAAATCGCAGATGCATCTATGGTAGAAATTATGACTATACAACTTGAAGAGGATTCCATACAATGGTTTGATTGGTTTGAACATACTCATGGAGTCCTCTCATGGTGACAATTCAAAGAAGGACTGCTGTCCATTTTGGACCAACCGATTACGAGAACATCGACGGACAACTAGCAAAGAACCGACAAACCTCCACCATCTAGGAGTATCAAACCAGGTTTGAAAGGTTATCTAATCAAATTTATGATTGGTCTGAAAAATAATTATTGGGGATATTTATTGAGGGCTTGAAGCCAGAGATCCGAGGAGAAGTTAAAGCACGACAACCGTACACGCTTATGGCAGCTATCTCTTTCGCACGACTTCAGGAGGAGCGATTGAACCACGAAGCCCGAAGGACTAGGGTCACTCCCTGACCAGCAATATTGAAGCCCTTAGCCTCCCCTACTATCAGCTGAGCTCCTACACTAAAAAGGTTAATAAGAAAAGAGCTTCGAGACCGATCTGCCAAGGGGTTATGCTGGCATTGTGATGAGCCGTGGAGTCGCGAGCATCGCTGTAAAAAAAGGAGACTTCTTGTGATTGAACCAGTGGAAGAAGAGATCTGTGAACAGCTAGAAGAGAGTCTTGAACATGAGGAAGAAGATATGGAAGAAGAGCCACAATCGATCGACTTTATGGTACATGCGCTAGCCAGCTACTCAAATCCGCAAACGATGAAAGTTGGAGGTCTGCTCAAACAACAACCGATCACCATTCTTATCGATATGGGCAGCACTAATAACTTTCTAAATAGTAAGGTTGCTGCTCGGATGGCGCTCCACATCGAAGGTTGTAGTAAGTTCGACGTAAAGGTCACCGATGGTCGAATCCTAAAATGCGACCAAAGATGCCCGCAGGTGAAACTATTATTACTGGGCCAAGAAATTATTGTCGACTTCTTCCTCCTACCAATTGATGATTATAAGGCTGTGTTGGGCATAGAATGGCTAACGATGCTAGGTGACATCTCTTGGAACTTTTCCAAATTGATTATGAAATTCTATTGCAAAGGCAAACAGGTCATCCTACGCGGGAAGCGAGGGAGCAACGTAACCACCATTTCAACCCAACGAATGGAGAAAGTTTTACACAAGATAAATGGTGGCTTTCTTATGCATCTCCAACAGCAACCAGAGGGGGAGAAAATAGAAATTAAAGATCAAAATCTCACCCAACTGCTTATTGAATTTAACAATGTTTTTGCTGAACCACGCGGTCTTCCTCCTACTCAACAATATGACCACCGAATTCTAATCCTTCCGGGCAAACCACCAGCAAACACTTGGCCTTACTGCTATCCTCACCTCCAGAAGGATGAAATTGAGAAGATTGTGAAGGAGATGCTCGAAACAAGGGTGATTCGGCCAAGCTACAGCCCCTACTCCTCGCTGGTGCTACTTGTGTGCAAGAAAGACCGAACTTGGCGGATGTGCATCGACTACCGAGCTCTAAATGATATCACCGTCAAGGATAAGTACCTAATACTAGTGGTGGATGAACTTCTTGATGAATTAAAAGGAGCTCAAGTCTTTATAAAGTTGGACCTCCGATCTGGTTACCACCAAATTCGGGCATGTGAAGGCGACATCCCAAAAACTGCTTTCCGCACTCATAACGGCCATTATAAATTCTTGGTAATGCCCTTTAGACTCACTAATGCTCCTTCAACCTTCCAAAGTCTCATGAACAATATTTTTTGGAACTTTCTTCGTAAATTTGTGTTGGTATTTTTTGATGATATTCTCATTTACAGCCTTTCTCTTGCGACTCACTTTCAGCACTTGTGATTTGTTCTGATGATCCTTCGGGAGAATACTCTTTTTGTTAAGCTATTAAAGTGCAGCTTTCTCTAGAAAAAAGTAGAGTACCTTGGGCATATAATATCAGAAGGAGTAGCCGTAGATCCAACAAAAATCAAAGCAATGCAAGGCTGGCCGAACCTACAAATGTGAAATTGCTGCGTGGGTTCCTTGGACTAATGGGCTACTACCGAAAATTCGTGAAGGATTATGGGAAGATCAGTGTCCCCCTCACTTCTCTATTGAATAAAAATGCCTTCCAATGGTCGAACAAAGCCTCCACTGCCTTCGACAGACTTAAGGCAGCCATGACGACGACATCGGTGCTAGCGCTACCAGATTTCAGCCGACCCTTCATCATTGAGGCCGATGCATCTGAAGTTGGAATTGGAGCCATAAACATGCAAGATGTGCTAGTTATACGTGCCCTACAAGCCAATCACATGAGTGATTGCACCTGTAACACGCTACGTCAATCTCTTTGCTTATGATTATTGGCATTATCTCACATTATCTATATGTATATTATGATGTCCTTGGATCTGTGCAATGGGAATTGGATCGTGATAAGATTATAATAATGAGACCGATTCACCTTTAAACATATACCCTAAATTATCCTGGTCATAGGTTACTCGAGAAGGACATCGAGATAACCGGATAGACTAGTGTGCTGTATACCTGTTCATACGATAGAGGTAGCTGGTCTCATAGCTACTCGTGTGGGGACCCTAAGGGTACAGTGCAGGTGCTTATTGGAGAATGAGTTCACTGATTGATCCGCCTACGGAATGCTAGATGGTTATTGATACCTCACATCAGACAGCGATTCCGTAGTCCCAATAGTGTATCTGGTCCTTAGACTTGAGACACCAAGGATGTCCTGTATGAGTACTCCACTCTTTGATACTAGACTTATAGGTTTGAAAAGTTCTATATCTAGTACAATCGGTCATTGGGAGTGGTCGCCAACCTTACGAGGAATATTGAGTATTAATAGAGGATCATCCACTCTCGGTATCATGAGAGGAATATCCCATGTGTTCTTACTCGAACAAATCCTTAGCCAAGGTTATTCGGATTGAGAGAGAAAGGGTTCTCCGGGAGAATCCGACAAGAGCAAGACTCGAGGAGAGACCGTATGGGCCTGACAGCACCATGCCCGGTATAGGGTCTTTGGGATATTAGATGGATGAGAGATTATAGATACATGGTAACTGAGGATAGATAGGTCTAAAGGATTGGATTTCCCTGTATCGTCTAGGGGCCGTGGCATAGTGGCCTGGTACGTCCGTAGTCGATAGTTAGGTGAATTATTATAAAGATAATAATTCACTAAGTCAGAAGGAGTTCTGACAAGTATGACTCACAGCCAGCTCGATATTGGGCCTAGAGGGTCACACACATATGGTAGGTGTTGCGACGAGTAGAGATTCGGATATGAGATAGCTGAACCCCCTATCTTATTGGATATCCATTAAGCCCCTGAATTATTGGATCCTGAGATGAGATCCAATAATTGCTAATAAGAGATTATTGGGTAGAAACCCACTAATCTAAGAGTCTTGTGTAATTGGATGGAGATCCACTACCCAATAGAGCAAAGATCTATTAGGGTTGACAGGGGACCTCTATAAATAGGAAGGAACCAAAGCTCTATAGGCTAAGAGTTTCTTTTGGTAGCCACCTCTTGTTCTCCTCTCCCGAGAGAGAGAGGTGCATCGTCCCAATCCCTACCGTGTGGATACCACTAGAGAGGAGGATGCTTGACCTCCTTCATCCTCTCCCACAGATCTGTAGGAATTCAGGGATATACGATCTCCCTAGGTATCTTCTTTTACACGTGCAGTTTTGCAGATTTGTTTTTTGACGCATCGATCTTTGCACGATGATAGAAACTTTCTACGGGAAATCTGAGGTTTTGTTTTCTATTCTTCGGCTGCGCATGTGATGTCGCTCCCCCTAACGGATTTCCCAACAGTGGTATTAGAGCTAGGTTGTTCGTGCAAAGTCGGATCTTAAACTATGTGTGTTGTGTTTTGGATCTCCTTTTAACACCAAAATCGTTGGCGCAAAAGGGCCAGGAAGGGCAGCAACTGTTGCTGCCCTTGCTGCGCTCGTGCACGGTCGTAAGGCTGCTTGCAGCCTTGCTGCCTGCACAAGCTACAACCGCCGCCCGACAGGCTACAGGCCGCAAGCAAGCAGCAAGCAGGCTGCCAACGTCGGTGGCCTGCCCGCAGGGCGCCGCGGCGTTACACTGGGCGATGCCACACAGGCGCCGCGGGCCGCCTCTGGGGCGCTCCACCCGCGGGGTAGCTGTATGGCTGCCCGCGAGGTAGCGGCGCGGTCGCCCACAGGGACGACAAGCGCCGCCACCCCGGCGCTAGGCGCCTGCGCCTGTGGGCGCTGTGCTCGCAGGCTAGCACCGTAGAGGCGCCGGCGGCGGGCGCTCCTCCCGCGGGGCAGTGGCGACGCCGCCGCCCTCCCCGTGCACAAGGGGTGCCTCCAGTAGGGTGGCGGCAACCGCAGGCGCAGGGTGAGAGATTAGGGGTTTTAGGATAAAAGATGGTTTTACCCCTCCGAATTTCAGAAATTTCATATTCTGTCCCTTTTGACAGAATTATCAAAATACCCTTTTGGTCGAATTACCAAAATACCCTTGGGAATTTAAAATTTTCCTTTATTTCCCTAATTTTAGAAAAATAAATATGTTAATTAAATAGTTTAATTAACTATTATTTTCTTTATCTAGTAATCCTATAAAATAATATATACATGTGATGTATGATGTGGACAGATGATCATGGACCTATGATGTGATGTGTGTACATGTGATTATTATTATTAAGGCCTGCGAGCCTCTATTCTTTTCTCATTTATTGTCGGGCCTGCGTGCCTGTAATTATATTGTAATTACATGAGGAGGTGCATCGCTAGCGTGACTCACGAGGTCGAGACGAACGATCCGACGCATAAAGATGTGTTGAGATGCCGACGGATCCGACGAAGCGAGATGGACGATCACAAGGAAATAGAGATGCGCCAAAGTATACATAGATCTTGATGTGAGTGATTAGGCCCACTAGCTCGGGCCTGATCACATTAGGATGTGGTCCATGATCATCTAGTGTGATTGTTCATGTGATGTGTGATTAGACATACTCCTACTAGATATGTATATATATATATATATTTACATGCGATGTAGATACATATATAAAATAAGTATGTGTGTGACACATTATATTAGGAGACCAAAGCAAAATCCCCTCTATTAATAATATTAAGTCGGTAAACATGAGGCAATTAGATTGACCCACATAGCCTTCCATCATTATAGCTAGGAGCCGATTCCCGGTCTAGGTTGAGTTGGTCGAGTCCCTCGAGACTCACTTATATCGCATCTCGCCATCAAATATACGACATAGAGATGTCATAGGTGACCTGAGGACATGGTATGCTTGGTCGAGTCCCTCGAGAGTATATCACCTAATTAGACTCATCTGGTAATGATGTTAATGACTTAACCGAACATCATGGTTGGTCGAGTCCCTCGAGGCCATGGTGGTTCGGAGGCCGAATAGGACGGGAATCACAAGGAGTTGTGATTGGCAAGAGTTGTCTACCTTTACGGGCTTAACGTGATTGGTCGAGTCCCTCGAGGTTACGTTAAGACACCAATTGGATCCTGATCCCCACTAGAGATCCGCCGGGGGATCTCTGATTCACATACCGGAAGGTGTTGTGTGTCTCACAAAAAATTAGTGAGAGTACATTAAGATAGAAATCCTTATCTTAATTATTTAAATTTCTGCAAAGTCTGCATGGTATTTATTTCTGCTACATCTTTTATTTCAAAAAAATATCGCTTTCAAATCCTTTACGTGGCATACTTGATGCCAACCGCCTCACTGGTCCAAATTATACGGATTGGCTTCGCAGTTTGAGAATCGTTCTCACGGTGGAGAAAATTGCATATGTCCTTGATATAGTGATCCCTACGCCCGACGAAGGGGTAAGCGAGGATGAGATCTCTCGTTATGTGAAGTACTTAGATGATTCCACTCATGCTCAGTGTTATATGTTGGCCTCTATGACTACTGAGTTACAAAGACAACATGAAAATATAGATGCTTATACCATACTCCTGCATCTCTGTAAATTGTTTGAGGAACAGGGAAAAACTCAGCGATATGAGATATCAAAGAGTCTTTTCCGTGCTAGGATGATTGAGGGGATACCGGTTCAGAACCATGTCCTTAATATGATTGAGTGGATCGAGAAACTCACAGGTCTAGGAATGGTCCTAGAGGATAACCTGTGTGTGGATCTTATACTTCAGTCCCTACCAGATTCCTTTTCTCAGTTCATAATAAATTTTAATATGAACAAACTTGAGGTGACCCTTCCAGAGCTCCTCAATAAGTTGAGAGAAGCAGAGAGCACCTTCAAGAAAGAGAAATCAATTCTCTACACTGGTGAGACCAGAAAGAAAAGGAAGACTGAGAAGACCCTTATGAAGGGCAAGGGCAAGGGCAAAATGGGTAAGGTAAAGGTTGCCAAGAAAGACCCAAACAAAGGACAAAGGCCAATGCTTTCACTACGACAAAGATGGGCACTAGAAGAGGAACTACAAAGAGTACCTTGTAGAGAGGGCGAAACAGAAGCTTGCAGAAGCTTCAAGTACATTCATGATCAGTCTCCATTTGTTAGAATCTTATGATAACACATGGGTATTGGATACCAGGAGTGCTTATCATATTTGCAATTCGTTACAGGTTCTGGCAGGACTTAGGAGATTGAACAGAGGCGAGATGGACCTTAAGATGGGCAATGGAGCAAAGGTTGCCACAGTAGCTGTTGGCAAGGTCACCTTACATCTGCCTGGTGGAGCTATTATTGCATTAGATGCATGCTATTATGTTCCTTCTATTATCAAAAACATTATTTCCATTTCATGTTTGATAGTTATTGGATATAAATTAGTTTTTAAGAACAATGATTGTTCAATAATATTAGATGATGAGATCATCATGAGAGGAACAGTGCATAATGGTTTATTTATGCTAAATATAGCTCCACATATCATGAGTGTATATAAGTCTAAGAGGAAACGAGAAGTGGAGAACCAAACAAGAAAGAGTATTAAAACCCTTCGATCAGATCGAGGAGGTAAGTACTTGAGTATAGAGTTCACTCAGTTCCTCAAAGACTATGGGATCTTATCCCAATAGACACCTCCTTATATACCGCAGCTTAATGGTGTATCAGAAAGGAGGAATCACACACTGTTAGATATGGTGTGTTCCATGATGTGTTTCGCCGACCTACCCATCTCATTCTAGGGATATGCCCTAAAGACCACAGCTTCCCTTCTGAACAGAATTCCAACTAAATCAGTGATGTCTACTCCATATGAGATATGGAATAGGAAGAAGCCCGATCTTAAAGTTGTTAAGATTTGGAGCTGCCCTGCCCACATTAAGAGACACAACCCTGACAAGTTCGAATCTAGGACGGAACGGTGTAAGTTCATGGGATACCCTAAGGAAACTTATAGGTATTATTTATATCACCCTGAGGACCATAAGGTCTTTGTAGCCAAGAGAGCAGTGTTCCTTGAGAAGGAACACATTCTTGGTGAAGATAGTGGGAGCATGATAGAGTTGAGCGAGGTTGGAGAACCTAGCTCAAGCATCATTCCAGAATCTGTTCAGATACCTAACACACAAGTTCCAACTTTACGTAGGTATGATAGAGTATCTCATCCTCCTGAGAGATATATGGGACATGTCAGAGGAGAAGATGTTGAGGATATTGATCCTCAGACCTACGAAGAGGCTATTATGAGTATAGACTACGAGAAATGGCAAGATGTCATGAATTCAGAAATGGATTCCATGTACTCCAACAAGGTTTGGAACCTAGTTGATGCACCCGAGTGTATTATATCCATTGGTTGCAAGTGGATCTTCAAAAAGAAGATTGAAGTAGATGGAAAGGTAGAGACCTATAAAGCAAGGCTAGTGGTTAAGGGGTATCGTCAAAGGCAAAGTATTAACTATGACAAAGCTTTCTCACCTATAGCCATGCTAAAATCCATTCAAATTCTATTGGCTATTGCAGCACACTATGATTATAAGATTTGATAGATGGATGTCAAAACTGCATTCCTCAATAGTAACCTCGAGGAGGTGTATATGATATAGCCTGAGGGATTCGGGTCCAGGGATAACCCATATAAGGTATGCAGGTTGCTTAGATCCATTTATAGATTGAAGCAAGCTTCCCAAAGTTGGAACATAAGATTTGATGAGGTGATCAGATCTTATGACTTCATTAAAAACGAAGATGAACCTTATGTGCACAGGAAATTAAGTAGGAGCACTATCACCTTTTTGGTATTATTTGTGGATGACATCCTGATCATTGGGAATGATGCAGGAATGCTCTCCACAGTAAAGACTTGGTTATATAGGCACTTCTCCATGAAGGACTTAGGGGAAGCATCCTATATATTGGGGATGCGGATCTACAGTGATAGATCTAAGAGGATGCTTGGCTTGTCCCAGTCCAAGTACATAGACACCATTGCCAAAAGGTTTGGCATGAAAAATTCCAAGAGAGTTCTTATACCAATGAGACATGGAATATCACTTTCTAGGAGTATGTCCCCAAAGACTCCTGAAGAAAGGGCACACATGGATATGATGTCATAAGCATCAGCGATAGGATCTATCATATATGCTATGCTATGTACCAGGCCTGATATAGCGCATGCTCTAAATGTCACGAACTGATATCAAGCGCATACTTATAGGTTTGGAAAGTTTCATATCTAGTACAGTCGGTCATTGGGAGTGGTAGCCAACCTTACGAGGGCTATTGAGTGTCAATAGAGGATCATCCGCTCTCGGTATCATGAGAGGAATATCCCATGTGTTCTTGCTCGAACAAATCCTTGGCCAAGGTTATTCGGATTGAGAGAGAAAGAGTTCTCCGGGAGAATCTGACAAGAGCAAGACTCGAGGAGAGACCATATGGGCCTGACAGCACCATGCCCGGTATAGGGACTCCGGGATATTAGATGGATGAGAGATTATATATACATGATAATTGAGAACAGATAGGTCCAAAGGATTGGATTCCCCTGTATCGTCTGGGGGCCGCGACATAGTGGCCTGGTACGTCTGTAGTCGATGAGTTGGGTGAATTATTATAAAGATAATAATTCACTAAGTCAAAAGGAATTCTGACAAGTATGACTCATAGCTAGCTCGATATTGAGCCTAGAGGGTCACACACATATGGTAGGTATTGCGACGAGTAGAGGTTCGGATATGAGACATCCGCTGAACCCCCTATCTTATTAGATATCCATTAAGCCCCTGAATTATTGGATTCTGAGATGAGATCCAATAATTGCTAATAAGAGATTATTAGGTAGAAACCCACTAATCCAAGAGGCTTGGGTAATTTGATGGAGATCCAATACCCAATAGGGCAAAGATCCATTAGGGTTGACAAGGGGCCTCTATAAATAGGAGGGAACCAAAGCTCTATAGGCTGAGGGTTTCTTTTGGTAGCCACCTCCTGTTTTTCTCTCCCTAGAGAGAGAGGTGCATCGTTGCAATCCCTACCGTGTGGATACCGCTAAAGGGGAGGACGCTTGCCTCCTTCATCATCTTCCATAGATCTATAGGAATTCAGGGATATACGATCTCCCTAGGTATCTTTTTTTACACGTGTAGTTTTATGGATTTATTTTTAACGCACCGATCTTCACACGACGACAGAAACTTTCTATGGGAAATCTGGGGTTTTGTTTTCTGTTCTTCTACTGCACATGTGATGTCGCTCCCCCTGACGGATTTCCCAACAAGATGGTCAACCACTTGCATACACCAGCAAGGCGTTGTCTCCCTCCCATCAAAAAATATCTATCTATGATAAGGAGATGCTCGCCATTGTACACGTAGTAACAAAGTGGAGACCCTACCTGATTGGCCGATGATTTCAGATTAAAACCGATCATAGAATCATCAAGTACTTTTTGGAGCAGAAGATATCATCCTCGGAGCAGCAAAAATGGGTAACCAAACTTCTAGGATTTGATTATGAAATTATTTATAAAAAGAGGAAAGAAAATATTGTTGCAGATGTGCTCTCACGACTACCTAAGCAAGCTGAATTTTCAACCGTCTCTCTTCCTACCACCGGCTTCCTTAAGGACATTAGGGAGGAATGAAAGAAGGATCCAGAAACCAGCAACATCATAAAAAAATTAGAGCAGGATCCAAGCGTAATAGCTCACTATACTTAGGATTTGAGGGATCTATGCTACAAAGGTCGTATTGTGCTTATACCAAGCTCCCCTTGCATCAAAGTCATTCTTCACAAAATGCACTCCATACCTTCAGCAGGGCACTCCGGATTTCTAAGAACCTACAAAAGAGTGAAGCAAAACTTTTATTAGAGAGGGATGAAAAAATTATTCCCGAATATGTAGCACAATGTGATGTATGTCAACAACAAAAAGGTGAAACAGTGGCGAGTCCAGGGAAACTACAACCACTACCCATGCCAGACTCGGTGTGGACTGATGTCTCTATGGACTTTATCGAAGGGCTGCCACCTTCTAAAGGTAAAAGCATAATCCTTGTGGTGGTTGATCGACTTACGAAATATGCTCATTTTTGTGCTGTGCGAAATCCCTACATTGTTGTTAGTATTGCTCAGATTTTCACAGAAAATATTGTTAAACTGCATAGGATGCCAAGGTCCATTGTAAGTGATCGTGACAAAGTCTTCACTAGTAAATTTTGGATCTAGTTATTTCAGTTGTAGGGTACCAAACTCAAGATGAGCACAATATAACATCCACAAACTGACGGCTAAATAGAAGTGGTGAACAGGTGTTTAGAGACATACCTTCAGTGTTTTGCCAGTGATCGGGCAAAGGAGTGGTTGAAATGGCTCTCCTCGGCTGAATAGTGGTACAATACTACATATCATTCTTCTACAAAATGTACCCCATATGAAGCATTATATGGTCGGCCGGCTCCTGTGATTCCAAAGTATGTAATTGGTTCGGTTAAGGTAGATCAGGTCAATCAATATTTAATTGATAGGAACAAACTCCTATAGCTACTAAAAGATAATCTCTCTACCGCTCAAGCCAGAATGAAGCAGTAAGTTGGCACACGAAGAAGCGAAAGAGAATTTTTAGTAGAAGACTGGGTTTATCTTCGCCTACAGCCATACAAGCAACTATCCATCAACACACGAGCCTCCATGAAGCTATCTCCACATTTTTGTGGGCCCTATCAAATCGTAGAGCATATTGGAGCTGTGGCGTACAAACTTAAATTGCCTGAGGATGCCAAAATTCACCCTATCTTCCACGTGTTATGCTTGAAGCCTAAGTTGGGAGAACACGAGTTACCCCAGATTCAACTGCCCAATACCACTAATAATGGATATATCCAAGCCCAGCCGCAAGCCATTCTCAACCGTAGAATCATCATGTGTCGCCGACGTCCCTCTACTGAAGTACTAGTGCATTAGAATAATTTATCACCCAAAGACGCCACATGGGAATCATATGAGGAGCTAAAGACCCGATTCCCTAAATTCATGGAACCTCAACCTTGAGGACAAGGCTGATTGGAAGAGGGCGGGCTTGATAGGACCCTAGCAGGGTTGGGTCCTACTCAACCAAGTAGCAGCTAATAAAAACCCTGTGAGTGTAATAAATCCCACCTAGCCGCCTCTATCCTATAAAGAAGAGAGGCTAGGGTTTATATTTGGGCTATTGGGCCTCTTAGCCACTGCCCCCCTTGTTACTGGGTCGGTCGGCTAAAGTTAAGGGTAAATTGGGTAGTTCACTTAGGAAGCAGCCCCTAGGGCTAGGGTTTGGAGCTTTATATAAGCTTGTAGCCTCCACCTCTTTGGAACAAGAAATATCAATCTACAATTGCAACCACCAAGCTACTTGGAGGGTGGAACCCATATAGCGTTCCAAGGGTTGATCCCCCTCAATGATCAATCTTCATAGAATTCCTCTAGGGTTCTATCAGTTTTATTCAAATTTAAAGCATCAAAATCAAGATCATCATCAAAATCATTTTTCTTAAATTTAAAAATTTCATTAAAGACAACATGAATAGATTCTTCTATAACCAAAGTTCTTTTATTAAAAACACGAAAGACTTTAGAAATAGAAGAATAACCAAGAAAAATACCTTCATCGGATTTTGTATCAAACTTTCCTAAGGCATCTTTTTCATTCAAGATAAAACATTTACAACCGAAAATTTTAAAATATAAAACATTAGGTTTTTTGTTATTCTACAATTTATAAGGAGTTTTGGAAAGTAATGATCTTACTATAACCCTATTCATGACATAGCATACCACGTTAATGGCTTCTACCCAAAAATATTTGGGTAGGCTATGTTCGTTCAACATGGTTCTTGTCATTTCTTGTGAGCTCCTATTCTTTCTTTTAACTACTCTAATTTATGAAGGATTTCTCGAAGTAGAGAAATTATGGTTGTATCCATTTGATTTACAAAACTTTTAGAAATCACGGTTTTGAAACTCACTATTGTGATCACTTCGAATCGATGAAATCATAAAGCCTTTTTCATTTTGAATAAGTTTATAAAATTTTAAAAAATACTTAAAGCAATCATTTTTGTGTACCAAGAGGTATGTCCAAGTGTATCTACTATAATTGTCTATAATCACAAAGGCATATTTGCTACCTCCTAGGCTTGTTATATCAATCGATCCAAATAAATCCATATGGATCAATTGCAATGGTCTTGAGATGCTTATTTGATTCTTTGATTTTGAACTACCTTTTATTTGTTTTCCTAGTTGACATACATCACACACTTTGTCTTTGACAAACTTAATGTTATAAATACCTCTTACAAGTTCTCTAGATGAGATTTGAGAGATTAGTTTTATGCTAGCACGACCTAATCTCCTATGCCAAAGTCAAGCATCATCGTTTAAAGCCAAAAAGCACATTTCATTACAAAGATCATCAATGTCAATAGTATATACGTTATTTTGTTTTAGGACAATCATAGATGTGTTTTTATATGATTTTTTAATAATACAAGCATTAGATTCAAATCTTATGATGTATCCTTTATCACATAATTGACTAATGCTCAAAAGATTATACTTTAAACTATCTACTAACAACACATCTTCAATCAAAAAGTTTGGTTTATTACCTATGGTTCCTTTGCCAATGATTTTACCTTTGTTGTTGTCTCCGAAGGTGACATACCCTTCATCTTGGCTAGTGAGCTTAGAGAATTAAGTTGGATCTCCAGTCATGTGCCTTGAGCATCCACTATCAAGGTATTATCTCTTGCTCCTAGCTTGTGATTGTAAATATGTCTACATAAAAGAGTGATTTTTATGTACCCATTTGACTTTGGGTGCCTCAAAAATCGATCTACCTAACTTATCGTTTTACATAGAGTCCGTTACGGTTCCTTTAGGAACCTAATTAACTTGTATGGACTATATTTCTTAAATAGACATTTATGAGCATAATGTCTAAGTTTGTAACAAAAGTTGTATTTGGTGCGAGGTGAAATAGGCTGCTAGTCATATGTATCCTGCAAGCCAATCACATGAGTGATGGCACTTGTGACTTAATATGCACTTTATCTCTTTGCTTATTATTAGGTATTTTATCACTTTATCTTGCGTGTTGCATATTTTGTGATGTCTTTGGATCTATGTAATGGGAATCGGATCGTAATGAGATCACGATAATGAGACCGATTCACCTTTAAACACAGACCCTAAATTATCCTGGTCATAGGTTACTCGAGAAGGACATCGAGATAACCGGATAGACTGGTGTGCTGTATACCCGTTCATATGATGGAGGTAGCTGGTCTCATAGCTACTCGTGTGGGGACACTAAGGGTACAGTGCAGGTGCTCATTGGAGAATGAGTTCATTGATTGATCCGCCTACGGAATGCTGGATGGTTATTGATACCTCACGTTAGACAGCGATTCCGTAGTCCCAGTAGTGTATCTGGTCAGCGTTGCACTCACAAGGGGCAGCGCCGCCCGCCCACCCGCGGCTAGCCCGCAAGGGGCAGCGCCGCCTGCGGGCGATCTGCCCGCAAGTGTGGGCGCATCCCGCAGGCACCACGCCGCAAAGGGGCACGTCGCCGCCCGTGACAGATCGCACTTGCTTGCAGCGTAGCGCTTCGCGCCCAGGCGGCGGCCCTGGCCGTAGTGGCCGCCGCCAGAGAGTGGTGGCGGCCACAACTCTGCAAAAGGGAAAGGTATTAGGGTTTTGGGCAAAAGATGATTTTGCCCTTCTGAATTTTTGAAATTCCAAATTCTATCCCTTTTGATAGAATTACCGAAATACCCCTAGAATTTAAAATTTCCCGTTATATCCCTGATTTCAAAAAATTAAATATGTTAATTAAATAGTTTAATTAACTACTATTTTTTATCTAATAGTCCTATAAAATAGCATATACATGTGATGTATGATGTGGACAAATGATCATGGACTTGTGATGTGATGTGTGTACATGTGATTATTATTATTGGGGTCTGCAAGCCTCTATTTTTCTCGTTTATTGTCAGGCCTGCGTGCCTGTAATTATGTTGTAATTACATGAGGAGGCGCAGCGGTAGCGTGACTCACGAGGCCGAAACGGATGATCCGACGCATAAAAATGTGTTGAGATGCATACGGATCCGACGAAGCGAGATGGATGATCACAGGGCATAGAGATGCGCCGAAGTACACATAGATCTTAATGTGAGTGATTGGGCCCACTGGCTCGGGCTTGATCACATTAGGATATGGTCCATGATCATCTGGTGCGATTGCTCATGTGATGTGTGATTAGTTATACACCTACTAAATACGTATATATATATTTGTATGTGATGTAGATATATATATTAAATACGTATATGTGTGACACATTATGTTAGGAGACCAAACCAAAATCCTCTCTATTAATAATATTAAGTCGGTAAACGTGAGGCAATAAGATTAACCCACGTGTAGGTTGAGTTGGTCGAGTCCCTCGAGACTCACCTATATCGTATCTTACCATCTTATCTATGACATAGAGATGTCAGAAGTGACCTGAGGACATAGTATGCTTGGTCGAGTCCTTCAAGAGTATATCATCTAATCAGACTCATCTGGTAACGATGTTAATGACTTAACCGAACATCATGGTTGGTCGAGTCCCTCGAGGCCATGGTGGTTCGGAGGCCGAATAGGACAGGAATCACAAGGAGTTGTGATTGGCAAGAGTTGCCTACCTTTACGGGCTTAACATGATTGGTCGAGTCCCTCAAGATTATGTTAAGACGTCAATTGGATCCTGATCCCCACTAGAGATCCGTTGGGGGTCTCCGATTCACATACCGAAGGGTGTTGTGTGTCTTGCAAAAAATTAGTAGGAATATATTAAGATATAAGTCCTTATCTTAATTATTTAAATTTCTGCAAAGTCCACATGTTATTTATTTCTGCTAAATCTTTTATTTCAGAAAAATGTCGCTTTCAAATCCTTTACGTGGCATACTTGATGCAAACTGCCTCACTAGTCCAAAATATACGGATTGGCTTCGCAATCTGAGAATTGTTCTCACAGCGGAGAAAATCGCATTTGTCCTTGATACAGTGATCCCTACGCCCGACGAAGGGGCAAGCGAGGATGAGATCATTCGTTATGTGAAGTACTTAGATGATTCCACTTTTGCTCAGTGTTATATGTTGGCCTCTATGACTACTGAGTTACAGAGACAGCATGAAAATATGGATGCTAATTCCATACTCATACATCTCCGCAAACTATTTGAAGAACAGGGAAGAACTCAACGATATGAGATATCAAAGAGTCTTTTCCGTGCCAGGATGACTGAAGGAACACCGATTCAGAACCATGTCCTTAAAATGATTGAGTGGTTTGAGAAACTCACAGGTCTAGGAATGGTCCTAGAGGATAACCTGTGTGTGGATCTTGTACTTTAGTCCCTACCAGATTCCTTTTCTCAATTCATAATGAATTTTAATATGAACAAACTTGAGGTGACCCTTCCATAGCTCCTCAATATGTTGAGAGAAGCAGAGAGCACCTTCAAGAAAGAGAAGCCGGTTCTCCACACTGGTGAGACCAGAAAGAAAAGGAAGACTGAGAATACCTGTAAGAAGGGCAAGGGCAAGGGCAAAATGGGTAAGGAAAATGTTGCCAAGATAGACCCAACAAAGGACAAAGGTCTGTGCTTCCACTACGGCAAAGATGGGCACTGAAAGAGGAACTATAAAGAGTACATTATAGAAAGGGCGAAACAGAAGCTTAGAGAAGCTTCACGTACATTCATGATCAGTCTCCATTTATTAGAATCTTATGATAACACATTAGTATTAGATACCAGGAGTGCTTATCATATTTGTAATTCGTTGCAGGTTCTGGTAGGACCTAGGAGATTAAACAAAGGCTAGATGGACCTTAAGATGAGCAATGGAGCAAAGGTTGCTGCATTGGCTATTGGCAAGGTCACCTTACATCTACCTGATGGAGCTATTATTGCATTAGATATATGCTATTATGTTCCTTCTATTATCAAAAACATTATTTCAATTTCATGTTTGATAGTTATTAGATATAAATTAGTTTTTAAGAACAATGATTGTTCAATAATATTAGATGATGAGATCATAACGAGAGGAACAATACATAATGGTTTATTTATGGTAGATATAGTTCCATATATCATGAGTGTATGTAAGTCTAAGAGGAAACAAGAAGTGGAGAATCAAACAAAAAAGAGTATTAAAACCCTTCGATCAGATCGAGGAGGTAAGTACTTGAGTATAGAGTTCACTCAGTTCCTTAAAGACTATGGGATCTTATCCCAAATGACACCTCCTTATACACCACAGCTTAATGGTTTATCAGAAATGAGGAATCGTACACTGTTAGACATGGTGCGTTCCATGATGTGTTTCGCCGACCTACCCATCTGATTCTGGGGATATGCCCTAGAGACCGCAGCTTACCTTCTGAACAGAATTCCAACTAAATCAGTGATGTCTACTCCATATGAGATATAGAATGGGAAGAAGCCCGATCTTAAAGTTGTTAAGATTTGGGGCTGCCCTGCCCACGTTAAGAGATACAACCCTGACAAGTTGGAATCTACGATAGAACGGTGCAAGTTCGTGGGATACCCTAAGGAAAATTATGGGTATTATTTCTATCACCCTGAGGACCGAAAGGACTTTGTAGCCAAGAGAGCTGTGTTCCTTGAGAAGGAACACATTCTTGGTGGAGACAGTGGGAGCATGATAGAGTTGAGCGAGGTTGGAGAACCTAGCTCAAGCACCATTCCAGAATCTGTTCAGATACCTAACACACAAGTTCCAACTTTACATAGGTCAGATAGAGTATCCCATCCTCTTGAGAGATATGTGGGACATATCAGAAGAGAGGATGTTGAGGATATTGATCCTCAAACCTACGAGGAGGCTATTATGAGTATAGATCCGGGAAATGACAAGAAGCTATAGATTCAGAAATGGATTCCATGTACTCCAATAAGGTTTGGAACCTAGTTAATGCACCTGAGGGTATTGTACCCATTGGTTGCAAGTGGATCTTCAAAAAGAAGATTGGAGTAGATGGAAAGATAGAGACCTATAAAGCAAGGCTAATAGCTAAGGGGTATCGTCAAAGGCAAGGTGTTAACTATGATGAAACTTTCTCACCTATAGCCATGCTAAAATCCATTCGAATTCTATTGGCTATTGCAGCACACTATGATTATGAGATCTTGCAGATGGACGTCAAAACCACATTCCTCAATAGTAACCTCGATGAGGAGGTGTATATGATACAGCCTGAGGGATTCGTGTCCAAGGATAACCCAGATAAGGTGTGCAAGTTGCTTAGGTCCATTTATGGATTGAAGCAAGCTTCTCGGAGTTGGAACATAAGATTTGATGAGGCGATCAAATCTTATGACTTCGTTAAGAATGAAGATGAACCTTGTGTGTACAGGAAATTAAGTGGGAGCACTATCACCTTTTTGGTATTATATGTGGATGACATCCTGATCATTCGGAATGATATAGGAATGCTCTCCACAGTAAAGACTTGATTATCTAGGTACTTCTCTATGAAGGACTTAGGGGAAGCATCCTACATATTGGGGATACGTATCTATAGAGATAGATCCAAGAGGATGCTTGGCTTGTCCCAGTCAAGGTACATAGACACCATTGTCAAAAGGTTTGGCATGAAAAATTTCAAAAGAGGTCTCATACCAATGAGACATGGAATATCACTTTCTAGGAGTATGTCCCAAAGACTCCTGAAGAAAGGGTACACATGGATATGATGCCATATGCATCAGCGATAGGATCTATCATGTATGCTATGCTATGTACCAGACCTAATACAGCGCATGCTCTGAGTGTCACGAGTAGATATCAGGCAGATCCAGGCTTGGAGCACTGGAAAGTAGTAAAATGAATCCTTAAGTACTTGAGAAGGACTAAGGATCTTTTACTGGTATATGGAGAAAGTAGCCTCAAGGTTGAGGGCTACACGGACTCGAGCTTCCAGTCCAATGTCGATGATAGCAAGTCTAATTCAGGGTATGTGTTCACCCTGAATGGAGGAGCAATATGCTGGAAGAGTTTCAAGTAAGACACTACTACTGACTCGACCACAGAGGTGGAATACATTATTGTGATAGAGGCAACAAAGGAGGGAGTCTGGATGAAGAAGTTCATCATATATTTGGGAGACATGTCGAGCAGCGAAAAGCTGATTCCCTTATATTGCGACAACTACGGGGTGATTACTCAAATAAGGGAACTCGGGTCTCATCAGAAGTGTTCTGAGGAGGTTCCAACTTATTGGAGAGATCGTGGCCCGAAAAGATGTAGTAATGTAAAGAGTTTCATCCGAAGATAACATTGCAGATCCACTGACAAAGTCATTGACTCAGATTGTCTTTGAGCGTCACAGAGGTCTGATGGGGATCAGACATGTTAGTGATTGGCTTTAGGTCAAGTGGGAGATTGCTAGTTATAGGTGCCCTACAAGCCAATCACATGAGTGATTGCACTTGTAATACGCTACGTCAATCTCTTTACTTATGATTATTGGCATTATCTCACATTATCTAGATGTATATTGTGATGTCCTTGGATATGTGCAATGGGAATTGGATCGTGATGAGATTATGATAATAAGACCGGTTCACCTTTAAACATAGACCCTAAATTATCCTGGTCATAGGTTACTCGAGAAAGACATCGAGATAACCGGATAGACTAGCGTGTTGTATACCCGTTCATATGATGGAGGTAGCTGGTCTCATAGCTGCTCATTGGAGAATGAGTTCATTGATTGATCTGCCTACAGAATACTGGATGGTTATTAATACCTCACATCAGACAGCAATTCCGTAGTCCTAGTAGTGTATCTGGTCCTTAGACTTGAGACACCAAGGATGTCCTGTATGTCTTTAATACCGGACTTATAGGTTTGGAAAGCTCCATATCTAGTACAGCCGGTCATTAGGAGTGGTAGCCAACCTTACGAGGGCTATTGAGTATCAATAGATGATCATCTACTCTCAGTATCATGAGAGGAATATCCCATGTGTTCTTGCTCGAACAAATCCTTAGCCAAGGTTATTCGAATTGAGAGAGAAAGGGTTCTCCGGGAGAATCCGACAAGAGCAAGACTCGAGGAGAGACCGTATGGGCCTGACAGCACTATGCCCGGTATAGGGTCTTTGGGATATTAGATGGATGAGAGATTATAGATACATGGTAGCGAGGACAAATAGGTCCAAAGGATTGGATTCTCTTGCATAAATCTGGGGGCGCGCGTAGTGGCCTGTACGTCATAATCGATGAGTTGGGTGAATTATTATAGAGATAATAATTCACTAAGTCAGAAGGAGTTCTGACAAGTATGACTCACGGCCAGCTCGATATTAGGCCTAGAGGGTCATACACATATGGTAGGTGTTACGACGAGTAGAGGTTCGGATATTAGATATCCGCTGAACCCCCTATCTTATTGGATATCCATTAAGCCTCTGAATTATTGGATTCTGAGATGAGATCCAATAATTGCTAATAAGAGATTATTGGGTAGAAACCCACTAATCCAAGAGGCTTGGGTAATTGGATGAAGATCCAATACCCAATAGGGCAAAAGATCTATTAGGGTTTTTCAGGAGGCCTCTATAAATAGGAAGGAACCAGAGTTCTATAGGCCGAGGGTTTTTGGTAGCCACCTCCTATTCACCTCTCCCCAGAGAGAGAGGTGCATCGTCGTAATCCCTGCTATGTGGATACCACTAGAGAGGAGGATGCTTGACCTCCTTCATCCTCTCCCACAGATCTGCAGAAATTCAGGGATATACGATCTCCCTAGGTATCTTTCTTTAACACATGTAGTTTTCATGGATTTGTTTTGATGCACTGATCTTCGCACAATAACGGAAACTTTCTACAGGAAATCTGGGGTTTTGTTTTTTGTTCTTCCGCTACGCATGTGATGTCGCTCCCCCTTGTGGATTTCCCAACATCCGACAAGAGCAAGACTCGAGGAGAGACCGTATGGGCCTGACAACACCACACCCGATATAGGGTCTCTGAGATATTAGATGGATGAGGGACTATAGATACATGGTAACTGAGGACAGATAGGTCCAAAGAATTGGATTCCCTTATATCGTCTGGGGGCCGCGGCGTAGTGGCCTGGTACGTCCGCAGTCGATGAGTAGGGTAAATTATTATAGAGATAATAATTCACTAAGTCAGAAGGAGTTCTGATAAGTATGACTCACGGCCAGCTCAATATTGGGCCTAGAGGGTCACATACATATGGTAGGTGCTGCGACGAGTAGAGGTTCGGATATGAGATATCCGCTGAACCCCCTATCTTATTAGATATCCATTAAGCCCCTGAATTATTGAATCTTGAGATGAGATCCAATAATTACTAATAAGAGATTATTGGATAGAGACCCACTAATCCAAGAGGCTTGGGTAATTGGATGGAGATCCAATACCCAATAGGGCAAAAGATCCATTAGGATTTTTAGGGGGCCTTTATAAATAGGAGGGAACCAAAGCTCTATAGGCTAAGGGTTTCTTTTGGTAGCCACCTCCTGTTCTCCTCTCCCCAGAGAGAGAGGTGCATCGTCGCAATCCCTGTCGTGTGGATACCGCTAGAGAGGAGGACGCTTGACCTCCTTCATCCTCTCTCACAAATCTACAGGAATTCAGAGATATATGATCTCCCTAGGTATCTTCTTTTATATGTACAGTTTTACGGATTTGTTTGATGTACCGATCTTCGCACGATGACGGAAACTTTCTATGAGAAATCTGGAGTTTTGTTTTTTGTTCTTCCACTGCGCATGTGATGTTGCTCCCTTGAAGGATTTCCCAACAGTGGTATCAGAGCCAGGTTGTTCGTGCGAAGATCGAATCTTAAACTGCGTGTGTTGTGTTTTAAATCTGTTTTTGACGCCAAAATCATTGGCGCAAAAGGGCCAGGAAGGGCAGCAACTGTTGCTGCCCTTGCTGCGCTCGTGCAACGGCCGCAAGGCTGCTTGCAGCCTTACTGCCTGCACAAGCATCAATCGTCGCCCGACGGGCTGCAGGCTGCAAGCAAGCAGCAAGCAGGTTGCCTACGCCGGCGGCCGGCCCGTAGGGGCACCGGCGCTACACGAGGGGCAGTGCCACCAGGGCGCTCCGCCCACGGGTGCCGATCTTGTACTGCGGGGCGGCGCCGTGGGGTACCGGCCTGGCGCTGCGTCGATGGGCAAACACTGCAGCGCTCCACCACGAGGCAATGGCGGCGCCGCCATCCCGCCGCGCGAGGGGCACCGCCCGGCGGTGGCGGCAACATTGGCGTAGTAAGGGTGAGGGATTAGGGTTTTAGGGTAAAAGATGATTTTGACCCTCAAAATTTTAGAAATTTCAGATTCTGTCCCTTTTGACAGAATTACCAAAATACTTTTTTCCTGAATTATCAAAATACCCCTGGGAATTCAGAAAATTTCCTCTATGTCCTTGATTTCAAAAAATTAAATATGTTAATTAAATAGTTTAATTAACTATTATTTTTTATCTAGTAGTCCTATAAAGTAACATATACATGTGATGTATGATGTGGACAGATGATCATGGACTTGTGATGTGATGTGTGTACATGTGATTATTATTATTGGGGTCTACGAGCTTCTATTTTTCTCATTTACTATCGGGCCTACGTGCCTATAATTATGTTGTAATTACATGAGGAGATGTATCGGTGGCGGGACCCACGAGGCCGAGACGGACGATCCGACGCATGGAGATGCGTTGAGATGCCGATGGATCCGACGAAGCGAGATGGACGATCACAGAGCATAGAGATACGCCGAAGTATACATATATCTTGATGTGAGTGATTGGGCCTACTAGCTCGGGCCTAATCATATTAGGATGTGGTCCACGATCATCTAATGTGATTGCTCATGTGATGTGTGATTAGATATACACCTACTAGATATGTATATATATATTTGTAGGCGATGTAGATATATATATATATATTAAATATGTATGTGCGTGACACATTATGTTAGGAGACTAAATCAAAAATCCTCTCCATTAATAATATTAAGTCGGTAAACGTGAGACAATAAGATTGACCCACGTGGCCTTCCATCGTTATAGCTAGGAACCGATTCCCGGTGTAGGATGAGTTGGTCGAGTCCCTCGAGACTCACCTATATCGCGTCTCGCTATCTTATCTATGACATAGAGATATCATTAGTGACCTGAGGACATGGTATGCTTAGTCGAGTCCCTCGAGAGTATATCACCGAATCAGACTCATCTAGTAATGATGGTGATGACTGAACCGAACATCATGGTTGGTCGACTCCCTCGAGGCCATGGTGGTTCGAAGGCCGAACAGGACGGAAATCACAAGGAGTTGTAATTGGCAAGAGTTGCCTACCTTTACGGGCTTAACATGATTGGTCGAGTCCCTTGAGGTTACGTTAAGACACCGATTAGATCCCAATCCCCACTAGAGATCCACTGGGGGTCTCCGATTCACATACCGAAGGGTGGTGTGTGTCTCACGAAAAATTAGTGGGAATACATTAAGATAGAAGTCCTTATCTTAATTGTTTAAATTTTTGTAAAGTCTACATGTTATTTATTTCTACTACATCTTTTATTTTAAAAAAATATCGCTTTCAAATCCTTTACGTGGCATACTTGATGCCAACCACCTCACTAGTCTAAATTATACGTGAAAGGATCAAAAGGCACTAAGAGGGGGGGGTGAATTAGTGCAGCGGATTAAAACTCGTATTCTTGAAACCGATTTCTCAAAGAAACAAAAGTTCGTGGAAGAATTCGATTCGACGAAAGAGAACTTGAAAGTAATTGCTAAGAACTTGCAGCCAAGAAATGAAGTGATTTCAGAAATGTAAACACTCACACATTTGAGGAGACAATGATGTATAGTGGTTCGGTCAAATGACCTACATCCACTCTTGAAGCCTTTGCAATGAGGCTCCACTCTTCCACTAGCAAGTCCTTTGAAGGGGAAGGATCAAACACCCCTTTTTACAACCCTTTACAAGATGTTCACACTTGTACAAGATCTCTCAAGAAGAAGAAAGGTGAACACTTAGCAAAGAATACAACACTTTTCAAAGACTCTTCAAAAGCTCAAGACTCAAACTTTTTGCTCAAAGGGTAACCCTTTCTTTGAGAAAGGGGGTATTTATAGATCCAAAAGTGGATTTAAATTGGGCTCCAAATTCCAAGTGAATTTGGAGTCCCCAGATTGGTGGTCAAAGCGGTGCCACCGCTGTCGCCGGCGGTGCACCACGCTGTCGGCGGTGCCACGCACTTTGTGTCGATCTTTGATCGACGTCTGATGTGTGCGGTTCGCCAGCAGCGGTGCTACCGCTTCATCTGGTGGAGGCGGTGCCACCGCTCCAGCCAGGCGGTTCCACCGCCGTCAGTGAACAGGGCGGTACTACCGCCCCAGACAGGCGGTTCCACCGCCTGTGTGTGTGTGCAGGGGCGGTGCTACCGCTCCAGGCTGGGCGGTTCCACCGCCCCAGGCAGGGCGGTTCCACCGCCCCAGGCTTGGGCGGTTCCACCTCTTGCCCCCATTCGGACAGAGCCGAATGGGGCCTGTTTGTCCTCAACTTGACCTGATGAGTGGCCTGGTTGGCTCCTACTGAATTTTGGGCAGGATTTATTTCTTAAATCCTTGCTCTACTCATGTGCAAATTTACGAACATAACTTAACGTGATTTGATCGGACACCCTTCAAGTCGACTTCCGGCGAGTACTACGGCGAGATTGGTGCAGCCTCGATGCTTCCCTCGGATTTTGCCGGTGGTCTCCCAAAGCATACTCCGGCAAGCCCAACTAGTCTTGGTGGTTTCGAATTTTCCCGAAGTTCCGCGAACCTTCGACGATCTTTGAAATGGACTTTCGAAAACTTCGACAAGTCTCTCGAGTTGATCTTGGATGGTTAAGCAACTCTTTCGAAAATCTCGGACTTAGATGAACCACCGACGGACTTGGCCTTGATAAATCACGTTATGTTTTCCATCGTAGTAATTCCTGCACACTCATCTCAAAGAAAGAGATTAATACAAATATTTCACCACTTGATTTCATCATCAAAATCCGAGATTTAACAATCTCCCCCTTTTTGATGATGACAATCAATTGGTGATGGAGTTATTCTTAACTCCCCCTATGTATATGCCATAAAGAAAAATCGCTTGAATTCAATTTTGAATTCAACATAATTAATTTTAATTTCAAGATTTCAAATTAGACATCAAGGATATCAATGAAGTATACATAAAAAGAAAGCATGATATCAAGAACCCAACTAAGTTTAATTTGGACAGCGCATATCATATTGCAATACACATTTCATTTCTCCCCCTTTGTCATCAATCAAAAAGGAGACGAGGGAATTATAACAACAAGGAGGGTCGGAAAACATCATAGATATGGAAAAGGAAATCAGAAAACCGAAAACCATTCCACAGTGGCCGAAAAGATATATCATGAAGTTAAGACAATATAGATGTCACGATGTAAGGAATACAACATACATGTCAACATACAACATAAGTTTGCATCGTTCAAAAGAAAAACACACAAGCTACTCTTCAGGAGGAATGCCAAGATGCCTATACATGTGATCGATCTTTAAGTTCATCTTCCGCATCTCCTTCAAAATTTCAATTTGCTGTAGTTTTACTTCATTTAACTCTCTCATGATCGGGTCAGTAGTAGATGAAGCAGAAAATGTCACTGATGTAGCTGCAACAAAAGGATCAGGAGGAGGAGATTCATTTCCCCTAAGGACTGGTGTTTCAGGATGGTCTACTACCGGGGAGGTATATCACATCTCCTAGGCTGCCTAACTCCTATTCCATGCTCGATAGTACATCTAAGTCGTCTCAAAG
The DNA here is from genome assembly GCA_024322285.1 of Musa beccarii. Classification (NCBI taxonomy): domain Eukaryota; kingdom Viridiplantae; phylum Streptophyta; class Magnoliopsida; order Zingiberales; family Musaceae; genus Musa; species Musa beccarii. Next base: position 32,237,940 of record CM044396.1, read on the forward strand.
TAGTTTAACATTAATAACATTAAATTTTTCGATTTGTATTGCTTCTTCATCCGGTGAAATCACGGATGTTATGGGCATGCAATAGTCTAGTTATTAAACCTCCATATGGTAACATTGATCCTTTAGAAAGGACCTCTATCATGTGTCTTTGCTGATTAGGTAACCAAAGCGAATTGTTGTCTAGTCATAATCCAATATAAGGTACCTAATTCAAGTGAAACTGATCTCATCATGATGAAAGCGCTTAGGAATAATAATGTTTATCAGTATGTGATGCAAAATTTTAGAGTTAAAAGGTAATAGATGTTCACAACTCTTGGGAATTATTCCTAAATTTGGGTTTGCAAACACAGTTTCTAAAGCTTCTGAGTGAGTGGCACCAACTGTGTCCATATCCCATTTTCCCCGAAAATAACATCCTAGCTCTTTTTCAACAATTCCAATTAATGAGCATATAGTATTATCACATATTTGAATCTCATTACCTAGAAGATAAGTTGACAAGCCATCATCGATCCGCAGTTAAATTAGCATAGAACAACTTAACTAAACGTGGATAAATAGGTTCAATAATTTGCGAGAATAGGTAAAGCCTCTAAGTCCGCAAACCACATTAAAGGTTCTAAGTTTCCTAATTGATTCAAATCAACATACTTTCCTTTGTGAATGGGTCTTGAACCAAATTCAGAAAATCTAAGGAGGCTTCTTGTGATTTAAACAAGGATTGGTCAAATGAATCTACCTCCATCCTTTTCCTTTGTCTCTTGATGTTCTTCTAGGAGCCATTTCTATGAATAATCGAAAATTAATTGAAGAAAGGAATGAAACTTCACAAGAAAATGAAAGAGAAAGAATTCTGTTTTTACCTTAGATTGGTTCTTTGAGATGTAGGAAGAATGAATCACGATGGAGTCTCCTCCTTAGGCTTCTAGATAGGAAGAAATCACACCAATTTGAAGTTTAGAGGAGTTTAGAAGAGTGAGGAGAGGCGGTATGCAGATTAGGGAGGCGGTTCTACCGCCGCCCTAATACCTTTATAGGAGGGTGTTAGGCGGTTCCATCCTTTCGCCCAATAGAAGTGCAGTTCCACCACTTTGTGGTGATTACCCTGCGGTTCCACCGCCAAGATGCATGGTACTCTGCGGTAGCACAAAACCACTTGGATTTTAAGATTTTTTTTTTTTTTTTTTTTTTTTTAAAAAATCTCAGAGATGGGATGAAGTCAAAAGAAATAAATCCATGGAGAATCCGAATCAAATTGATGGAAATCATAGTTTAAACATAATTTCAAGAAAAGACATCAAAAAAATTACTTACTTGGACAGTTTAGCATGCCTAATTCCTTCTAATAAAATCAAATTGTTCCTCATTTAAAGGTTTTAGTAAAAATGTCCGCTAATTGATGATTTGTATCAACAAAATCAAGAGTGACATTTCTACTACTTACATGATCACGTATAAAGTGATGCCTGATGTCAATGTGCTTAGTGCGAGAGTGTTGTATTGCATTTTTAGTTAGACAAATTGCACTCGTGTTATCACACTTTATAGGAATATTTTTTAAGTAGATTCCATAGTCCTCTAGTGTATTTTTCATCCAAATAACTTGTGCACAGCATGCACTAGCAGCTATATATTCAGCTTCTGCTGTAGATAGTGCAACCGAATTTTGTTTCTTGGAAGTCCAAGAAACAAGTGCATGTCCTAGAAATTGGCATGTTAGGATGTGCTTTTTCTATCTAGTTTACATCCACCAAAATCCGCATCTGCATAAGCTTTCAAACTAAAGTTTTCAGATTTTGGATACCATAATCCAAGATTAGGGGTCCCTTTAAGATATCTAAGAATCCTCTTGACCGCTTTCAAGTGAGATAGCTTAGGATTAGCTTGGAATCTTGCACATAGCCCTACTCGAACATGATATCAGGTCAGTTGCGGTGAGATAAAAAGAGCTACCTATCATGCCCCTATAAGTTTTTTGATCAAAGCTTTCTCCATTTTCATCCATATCTAATTTAGTGGAGGTGCTCATAGGAGTGCTAATTTCCTTTGATCCATCCATATTGAATCGTTTTAATAATTCCAATGTGTATTTTGATTGATTTAGAAATATACCATTACTTAGTTGCTTGATTTGAAGTCCTAAAAAGAAATTTAGTTCTCCCATTAGGCTCATCTCAAATTCATCACTCATATCTTTAGCAAATAAATCACATAGTGATTTATTACAAGATCCGAAAATGATATCATCAACATAAATTTGAACAATAAGAAAATTGTTTTCAAAATGTTTAATAAACAATGTAGTATCAACCTTGCCTTTAGTGAAATTATTTGAAATCAAGAAAGAACTAAGCCTCTCATACCAAGCCCTAGGGGCTTGTTTAAGACCATATAAGGCCTTAGTTAGCTTAAATACATGGTTAGGAAATAGAGAGTTTTCGAATCCGGGTGGTTGTTCAACATAAACTTCTTCGGAAATAAAACCATTTAAAACGCACTTTTGACATCCATTTGAAATAATTTAAAATCTTTACTACTAGCATAGGCAAGGAGCATCCTAATGGCTTCCAATCTTGCCACCGGAGCGAAGGTTTCTTCATAATCGATACCTTCTTCTTGGTTGAAACCTTTGGCCACTAGTCTAGCCTTGTTTCTAACCACGATACCGCATTCATCTTGCTTGTTTCTAAAGACCCACTTAGTACCAATAACTAAGTGGTCATTAGGAATCTAGGAACAAGCTTCCATACCTCATTCCTCTCAAATTGATTCAATTCTTCTTGCATTGCGATAACCCAAGAATCATCTTTTAGGGCCTCAACAATGCATTTTGGTTCAACTTGAGAAAGAAAGGCAGCATGGGCACAAAAATTTTTGAAAGAAGAGCGAGTTTGAACCCCTTTCGATGCATCTCCTATAATTAACTCCTTGGGATGAGCATCTACATACTTCCATTCCTTTGGTAAGGAAGGTTGGGAAGAAGATGCATCCAAGATGTTATTTTGAGGAGAGGTTCATTCAAATTCAAATCATCAAGACCAAAATCATCATCAAAATCTTTTTCTTAAATTCGGAAACTTCATTAAAAACCACATGAATAGATTCTTCTATAAGTAAGGTTCTCTTGTTGAAAACACGAAAAGCCTTAGAAGCGGAAGAATAACCAAGAAATATGCCTTCATTGGATTTTGCATCGAATTTTCCTAAGGCATCCTTTTCATTCAAAATAAAGCATTTGCAACCAAAAACTTTAAAGTAAGAAACATTGGGTTTTTATCATTCCATAATTCATATGGAGTTTTGGATAGGGATGGTCTCACTAGAACTCTATTCATCACATAGCAAGCCGTATTCACGGCTTCATTAAAAATATTTTGGTAAATTATATTCATTTAACATGGTTCTAGCCATTTCTTGCAAACTTCTATTTTTCCTTTCTACTACTCCATTTTGTTGTGGATTTCTTGGAGTAGAGAAGTTGTGATTGTATCCGTTTGTTTCACATAAATTTTGGAAGTCATGATTTTGAAATTCACCTCCATGATCACTTCAGTATTGATGAGATCATAAAGCCTTTTCATTTTGAGTGAGTTTACAAAATTTAGAGAAACATTTGAAGCAATCACTTTTATGAGCCAAAAATAGGTCCAAGTGTATCTACTATAGTCATCCACAATTACAAAAGCATATTTGCTACCACCTAGGCTTGTTATGTCAATTGGTCCAAATAAGTCCAAGTGGATCAATTGCAATGGTCTAGTGGTGCTAATGTGATTTTGATTTGAAACTAGTCTTTATTTGTTTTCCTAGTTGACATGCATCACATACCTTATCCTTAACAAATTTCGTGTTTGGGATACCTCTTACTAAATCTCTAGATGAAATCTTAGAGATTAGTTTCATGCTTGCATGGCCTAGCCTCCTATGCCAAAGCCAAGCGTCATCATTCAAAACCGAAAAACACATTTCATTACTTAATTTATCAATATTTATTGTGTAGACATTGTTTTGTTTTAAAGCAATCATGGATATGTTGTTGTTGGGTTTTTCAATAATGCAAACATTGGATTCAAATTTAACAACATAACCTTTATCACATAGTTGACTAATACTTAAAAGATTATGTTTTAAACCATCAACTAGTAACACATCATCAATTGAAAAACTTGATTTGTTACCTATGGTTCCCTTGCCAATGATTTTACCCTTGTTGTTGTCTCCAAAGTGACATATCCTTCTTCTTTGCTAGAGAGCATAGAGAAATGAGATGGATCTCCGGTCATGTGCCTTGAGCATCCACTATCAAGATACCATTTCTTGCTCCTAGCTTGTGAGTTTGTCTACAAAGAGGATTGTTTTTAGGTACCCATTTGATTTTGGGTTCCTTACAAATTGATCTACTTATTTTGTAATTTATCATTGAATTGTTTATGGTTCCTTTAGGAACCCATATCAACTTTTGTGGACTAATTTTCTTGAATGGACATTTGTAGGTAACATGTCCCATTTTGCAACAAAAATTACATTTCAAATGGGGTGATACATGCAATGTAGACCCTTTAACAAAGGTGGTGGGATTTTGGTGAGAACCTCTCACAAATCCGATACCACTTCTATTTCCGACATGACCTTTGTTAGCAAGAATCATGTCTAAGCCCTTGCTACCGACCTTAAACTTGTTTAGGGTCTCTTTGAGTAACAAGTTCTCCTTTTGTTGCATCTAAGTCTTCACACTTAGAGCATGGGGGTAGAGAAGGGTTTTGAAGACTATTGAATTTACTTTGTAATAAAGCATGCTCTTTCTTAAGTAAATTGAACTTCTTACTAATAGTTCTACATTCATCAAACAACTCATGAAAAGCCATAGAAAGTTCATCGAAAGATAACTCTTCATTAAGTAACTCACTAACCTCTTCTCCAAATGCCATTAGAGCGAAATTTGCCTCCTCTTTGTTGCTAGCCTCTTCAATCTCGGAGTCACTTGAATCATCCCATGTGGCCTTCAAGGCTTTTTCTTCTTGAATTGCTTCTTCTTGGCTTGAGGGCATTCATTCTTGAAGTGTCCCGGCTTCTTGCATTCGTAGCAAATGACTTGGTCCTTTTGTGTTCAAATTTGCTTTTGTGTCATTTTGAACTTGTTCTTTCTTATGAATTTCTTAAACTTTCGAGTTAGAAGTGCAATGTCATTGTCACTATCCTCATCACTTGATGTTCCTTTCAAGTGGTCTTCTTGTGTTCTAAGTGCCATATCCTTCCTGTTCTTTGGAAGGGGTTCTCAAGCTCTTCATGAGCATGGCACGTCATCTCGTAAGTCATTAGAGATCCAATAAGTTCTTCAATGGGAAATACTTTAAGATCCTTGGCCTCTTGAATGGCGTGACCTTTGGATCCCAACACTTTGGAAGGGATCTTAAAATCTTAGTTACCAATTCAAAATTCGAAAAACCTTTACCAAGAGCTTTAAGTCCATTGATGACATCCGTAAAGCGGGTGTACATGTCTCCAATGGACTCATTTGGTTTCATCCAGAAAAGTTCGTAGGAATGCACAAGAATGTTGATTTTGGACTCCTTCACTCGGCTAGTGCCTTCATGAGTGATTTCAAGAGTGCGCCAAATATCAAAAGCCGATTCACAAATGGAAACCGATTAAACTCATTCTTATCAAGTGCACAAAATAAGGCATTCATAGCCTTTGCATTGAGCGAAAATCTTCTTCTCCGACTCATTCCATTCACTCATCGGAAGAGAAGATTTTGCGAAACCATTTTCGACAATATTCCAAAGTTCAAGTCCATGGAGATAAGAAAAATTCTCATACTGAGTCTTCCAATACGTATAATCCGACCCATTGAACATAGGTGGGACGAGTAATGGAGAGACCCTCTTGCATACCGGAGTAGGCCATCTCTCTTGGGTTTTAAACCAATATGAGAGCAAACCTTGCTCGATACCAATTGAAAGGATCAAAAGGCACTAAGAGGGGGTGAATTAGTGCAGTGGATTAAAACTCGTATTCTTGAAACCGATTTCTCAAAGAAACAAAAGTTCGTGGAAGAATTCGATTCGACGAAAGAGAACTTGAAAGTAATTGCTAAGAACTTGCAGCCAAGAAATGAAGTGATTTCAGAAATGTAAACACTCACACATTTGAGGAGACAATGATGTATAGTGGTTCGGTCAAATGACCTACATCCACTCTTGAAGCCTTTGCAATGAGGCTCCACTCTTCCACTAGCAAGTCCTTTGAAGGGGAAGGATCAAACACCCTTTTACAACCCTTTACAAGATGTTCACACTTGTACAAGATCTCTCAAGAAGAAGAAAGGTGAACACTTAGCAAAGAATACAACACTTTTCAAAGACTCTTCAAAAGCTCAAGACTCAAACTTTTTGCTCAAAGGGTAACCCTTTCGGTGAGAAAGGGGGTATTTATAGATCCAAAAGTGGATTTAAAATTGGGCTCCAAATTCCAAGTGAATTTGGAGTCCCAGATTACAGTGGTCAAGCGGTGCCACGCTTTGTCGAAGCGGTGCCACGCACTGTGTCGATCTTTGATCGACGATGAAGGTGCCACACGCCCGAGCGGCGGTGCTACCGCTCGATCCGGTGGATGAGGCGGTGCCACCGCTCGCCAGGCGGTTCCACCGCCGTCGATGGCTGGCGGTACTCGCTTTGCATAGCGTTCCACCCGTGTGTGTGTGCGGCGGTGCTACGCTCAGTGGCGGTTCCACCGCCCAGAGCGGCGGTTCCACCGCCCCAGGCTTGGGTGGTTCCACCTCTTGCCCCCATTCGGACAGAGCCGAATGGGGCCTGTTTGGTCCTCAACTTGACACAGTAGTGGCCTGGTTGGCTCCTACTGAATTTTGGGCAGGATTTATTTCTTAAATCCTTGCTCTACTCATGTGCAAATTTACGAACATAACTTAACGTGATTTGATCGGACACCCTTCAAGTCGACTTCCGGCGAGTACTACGGCGAGATTGAGCAGGCCTCCGATGCTTCCCTCGGATTCTTGCGGTGGTCTCCGGCATACTCCAAGCAAGCCCAACTAGTCTTCTACTGGTTTCCGAATTTTCCCGGAAGTTCCGCGAACCTTCGACGATCTTTGAAATGGACTTTCGAAAACTTCGACAAGTCTCTGAGTTGATCTTGGATGGTTCCGGCAACTCTTCCGAAAATCTCTCGGACTTCCGATGAACCACCGACGGACTTGGCCTTGATAAATCACGTTATGTTTTCCATCGTAGTAATTCCTGCACACTCATCTCAACAAAGAGATTAATACAAATATTTCACCACTTGATTTCATCATCAAAATCCGAGATTTAACAATACGAATTGGCTTCGCAATCTGAGAATCGTTCTTACGATAGAGAAAATCACATATGTCCTTGATATAGTAATCTCTACGCCCGACGAAGGGGCAAGCGAGGATGGGATCACTTGTTATGTGTAGTACTTAGATGATTCCACTCTTGCTCAGCGTTATATGTTGGCCTCTATGACTACTGAGTTATAGAGACAACATGAAAATATGGATGCTAATTTCATACTCCTGCATCTCCGCAAACTGTTTGAGGAACAGGGAAGAACTCAGCGATATGAGATATCAAAGAGTCTTTTCCATGCCAGGATGACTGAGGAGACACTGGTTCAGAACCATGTCCTTAAGATGATTGAGTGGATCGAGAAACTCACAAGTCTAGGAATTATCCTAGAGGATAACCTGTGTATGATCTTGTGCTTCAGTCCCTATCAAATTCTTTTTCTCAGTTCATAATGAATTTTAATATGAACAAACTTGAGGTGACCCTCCCAGAGCTCCTCAATATGTTGAGAGAAGCAGAGAGCACCATCAAGAAAGAGAAGTCGGTTCTTTACACTAGTGAGACCAAAAAGAAAAGGAAAGCTGAGAAGACCCTTAAGAAGGGCAAGGGTAAAATGGGTAAGATAAAGGTTGCCAAGAAAGACCTAACAAAGGACAAAGGCCAGTGCTTCCACTACGGCAAAGATGAGCACTGGAAGAGGAACTGCAAAGAGTACCTTGCAGAGAGGGCAAAACAGAAGCTTGCAAAAGCTTCAGGTACATTCATGATCAGTCTCCATTTTTCATAATCTTATGATAACACATGAGTATTGGATACCGGGAGTGCTTATCATATTTGCAATTCGTTGCAGGTTCTGGCAGGAAGTAGGAGATTGAATAGAGGCAAGATAGACCTTAAGATGCGTAATGTAGCAAAGGTTGCTGCATTGGCTGTTAGTAAGGTCACCTTACATCTGCTTGGTGGAGCTATTATTGCATTAGATGTATGCTATTATGTTCCTTCTATTATCAAAAATATTATTTTCATTTCATGTTTGATAGTTAGTGGATATAAATTAGTTTTTGAGAACAATGGTTGTTCAACAATATTAGACGATGAGATCATCACGAGAGGAACGATGCATAATGGTTTATTTATGCTAGATACAACTCCACATATCATGAGTGTAAGTGAGTCTAAGAGGAAACGAGAAGTGGAGAACCAGACAGGAAAGAGTATTAAAACCCTTCGATCAGATCGAGGAGGTGAGTACTTGAGTATAGAGTTCACCCAATTCCTCAAAGACCATGGGATTTGATCCCAATGGATACCTCCTTATACACCACAGCTTAATAGTGTATCAAAAAGGAGGAATCACACATTGTTAGTCATGGTGCGTTCCATGATGTGTTTCGCCAACCTACCCATCTTATTCTGGGGATATGCCCTAGAAATCGCAGCGTATCTTCTGAACAGAATTCCAACTAAATCAGTGATGTCTACTCCATATGAGATATAGAATAGGAAGAAGCCCGATCTTAAAGTTGTTAAGATTTGGGGCTGCCCTGCCCATGTTAAGAGACACAATCCTGACAAGTTGGAATCTAGGACGAAACGGTGCAAGTTCGTGGGATACCCTAAGGAAACTTATGGGTATTATTTCTATCACCCTGAGGACCAAAAGGTCTTTATAGCCAAGAGAGCAGTGATCCTTGAGAATGAACACATTCTTGGTGGAGACAGTGGGAGCATGATAGAGTTGAGCGAGGTTGGAGAACCTAGCTCAAGTACCATTTCACAACCAGAGTATGTCAGATACCTAGCACACAAGTTATAACTTTACGTAGGTCCGATAGAGTATCACATCCTCTTGAGAGATATGTGGGACATATCAGAAGAGAGGATGATGAGGATATTGATCCTCAGACCTACGAGGAGGCTATTATGAGCATAGACTCCGGGAAATGATAAGAAGCCATGAATTCAGAAATGGATTCCATGTACTCCAACAAGGTTTGGAACCTAGTTAATGCACCCGAGGGTATTATATCCATTGGCTGCAAGTGGATCTTCAAAAAGAAGATTGAAGTAGATGCAAATTGTAACTTCAAAAAGAAATTATAACATTGCATGCATATCGCAAAAGAAGTCAAGAAAATGCACATCTTTGAATACAATTTGCTTGCACTCCTCAAAGGAACATAGAAAAACTTGCTATCATCACGACAAGTGCTATCTTGCCTATCATGATAAACTTACGATGCCTAAATGTTATATGATGTGATTAATAGCTAGTATATTTGTAATATTTGTATATCCTTGAAAACTAGCTATGATGTTACTTCTCCTTTTTGTTGATGACATACGGGGAGAAGTAGATTGATGACTTCATGCAATGTAATGATGCTTGAATATTTTATATATTTGCATGATGGATTTATATTTCTCACTACATGAATGATACATGTTACTTAGATTTGAGATAATCCAAGGGTTCTATCAATTGCATATTGATAGGGAGAGTTTGGTTAAACTCCGGGGAGTTAAGGTTAACTCCATTAGTCATCAATTAGTTGACATCGTCAAAAAGGGGGAGATTGTTGAATCTCGGATTTTGATGATGAAACTAATTGATTGTGTTTTGTTGTTTAATTGCGTGTTGAGTTACGCAGGTCTACTATCGATCAAGATTAGACAGTTGATGCTGGAGGAATTGACATTGCGTCGGAGGTGATCACGTCAGGATATTGGATGTCGAGCCGGAGGTTCGGTCGACAATCGGCTGAAGGCTTTGTACATCGGGCATCGGGCCAAGAAGAGCGTGTTGCTGTCACACCCCTCCCCTGAATCATCACATTCATGAGATGTGATCCTATCTTAAATCCATAATAATATAATTCATCAACGATTCAATCCAGGATCCATTCTGACAATTTGAGGATCGTAAGAACCATTCAAATCAATATTCACAATTCATCAACCTGTACATTTCATAATATCATACTCCACTTCCCTTAAAGATTCATAAAATTCAAAGCTAACTTAACTAAACATCAACCACAACATAAATCCATAATCATAGAAATATATACAATTACAAAACATAATATTTACCGCAAGTTCATATCCTTATGCAATTTAAACTTATCATTCCATCAACATGAGCGGTCATTTAAACTTTTACAACACATAAGTGTCAACATATCCTTAACATTTCATCAGAAGTAAAGTATACTATACAACAAAAGACTTATCAACTAACAAAGATTAGCCCAAAAATCTTCTAGCCTTTTTTTACTTCAACCCAATTCTAGCTTTTCCGTGCGTGACAAGCTAACCTGAAAAAAATTATATATAGCAACGGGGTGAGCATAAAGAGATCAGCAAGCGACTAACATATCCATGGCGATAGGAGCAATTCAAGCAGGCTTGGTATCAAAATACAAAAGCATAGCTATAAGTGTTCAATGAAAAGCATCTCATTTGATATAAAATCACAAAGGATTATCTCATTTGAAACCGGCATTATACATAACAATAGGAGAAAGGAAATTGGAGCATTTCATTAGCAAAAGAAGCATTTAGGTACATATCAAAGGTGTAAGAGTGTTTGGGAGCATAACAATGACATACGAAGCATTTCAAAGTATAACAAGTGAACTGAATAACAAAAACAAGCTTGTATGTCATTTTTGATGTAGCATGCATTCTATTTTTATCCAAAGCATAAATATAATCTCGTAGGCAAAGCTTTGGATCTCATATCAAATAAACATAGAGGGTGCTGTGGGACCATATTCATAACGTGATTCATCCATTTCTGGATGACCACCAAATATTAGTCTCCCACGTTTGGGAGCTTCATCCACCCACGTCTGAGTGAAGTCAATGGGGCCGGCAGAGCAATCACGGGCTCTAAGCATAACTCCCTTTACCATTTCTGGCAAAAATTCATATTATCCCACAAGACACCAGAGTATAAAAGGATAGCATGAATAATAACATTGGCACATATCGGAAGCACATGCGGAACAACGAAAATATGCGTGTGCCTTTACGAAACAAGATAATGTAAACATGAACATTACATATAGATTTCAGGTATATAAACAATTTTAGGATGAATAATACAAGAATTTTCAAAGGACCATTATAAAACTCAATTGAAGAAGAATTTAGTAGAAGTTAGATTTCCAATAAGATGAAACATGAATAGGCAAAACTCAACTAAATTTCAGGTCTGATAGAAATTGAGTGGTACATTTCCTGAATTGTTTGAGTGACCAAATATGGTCCAATTCGCTCATAATAGGTGTCATTGGAAATCTGTATCAAACTATTTTCAGATGAACTTAGATTTGTAAATTTTTGAGTTTCTAACAGGAAGTTACAACAAATAGAGTAAAGAAAGGTCAGAATTGATCATCTCTGTTTTGCAGAATTGGTATAATGAATTTAAACTGATGTTTCAGAGGGCAAACATAATTCAAAATTTCCAAATCATATGTCAAACGAAAGATACACGAATCTAATATCCAAATAATCAAAATTTTCATAATTCAGAATTTTCATCAGAGAGTTATGAGCCATTTAGTAACAGAAGGTTAGGAGCTGTAGTATCTGTTTCACCGAATACATGAGGTCTTTTCATTCATATATTTGGATAGATAAATTTACTCCAAATCTTTAAATTTTTATGTCAAATGAAAGCTCTATAAGTCTTCTTTGTATGAAAAAGGTTTCTCCTCAATTAGGCTTTAGTACAGAAAGTTATGTCTACATGAGTACTGAAAGGTCAAAAAATCTAAAAATTTCCAGATTCAACATTTGATGTATAAATGGCATAGATATCTTCAATGAAGCTACAATCTTCCAATTTTTCTCAGAATCAAGATGAAACAAGGATCAAAATTTATCTCTAGGATGGGGTTAGAACACTTGCCTTATAAAAGTTTGATTCCCAACTATGGAGAGTTGATGCAAAACCTTGAGCTAAGATGAAAGTTCTTCTTCTCTTTCAATTCCTTCTCCTTCAATTCCTTCTCCTTCTCCTCTACGTTGGCAGCAAGCTTCTCATGTTAAGTTTTCCTTAACTCCTCATCTATTTACTTAAGTTTTAGCTAATACAAAGATAGGTGGCAAGCATGCATGAGGAAAACATGTGTCATCCACATAATTAACACAAGTGGCTCATTCTTATGTTAGCTAATGCCACTTGTCCTCTCTTTTTCTTTCTTTCTTTCTTTTTTTTCTTAAAAAACTGAATATCAATCTTTCATAAATCCTATATAATTGTTAATATTCACATTTTGGTCCCTAACACTCAACTTTCAACATAAAAATATTTAGTGCTAAAGGATTATTAAAAGAAACCCTCATATTTACAAATAAGTCCTTTTAAATTTTTTTCAAAAATGAGGGATGTTACAGTTGCGCCAAGGATATCGGGGTCGTGGAGGTCAATTGCCGATTGGGCAACGGACCGCAAGAGAGGATGATGTGCCGAAGGATCGGACGAAGCGTCGACCAATGATGTACCGGGCAACTGAATGTCAATTCGTGTTATAATAATTGTCTAGATCGAAGTGGGGTGTTTGTTTGTGCAGGAGTAACTACGATAAGGATGAAGACGTAAAGTGAAACAAAGGGCTGAAGTCAAGTGCGATGGATCGTTGAGAGTTCGAGTGTTCGATGGAAGTCTGAAGATTCGTTGGGAGTGCTGCCGGAACCGGTGGAGAACGAGTAGGGAGCTTGCCGAAGGGTTTTCGGAAGTTCGCTGGAAGGTTCGTCGGAAGTTCGCGGAGCTTGCCAAGAAAGATCGGAGCTTACCAAAGAAGCTCGGGAGAACTCGCCAAAATCATCGTGGAGTCCGAGAGCTTGCCAGGAGTCCGCAGGATGGTTTCCGAGGGATCGTCGGAAGATCGCCGGAAGTTTTGGAAGCTCATGGGAAGAAGACTTGAACTTTGTAATAGCTTAGGAATGTCTTTAAATTTATAGTTAGCATATTAATTTAGGTTATGATTAGGTGTTAATCCTATAAACCCAAAGTAGGGGCCATTGGGCCTTGATTTTGACTACTTTGGGCCAAAGTTTTTGGCCCAAACCGAACTAGCACAACTGGGCGGTAGCACCGCCCCAGGCTAGGCGATAGCACCGCCAAAGAAATGCCGCGTCTTTGGCGATAACACCACCTGACTGGGGCGGTAGCACCGCTGGTGGGAAGCGAGAGCACCGCCCTGTTGTGTCTGGTGGGGCGGTAGTACGCCTATTTGTGTCGATCTGCTAGGCGGCGAGCGATAGCACCGCCTCTGACAAGCGGTAGCACCGCCCCAGCACTGGGAAACTCAAATTGAGTTCAAATTTGGAGCCCAAATTTGAACCTCTTTGAGTCTATAAATACCCCTCCTTTCTTAGCTGAAAGAGAAACCTTAAGAGTTAGATTTTGAGCAAATAAGTCTTGGGAAAGTCTTATTCTTCATTTGCTTAAGTATTCACCTCATTTCCTTCTCTTTGTGAAAACTTGCAAGAGTGTGAACCTCTTGTAAAAGGGTTGTAAGAGGGGTATTTGGTCCTTCCCCTTCAAAAGGATTTACTAGTGGAAGTTGGGAGCCTCATTGGCGAAGGCTTCGGAAGTGAATGTAGGTCGGATGACCGAACCACTATAAATCGATTTGCATTTACTTTCTCGCAACTTACTTTGCTGCAAACCATTTTCATATGCTGCCTTATTTACTCAACTTCATCTTCATCTTATTACGTATGCTTTAAAGTTAAAACGTAATCTTTCTGGGTTCAAACGAAATGTTGCATTCATTCATACGAAGTTTCCGAACTTGTTTTAATCGCTGAATATTTATTGTTCCTTACTGCTGCACTAATTCATCCCCCCCCCTCTTAGTGCCACTCGATCCCTAACAATTAGTATCAAAGCCACGTTCTTTCTCTTTCGGATTTACACCCGTGAGAAATAGCTCTAAATGGTTTTTAAGAGGGCTTTTCGGTTTTTCATCCATCGTTCTTTAATGGATCGGACTATACTTATTAGAAAACTCGAATGAGAGTTTTCATACTTTCAATGGACTTAGATTTATGGAACATTATTCAAAACGGTTTTCAACTTCCCTCTAAACCGACGAACGAATGGTCGGACTTAGAGAGAAAATCTTTTTCCTTGAATGCAAAGGCTATGAATGCCTTATTTTGCGCCTTAGACAAGAACAAATTTAATCGGATTTCTATGTGTGAAACAGCTTTTGACATTTGGCGAACTCTTGAAATCACGCATGAGGGAACTAGTAGAGTTAAAGACTCGAAAGTGAACCTTTTATTGCATGATTTTGAGCTCTTCCGAATGACACCAAGCGAAACTATTGGCGATATGTTCACCTGGTTCATGGATGTCGTCAATAGCTTAAAAAATCTTGGTAAATATTTTTCTAACTTTGAACTCACTAACAAGATTTTAAGATCCCTCCCAAAGAGTTGGGATCCAAAAATTATGGCTATTCAAGAGTCTAAAAACTTGAATGATTATTCACTTGAAGAACTAATCAGGTCATTAATGACCTATGAAATGACACTCTTGGAACATGATGAACATGATGAATATTTGAACCACCTTCTAAAGAACAAGAAGGTTTTTGAACTTCGAACAAGAGAATGCCACTTGAGTGATGACTCAAGTGATGAGGACAATGAAGAGGACCTTGAACCTTTAATCGATTTTAATAAGTTCATTAAACAAAAATCTAAAATCAACAATGAACTTGAATGGAGGAAGAGACCAATGAAGAAGAAGAAGGCTCACCGAGAAGAATCAAGGAAAGAAGAAGCAAACTACGCATTAATGGGCTTCGTCAATAAGGTAAGTAACTTAACTCCCTTGAGTTGTTATGAAATTACATGATGTTTTTCTTGAGTGCTTAACTTAGTTAGTAGGAAATAAAGTTTTATTTTATGCTTTTTCTTTCTAGGATTTTTGAAAAGTAAATTTTTTGATGAATGATGTATGATGATTTGTGATAATGATTGTATACCTATTATGATTAATCCACGCATGTGTATCTTAATGTGTTTATTGCTTTTCATGATGCTTGATGATTTTATTTTATGCATGAGCTTTTGAAGTAATAAAGTGTCATATTGTGATGATGAAACTTATTTTTGGAATTTATAAATTGATGCATGATTTTGACAAAAATTTGAACATGGCCTTTTAACATAAAAATTGAAAGTGTGTTATCATTTTTATGTATTTGGTCTTGACGGTTTTATGACTAAGCTTGTGTTTTATTTTGATACATGTTTTCATAAAAATTTTGAATATGCTCACATCAAATTGCTTAAAATGAAAATGTATTTTTTCATTCTATTGAGATGAATGAATTCATGTTATGAGTCTTGTGAATCTCATGAAAATAAACATGAAAAATATTTTAAAAAATGTGCCTCATGTTTTCGGTATTAATGATTTTCTCTTGAAACTTACTCTTTGGACCTATATGAAAAACATGAGTATACTCATATGAACGTCAAATCACTTGAAATAGAACACACAAAAAATGAGAAATTGCACTATCATGATGCTTTACGTGTAATGCTTTTGATCTTAATGGGCTAAATGACAACTTGTATTTCAAAGTAATACAATGATGACTTTCATATAAATAATTGGACATACCTTATGTAATCATCATTTATAATGATAGTTGGTTGTCATGCTTAATGATTTTATGATATCATGAGTATTTTAAGGCATTATGTCTTGATGACAAACTCATGTTTTGGTCTTAAATTTGATACTCATTTTAAAAACATGAGCACACTTGTATGAAACAAACAACTTAAAAAGAAGATATTTTTCCTATCTTATCGAGATTAATGATTTCATGATATTTTGTGAATCTTGAAATTGATTTTGATGATTCGATTATGAGTTCTAAGTTAATAATTTGATTTGAATGAGCTTAAACTACATTGTGATCTTGATAACTTGAGTCTTTCAAGATCTCTTACGTCATACCATGATTCTCCCATGTTGTTGAAGAAAAAATCCAAATGAATCATAAATTATTTTCTCTTAACTTATTGATACTCAACTTGAGAAAATATGTTTTGAAGATTGAAACATTGCATGCACAATTTGATTTTTCTTCTATGTTTCAATACACATGACTTGATGATTGAAATATTAATGCAAACACTTAAAATATCACTTGTCATGATTTGAATATTGATTTAAAAGAAATTTTTGCTTGACTTGATATCTTTTATGAATTTGAATAAGACTTATTAAAGATTCTTGATTCATCTCTTGATCTCTTGAAATCATGACCTTGAATTCTTGACTTGAGATATTTTTGGGAATCAAAATATTCTCCTCCTTAATTGCTTCTTTTTATCATTGCTATTATACCTCCCATGATTTATGTTGTAGAGAAAGAATTTATAAATCATGATGCAATGAGATCTCTTATACAATAATAAAATGCTTATGTGATTCTTTGCTAAAGAAAATATCTTGATTCTTATGAAATGTGATCTTGATGAAAATTCCTATACATGAATTAAGTTGCTCTTTGTGCTATATCTTTTCAAATGAATCATGAGCCTTGTTGTCATATATTTCATGATCCTAGAAGTGACATGATTTCTTTGTCTTGTGTGATAAATTAAATATTTGATAAATGAAATTTACTTTATGATGAAGAATCATTGAAGCATGACTTGATCTATGAGAATGCTATGTTCTTATGCATCATGATTTTAGGTTGTATATCCTTTATCATGAATTAGAACTTGATGCTAAAGAAAATATTTATGAATTATGATTTTGATTTCTCGGAACTATATGCTTAGAATTTGTTTTACAATCATGATCTTGATCTTGCTAAAATGAAAAGTTATGAATCATGGATGATATCTTTTGGTTTTGATTCTTGTTGAATTTACATATTGATATCCTTAATGACATGATTTCTCATGTTTCAATACCATCTTGTATACATCATGTGATGATTGATATATTGATTGATGCAAATTTTTCATTGGTTCCTCCCTTCTTTTCGATAATGATAAAGGGAGAGTTAAATTGCTAACTTGTGTATCAAAAGAGAAAAATTTGCTAGCTTAAACATTGAGAAGTAAAATGTTGCTATCTCAAGAAAGGCAAAAATCTTGCTCAACTTCACTTTTTTCAACAAAATTGCTTGCATCTTTGTTACAAATTATTATTGAATCTCATGCAATATTATTTGTAGTATTAATCTTCCCTTTCTTTTTGACATTGATAAAGGAGGAGAAGGCTTTTGCTAGATTGCATATTACAAATGAATGCAAAAGTCCTAGCATGCAGAGAAAGCAAAACTTGGAAGCTTGCTCTTCTCAAAAGAGAAGAAAGAAATTATAAAATTGCATACATATCGCAAAAGAAGTCAAGAAAATGCACATCTTTGAATACAATTTGCTTGCACTTCTCAAAGGAACATAGAAAAACTTGCTATCATCACGACAAGTGCTATCTTGCCTATCATGATAAACTTGCGATGTCTAAATGTTATATGATGTGATTAATAGCTAGTATGTTTGTAATATTTGTATATCCTTGAAAACTAGCTATGATGTTACTTCTCCTTTTTGTTGATGACATAGGGGGAGAAGTAGATTGATGACTTCATGCAATGTAATGATGCTTGAATATTTTATATATTTGCATGATGGATTTATATTTCTCACTACATGAATGATACATGTTACTTAGATTTGAGATAATCCAAGGGTTCTATCAATTGCATATTGATAGGGAGAGTTTAGTTAAACTCCGGGGAGTTAAGGTTAACTCCATTAGTCATCAATTAGTTGTCATCATCAAAAAGGGGGAGATTGTTGAATCTCGGATTTTGATGATGAAACTAATTGATTGTGTTTTGTTGTTTAACTGCGTGTTGAGTTACGCAGGTCTACTATTGATCAGGATTAGACAGTTGACGCTGGAGGAATTGACGTTGCGTCGGAGGTGATCACGTCAGGATATTGGATGTCGAGCCGGAGGTTCGATCGATAATCGGCTGAAGGCTTTGTACGTCGGGCATCGGGCCAAGAAGAGCATGTTGCACCAAGGATATCGGGGTTATGGAGGTCAATTGCCGATTGGACAATGGACCGCAAGAGAGGACGATATGCCGAAGGATCGGACGAAGCGTCGACCAATGATGTATCGGGCAACTGAATGTCAATTCGCGTTGTAATAATTGTCTAGATCGAAGTAGGGTGTTTGTTTGTGCAGGAGTAACTACGATAAGGATGAAGACGTAAAGCGAAACAAAGGGCCGAAGTCAAGTGCGATGGATCGTTGGGAGTTCGAGTGTTCGATGGAAGTCCGAAGATTCGTTGGGAGTGCTGCCGGAACCAGCCGAGAATGAGTAGGGAGCTTGTCGAAGGGTTTTCGGAAGTTCACCGGAAGGTTCGTCGGAAGTTCACAGAGCTTGCTAAGAAAGATCGAAGCTTCCCAAAGAAGCTCGGGGGAACTCACCAAAATCATCGTGGAGTCCGAGAGCTTGCCGGGAGTCCGTAAGATGGTTTTCGAGGGATCGTCGGAAGACCGTCGGAAGTTCACCGGAAGAAGACTTGACTTGCGGACTTTGTAATAGCTTAGGAATGTCTTTAAATTCATAGTTAGCATATTAATTTGGGTTAGGATTAGGTGTTAATCATATAAACCCAAAGTAGGGGCCATTGGGCCTTGATTTAGACTAGTTTGGGCCAAAGTTTTTGGCCCAAACCGAACCAACACAGTTGGGCGGTAGCACCACTCAGCGCTTGGAAAGCCAGGTGGTAGCATCGCCTGGCTGGGGCGGTAGCACCGCCTGGCTAGGGCGGTAGCACCACCCCTGCTGTGTCTGGCTAGGGACCGCCCCTGCTATGTCGGTCGGTCCGATGAGGCGAGCACCGCCTTTGATAGGCGGTATACCCCGCCAGACAGGAAACTCAAATTAAGTTCAAATTTGGAGCCCAAATTTGAACATCTTTGAGTCTATAAATACCCCTCCTTTCTCAGCTGAAAGGGAAACCTTGAGAGTTAGATTTTGAGCAAATAAGTCTTGGGAAAGTCTTGTTCTTCATTTGTTTAAGTGTTTACCTTATTTCCTTCTCTTTGTGAAAACTTATAAGAGTGTGAACCTCTTGTAAAAGGATTGTAAGAGGGATATTTGGTCCTTCCCCTTCAGAAGGATTTGCTAGTGGAAGTTGGGAGCCTCATCGGAGAAGGCTTCGGAAGTGGATGTAGGTCAGATGACCGAACCACTATAAATCGGTTTGCATTTACTTTCTCGCAACTTACTTTGCTGCAAACCATTTTCATATGCTGCCTTATTTACTCAACTTCATCTTCATCTTATTACGTATACTTTAAAGTTAAAACGCAATCTTTCCGGGTTCAAACGAAACGTTGCATCCATTCGTACGAAGTTTTCGAACTTATTTTAATCGCTGAATATTTATCGTTCCTTATCGCTGCACTAATTAACCCCCCCCCCCCTCTTAGTGCCGCTCGATCCCTAACATAATGGATATCCAATAAGATAGGGGGTTCAGCAAATATCTCAAATCCGAACCTCTACTCGTCGCAACACCTACCATATGTGTGTGACCCTCTAGGCCCAATATCGAGCTGGCCGTGAGTCATACTTATCAGAACTCCTTCTGACTTAGTGAATTATTATTTCTATAATAATTCATCCAACTCATCGACTACGGACGTACCAGGCCACTACGCCGCGGCCCCTAGATGATACAGAGGAATCCAATCCTTTGGACCTATTTGTCCTCAGTTACCATGTATCTATAATCTCTCATCCATCTAATATCCCAAAGACCCTATACCGGGCATGGTGCTGTCAGCCCATACGGTCTCTTCTCGAGTCTTGCTCTTGTCGGATTCTTCCGGAGAACTCTTTCTCTCTCAATCCGAATAACCTTGGCCAAGGATTTGTTCGAGCAAGAACACATAGGATATTCCTCTCATGATACCGAGAGCGGATGATCCTCTATTGACACTCAATAGCCCTCGTAAGGTTGGCTACCACTCCCAATGACCGGTTGTACTGGATGTGAAACTTTCCAAACCTATAAGTCCGGTATCAAAGAGTGGAGTACTCATACAGGATATCCTTGGTGTCTCAAGTCTAAGGACCAGATACACTACTGGGATTACGAAATCGCTGTCTGACATGAGGTATCATTAACCATCTAGCATTCCGTAGGCAGATCAATCAATGAACTCATTCTCCAATGAGCACCTGCACTATACCCTTAGCGTCCCCACACGAGTAGCTATGAGACCAGCTACCTCCATCATATGAACGGGTATACAACACACCAGTCTATCCGGTTATCTCGATGTCCTTCTCGAGTAACCTATGACCAGGATAATTTAGGGTATGTGTTTAAAAGTGAATCGATCTCATTATCGTGATCTCATCATAATCCGATTCCCATTGTACAGATCCAAGGACATCACAATATACATCTAGATAATGTAAGATAATGCCAATAATCATAAGCAAAGAGATTAACGCAGCGTGTTACAGGTGCAATCACTCATGTGATTGGCTTGTAGGGCACCTATAACTAGCAGTCGGAAGTTCATTAGAAGGTTCGTCAGAAGTTCACGAAGCTTACCGAGAAAGATCGGAAGCTTGCCAAAGAAGACTTGTTGAAACTCACCAAGATTGTTGTGAAGTCCAGGAGCTTGTCAGGAGTCCGTAGGAAGGTGTCCGAGGGTTCGTCGGAAGGCCGTCGGAAGTTCGCCGGAAGCTTGCAGGAAGAAGACTTGACTTGTCAGATTTTGTTTTGCTTAGAAAATATCTTTAATTTCATAGTTAGTATGTAATTAGGATTAGATTTGGGAGGTAATTCCTTTAACCCTGTTAGGGGCCACCTTAGCCCGAATTAGGACTATGTTGGGCTAGATGAAAAGCCCAAACAATGCCCTAGTGTCATGTCAGGCGGTGGCACCGCTAGTTGGGCGGTGGAATCGCTTGAAAGCTCAATCTTCAAGACTGAGTCTGGGCGATGGCAGTGCCCACTTACAGTGTGTCTGGGCGGTAGAACCGCCCAATACACTAACAGTGGCAGAGTGCCAAGCGGTGGTACCGCCCAGCACTAGCGGTGGTACCACCAGAACCTGGTAGACCTAGGATGGGATGATTTTTGGTTCCAAATTTAAATCCAATTAGAGCCTATAAATTCTCCTCCCATCCCTGAGTTGAATACATAAGCACACAATCTTTGAAAGAAACAAAACGCTGAAAAAATTATTCCAAAACATCCCTCCTCTAGCCTTAGAAAGTTTTTAGCTTAAAGAGAAGAGTGAGTGCTTGTAAGGTTACTTCCTAAGCCCGTCAAAAGGAGAAAACACTGTAAGAGAGTTTGTCTTCGCCCATTGGAAAGAAGACAACTAGTAGAAAGTCTGTGGCCTCAAGTGAAGAGGAATCAGGAGTTGACATAGGTCGGATGATCGAACCACTATAAAAATTGGGTTTACATTTATTTCTTGTTGTTTATCCTTACTGCAAACCTTCTGTACTACTGCTCTACTTCCTCATCTCTGTAAACATCTTTAAGTTAGAGTTTTTCCAATATGATTTCACCGATATGGCTTTCATAATATGAAAAGTGGTTTTTATCATACGAAGAATTCTAAAATCACACAAACTTGTCGTAATTTACCGTTATACTAATTCACACACACACCCCCCCTCTTAGTACCAAACTAATCTTAATAGTTGGTATTAGAGATCGGTATTTCTCTTTTGGATTCACACCCAAGAGAAATGGCTCTTTTCGGATTTCAAGAGGGTTTTTCGATCGTTCATCCTCCCTTCTTTAACATGTCGGACTACACCTATTGAAAAACTCGAATGAAAGTTTTCTTACTTTCTTTAAATTTAGATTTATGGAATATTATTGAAAATCATTTTTAAACTCCCTCTAAACCAATGAACGAATGGTTGGATTTAGAAAAAAAAAATTTATTAAATGCAAAAGCTATGAATGTCTTATTTTGTACCTTAGATAAAATTGAATTCAATCATATTTCTTCTTGCAAATCGGCCTTCAATATTTGGCACACACTTGAAATCACGCACGAGGGCACTAGTAGAGTCAAAGATTAGAAAGTAAATCTCTTAATGCACAATTTTGAGCTTTTCTGAATGGTACCAAGCGAGACTATCGGTAACATGTACACCCGTTTCAAGGATGTCATCAAAAATTTGAAAAGTCTTGGTAAATATTTTTTGAGTTTTGATCTTATTAATAGGATTTTAAGATCCTTTCCAAGAGTTAGGATCCAAAAATAACGACTATATAAAAGTCTAAAGACTTGAACGTTTATTTACTTGAAGAACTAATCGGATCTTTAATGATCTATGAAATAACTCTTGAACTTGATGAAAATGAGAATTACCTTCCAAAAAATAGGAAAGATATGGAGGGCTCAAAATGATCTTTCTCATAGCAGGTCCACTTTTAAATATTTTGAGCCAGAGGCTGTTGCTCACACTAGTCATTAAGTTAGATTTATCTGAAAGATAACTTAGTTATTATACTATATTTATCATATCTGAAGGATAACTTATGAGCAACCCTATCTGGCTTAATTAGAAAAAACTAGCCAGGATATGAGTTAGATGGATCTTCTTTAACATAGAATGGTGTATGCGATTTATTTTCAAGGAGGATTTAACAAATAAATTTTGATTTAAACTACCCCATAATTATACTTGACATGCTGCTAATGATGAAGATGAAAACAATCTACCTTGGTCCAGACACCATATCATCCGCTAGCTAATATTATAAGACTCATGTCACACCTGACATCTTTAAATGTAATCAATTAGCGAATTGGATTATCAAAAAATCCAGAGTAGATAGATTAATTAATTTTCTTTGAAGGAAGGAATCGTTTCCTCAAATTGGTTTCCTTTTTATATAGTGACACTCGAGAGGTTCTTTTTCGAACTTCGAGATCTTAATTGATATCTTATTATTTTGAAAAAAAAAATTGTATAAATATGTACCAATAAAGCAGACTAGGATGTGCCTACAATTCCATCCACTTTGTTTAGCCCGTTGCATGGCATACCAACGGTTCATATTATGATTTAATTCACCGTTTTTAATCATACAAATAAAGAATCGTGACAGCTAAGGAGTTCGATTTTTTTTTCTTTTTCTCTTTTTACGTTATGACTCAAATCAAAGCAGTTTAACGGGTGCAGAGCCAATGTCCATACCAGTTAACTACGCGGTGGTTCCTTATTGGGTTTTAGATTTTCGGGTCCACCAACATGCCCAAAAAGTAGTACACCAATCTAGTAATTCCAATCATATCCGGGATTGCTTCAGTAATTTAGTCATGCCATGCGGCAACCACATCATCTCCGCCCTCCCCAATCTTTTCTCGAAGCGAAGTTGCGTCGTCGGCGCTGTCCTCTCTTCCGGCGTGGGTTCCCGTCTGACCGTTGCAAAGGTAATTGGGGTTCTTTCTATTCATTTCTTCATCTCGCTGATCTGATCTCCATTAGAAAAGGTTTTAGGATTCATCAAGCTTTAAGGCTTTTGTCCATTTCTCTAAATATGGAAGAGTGTCTGACCATTCGGAAAGGGTTTTGCCTCCACGGTCTGTTCTGCTGTGGTTCTTGCTTGTGAACTTTGATTTTAGTGGGATCCTTTCCTTTAGAGTCACTTTAATGTTTTTTTGATGGGAGATCCGTGTTGATCTTTGTGTTTGGCACTCCACTATGCCTTAACTCTGATCATAAGCTCAATTGGAAATGCTGAATCTTAGATGGGTTGGGCTGCTTTGTTTTAGAGGTTTAGCTATGTGTTATATAGATGCTACTTTGTTGTCTTTTTTGTGTGTAATTGTTCTTTCAAGTAATACTTGTCATAATGATAGTTTTAAATAGGACACGAATCCTACTCTAAGGATGTTAGCATAAATGAGACGACTTTCAAGCTTATGGTGGTTGGGGTTTTGATAGGCTACTGAACTTATGTTCTAGGAAACAGTGAAATCGTTCTCCTCTCTGTCGTTGAATATTTTTACAGGAGGTAACCATGGATATATAAAGAACCAGTGACCCCCTTACCACAAATCTTTTTTCACTTAAGCAAAAGGCCGGTGTTCTTTAAATACAACAATATTGTTATTGATATGCACTACTATAATAAAAATGCATAATATATATCATACATGTAGGCATAGGCCTTGTTTATGTTATATAGATTTTGTTATCCTTTATCTCGCCATGAGCAATTGCCAGAACATTTAACTTTTTACTCATTTCAATATAGAGTAGTAGTAAACGAAATAATAGATAGCGAATGGATCAGTTTGAAAATAAATGAGTTGTTGGTCATGGAATATTATTCCTGTCAGACATCAACCTAATGAAAATAACAATGGAAATTTTAGAGGATTTTGTCTCTTTGTTGAAATAAAAAAATAGATCTAAGGGCCTCGAGCCAGATTTTTCTCGTTCACATATAAATACTCAATTTCATATCAAGAATGATGAGTCACTAGCTGAGATCCTCATAGTTGAGGCAAACAAAGATATTATGATTGCCATTCTTTTCCAGTCCTTGTTACTGAGGGTTTCTAGTTTGAGCCACTTTGTTGTCTTCATTAAAATAGTGCATGTGTTGGGGTCTTCTATTAGGACTCACTCTTTAAAGTATCAGGTAAAACCTAATATTTGGTTTATTCTGATTTTATCTTTGGCCAAACTAAGTAGATAGTCGGGATTGCATGTTTTACTTCATCGCATTGCTTTATTCTTGCAACTGTCAGTTAGTGTTTAAATTTTGAAATTCTTGACTTATTCTATTTTCTATTTTTACTGGTTCTGATAACTGAAGTATTTAGTTAGAAAGTGATCTAGTCGTGCTTGACAAAGGTACCTTCTAATTCATGTCACATGATGTTCCTTTTCCGTGCAGATGAATGTAGAGAAGCTCATGAAGATGGCTGGTGCCGTTCGCACTGGGGGAAAGGGCAGCATGCGCAGGTTTATTTTTATTATATCGCCAATGTTTAGATACTAGTACCTTCACCGGTTGATTATCTGTGGTAATGATTAGAGGTTAAATATTTTGTCAATGTGCAATTTTGCTAGTACCCTTTAGAGGTCAGTTAAATCAAACACTTTAAGTGCCTTATTTTGTTTGTCTGCATTTTGATCAGAAAGAAGAAGGCAGTTCACAAGACTACTACAACTGATGATAAGAGGCTTCAAAGCACCTTGAAGAGAATAGGCGTGAATGCCATTCCTGCTATAGAAGAAGTTAACATTTTTAAGGATGATCTTGTTATTCAATTTGTTAACCCTAAGGGTAAAGCACATCACATTCATTAAAAGAAACACTAAATTATAGCTAAATGATTTACTGAATTTTTCCACATTTTCTCAGTGCAAGCTTCAATTGCAGCCAATACATGGGTCGTTAGTGGGTCTCCTCAGACAAAGAGTATGTGACTTGACGAGTATCTGTTAGATTGGCCTGGTGTTGATAAATATGAGATGATACATTAAAATTTTCTTTTGGATTTTAGTTGTCATCTTTTCTGGAATCCCTTACTTAACTAAGACAACTCAAACATGATTTTCTTGTGACAGAACTTCAAGATCTGCTACCTGGGATCATTAGCCAACTAGGTATTCTTATTTAATGTTATTATAGTTTGGACATTATGTTTAGCTTTCATTATGGCATTTTTATCACTGCGAAGTTACTAACTTGCAATTGTACACTATGGTGGTCTTGAGTGTGTAGCTTCTATACAATATGTGGCTGTTGATCAGTTTTCATTTTGTCTTGCTCAATCATCTAGATTCATGTTGATTATGTCCCGTTGCTGTTCCCAAATGTTGAATGCTACTGGTGTCAAATATTTTGTTGCTTACTAAATGTGGTTGTTTCTACTTTCTACTGTGTTTGCGTTGTAATATGGGATAACTAGTGCCATGGCTGAACCTGGTAGTTGGCATCTTGCAAGATATTATATGTCTCTGGTTCTTTTGTATGTAGTACATGAATTTTTGATGATATTTTCTTTTTTCCCAGGACCTGATAATTTAGAAAACCTGAAGAGGCTTGCGGAGCACTTGCAGAAACAGGCACCTGGTGCAGGTGCACCTGCGAAACAGGATAACGATGATGATGTCCCTGAGCTGGTGCCTGGTGAGACATTTGAAGCTGCTGCTGATGAAAATCAAGCTTCTTAGAGAGCACATGTTTCCAGAGAATTTATCAGACTTTTCATGCAGTTGTTATCTGATTTTGAGTGATCTAGATGTGAAGCTGATTTTGTCTTTTATGTTATATGGATCATTAGAAAAGCAAATCCTTTGTTCTTTCTTTCAATACAATGTGGCTAGTTTTGTATTTCGTGCATGAGATTCACGTGAACTTGTCCATGAGTTGCCCAAAGGCATCATGGTGTACCTGTTTGATTGACTTTTGAAGTGTTACTCGCGAATGACGAATTATTGAGCAAATTCCGGCAAGAGTTTATGAGTGACGCCGTCCAGCTGGTTTGAGCCATATAAAAAGTTTCGTGCAAGTTACTATGGATGGTCATGGATTTTCATGTTTGCGTTGGGCGTGCAGTTGGTAAGTGTGGATGGTCTGTTGCAGTATTTCTGTAGTCCAGCCGAGCGAGTCACCGTAACTCTATTGAAACACCTCATAATGGTGACTGTGTTGGAAAAAAACTCAAATGGGTAATTTATTGCTTCTTCTCTGTTATCTGCAAAAGATAATTCGTGGTTTAGACTGTGTTTGGTGAATTCCATTGTCACACTGAACTTATTTTGACTATTAAACTAATATCTGCATATTTAGACAAGTTAAAAAAAATATGTACTCAATGCCAATATTTTTGCTCTTTCAAAGATGTCGTTATTGTCTTGTTATCACGAGTAGGAGCGGTCATCGCTCCTAAATACTCATTATCCATAAATTTCTATAGCAGAGCTGGTGTGGTAGCATTAACGATTGGTGTCTTTGATTTGTAAATCAAACAACTCCAAATAGCTAACCAATTTATAACTCTATTATCTTCCCCAAAACTCGCATACTTTTAACTTCAATATAACATTCCAAGTATATTAAAATATCTTTATTGTATATTTATTGGCAACTAAGCAATGAGGAAGTATCTTCTTTTCTAATACATCGATAAGAGATGCAGCAGTCAGATTCAATATGAATTCTTTACACTCCTGCTCTAATCCTAAATTAATCTCAAACTTGAAACCAATATAACAAATATTTTGAACAAAGAAAAAGCACCTCTTGTTCAGTGGAATCTCAAACCAAATACAACTACTCTATACAAGTATGAAAATATGTCCCGCCAAAGAGAACAGTGCACTAACTGAGGACAAGGAATAAGTACCATTACAGGAATAGGTTCCATGACAGGAATCACTTCTACCACCCCACAAGAACTTTTCAAATGAGCCTACTTCCCTGAACATGAAATTATTGTTGACATATTTAGACAAGCATCTTCCCATATCCAAGTTCATGTATACTTTGTATATCCACACTACTCTATGATACAATTTTTTTTCACTTTATCAACATTCGATGAAGTGAACACTGACAATTCTACTACTAGCATTGAGTCAGTTATCAGAAAAAGAATGTCATTGTAGATTCTATTTTGCTCTATTGGAGAGAGATCACAATTTCGAACGCACCGATCAATGCCTTCACCTTGCTTTTCCTAGTCTCCACTAGTTTATTCGTGGTTTCTTCAATCACATTGTTGAATAAGCCTCGCACATCCTTCTTCTGTGTATCTTGGTGTTTTAGCACAATGCTTTGAGTTTCTGGTTTTGAGTCAGTTACCACGTCAGCCATCTCACTCCTTTGGATGTTCTTCCTCTCTAAATGACTGCTGTTGACGTTTCTACCCACCATTCCTCTCCTGAATCTTAGCCTTTTTAGACCATTGTTTTCAGGCTGAAGTTCAATTGCCATACCTCCCCTAAACTTTAATTTGTGTGGTTTGGAAAACTCATCTTCCAGATGATGTACAATTGCATCTCTTCTGACTCTTCTCTTCTGTTCACTTTTTAAAGATTCGCAATTGTCCTTGTCTTCCTTAATCTCATGCTCAGAGTCCGATTCAGTTGTTTCAGAAGAAGCAGACTTTGATTCCTCAAGATCTTCCACATCATCTGCAGAAGGTTGGGATGGTTGGTCATCACTAGGTTTCAGTTCTGGAGCATCAACATCAATGTTCTCTAATTTGAACAATGTCTCTTCTAGAAAATTCACATCGGCACCATCAAATTTCAGTTCCAAGGTGTCAACAAGATTGGTGTCCTCTGGTTTCAGCAATTTCAGCTTTGGGGAATCCATGCAATCCATGTCGTTGTCTTCCTTAATCTCATGCTCAGAGTCCGATTCACTTGTTTCGGAAGAAGTAGACTTTGATTCCTCAGTCTCTTCCACATCATCTGTAGCAGATTGGGATGGTTGGTCATCACTAGGTTTCAGTTCCAGAGCATCAACAGCAATGTTCTCCAATTTCAACAATTTTTCTTGTAGAAAATTCGCATCAGCGCCATCAGATTTCAGTTCCAAGATGTCAACAAGATTGATGTCCTCTGGTTTCAGCAATTTCAGCTTTGGGGAATCCATGTAATCCATGTCATTGTCTTCCTTAATCTCATGCTCAGAGTCCGATTCAGTTGTTTCGGAAGAAGCAGACTTTGATTCCTCAATCTCTTCCACATCATCTGTAGCAGATTGGGATGGTTGGTCATCACTAGGTTTCAGTTCCAGAGCATCAACATCAATGTTCTCTAATTTCAACAATTTCTCTTGTAGAAATTTCACATCGGCGTCATCAGATTTCAGTTCCAAGGTGTCAACAAGATTGATGTCCTCTGGTTTCAGCAATTTCAGCGCTGGGGAATCCATGCAATCCGTGTCATTGTCTTCCTTAATCTCATGCTGAGAGTCCAATTCAGTTGTTTCGGAAGAAGCAGACTTTGATTCCTCAATCTCTTCCACATCATCTGTAGCAGATTGGGATGGTTGGTCATCACTAGGTTTCAGTTCCGGAGCATCAACATCAATGTTCTCTAATTTCAACAACGTCTCTCCTAGAAAATTCACATCGGCACCATCAAATTTCAGTTCCAAGATGTCAACAAGATTGATGTCCTCTGGTTTCAGCAATTTCAGCTTTGGGGAATCCATGTCATTGTCTTCCTTAGTCTCATGTTCAGAGTCCGATTCAGTTGTTTCGGAAGAAGCAGACTTTGATTCCTCAGTCTCTTCCACATCATCTGTAGCAGATTGCGATGGTTGGTCATCACTAGGTTTCAGTTCCAGAGCATCAACATCAATGTTCTCTAATTTCAACAATTTCTCTTGTGGAAAATTCACATCGGCGCCATCAGATTTCAGTTCCAAAGTGTCAACAAGATTGATGTCCTCTGGTT
Source organism: Musa beccarii (assembly GCA_024322285.1). Lineage (NCBI taxonomy): Eukaryota > Viridiplantae > Streptophyta > Magnoliopsida > Zingiberales > Musaceae > Musa > Musa beccarii. The sequence continues at coordinate 32,267,788 of CM044396.1, forward strand.
TCAGCAATTTCAGCTCTGGGGAATCCATGTAATCCTTGCCTAGCTCGAGCATTTTCTGGTTGGTAGGTTCTGTTTCCAGGGACTCAAAATCTATTTCCTCTGGCATCAACGAATCTTGCTCTAGAAAACTCATATCAACATGTTTTAATTTGACCATTTTCCAATCCTCATCATGTTTCAGTTCTGAGGAATCATCTAGCAAATCCATATCGATATTCTTTCGTTCAAACAATTTCTTATTATCAGGATTCAGTTCAAAGGAATCAAGATTGATGTTCTCTAGTTCCAGTAAATTTTGCCCTAAAACATCCATTTCAGCATTCTCTGGCTTAAACATATCAATATATACTGAGTTATTTGGGTCATCTGAGTTTACAAATTTCTTCTCTAGTGAATTTAAATCGAAATTCTTTTGTTCAAGCAATTTCTGATCATCAGGATTTAATTTGAAGCAATCAAAGTTAGTGTTCTCTAGTTCCAGCAATTTTTGCCCTAGGACACCCATATTAGCATTCTCGGGCTTGAGCATATTGATATTCTCTATCTTTTCTGGGTTCAACAAATTCTTCTCTAAGAAATCCACATCGACATTCTTTTGTTCTTGATCATCAGGATTCAGTCCAAACAAATGAAGATTAATGTTATCTAGTTCTAGCAATTTTTGCCCTAGGACACTCATGTTAGTATTCCCTGACTTGAGTATATTGACATTCTTTAGGTTCTCTGGGTTCATTAATTTTTGCGTTAGGAAATTGGTGTCGGCATTCTTTTGTTCAAGCAATTTCTGATCTTCAAGATCCAACTCAAAGGAATCAAAATTACCGTTCTCTAGTTCCAGAAAATTCTTCCCTAGGACACCCATGTCAGCATTTTCTGGCTTCACTATAATGGCATTCTCTGAGTTCTCTGGGTTCAACAATTTCTTCTCCGGAAAGTTTATTTCAACACTTGTTTGGTCAATCAATTTCTGATGATCAAGATTCAGTTCAACGGAATGAAGATTCATGTTCTCTACTTCTTGCCATTTCAGCCCTAGGACACCTATGTCCGGCTCGAGTATTTCCTGCAGTGGGAAATCCATATCACTATTTTCACATTTCAGTAGTGGTTGCTTTGAGGAATCACAGACAACATTCCCTGTTTTTGATGATTTCTGCTCTGTAGAATCCAAACCAGCTTTCTCAGGTCTCTTATTAACAGACAATGTTTTCTCCTCATTGTTCTCATTGTCATATTGGGCTTTTCCATCTTCATGATTCTTGTCAGGGATCACTTCCTTTCCATGCTTGTGTTTCCTTTGGTTCAATCTCAAGACACCATCACCAATATACGTGAGAGATGGAGAAGCTGTGGATGGTTTCAACATCTTCTTTTCTAGCATGTCTTTCTTTTCACCACTCTTAGCAAGAGTTTCCTTCCCATTTCTTCGTCCAGTTGGTTCATGTGAAGGAGAAAGCACAGATCTTGATGCTACAGTTGTTATCTTACTGACCTTCTTAGACGCAGCACTAACAGCAGTGATCTTACTAGGAACTGGTATCTTATGTGTGATGTTGCCATTCAAAGACGTTTGCTTAACAAGTTTAGGTTTAAAAGATGAACTGGCTTCCCACAGAGATAAACTACTCTTCTTGATGATACCAGTCTTCTGTCGTGCATCAAATCCATTGTCAGTAGATTGTTCACCAACTTTATGATGGTAAGAAAATGAATGTGACTCGATCAGATTCTTTGATTTGATAACTTGTTTCATCTTTTGATCCCTTAGATTAGAGTATCTCACCTGAGATTCTTCATTCGTCGAAATTGGAATAACTTTATGATTATTAGATATACTGCCTGTTTGTGTTGATATTGGTGATTGCAACTTAATCTTGACAGGGAACTCTAAAAATCCATCCTCCTTGTTCTTTGAAGAAAACTTTTCCTTATTGATAGCTGGTTTATCAGGAAATTTGGCTTTTCTATTAGATGAGGGCTTCAGCTTGATCGCAGAAGGGTTTCTCTCTTCTACATTTAATTTGTTTACTTGATATGACTCATCTCTCAGAGTCAACTTGTTGATCGAATTGGCAAAAAAGAAAGGCTTTGTCTCAGCCATGAAATCATATTTCCACCCATACTTGCAAAAATCATGGCAGGAGTTAGTAGAAGCTCTTAGATAACGAGATAGAATCTTTACCGTGCTGGTTGAAGGAAGTAATATGCCAGTAGTAATCCTTCCCCCAGTTGAAAGCTTCTTTGATTTGTTGTTTAACTTGAGAAGAAATGAAGGACGCTTTCTCTCAGCCTCAAAAGCTTGTTTCCTTCCATGCTTGCAAAAATCATGGCAGGCATTAGAAGAGGCTCCTAGATAACGAGATACAGGCTTTACTTTGCTGATTGAAGGAAGTGATGAACCAGTAGTAATCCTTCCCCCAGTTGAATGCTTCTCCAAATTGTTGTTCAATTTGCGAAGAACTGAAAGAGGCTTTGTGTCAGTCTCAAAAGCTGGTTCTTTCCATCCATACTTGCAAAAATCATGGCACGAGTTGGTAGAAGCTCTTAGATAATTAGGTAGAGGCATTTCCTTGCTGGTTGAAGGAATTGATGAGCCTCTAGTAATCATTGCCCTAGTGGAATGCTTCTTCATACCATCTTTTGCAATTGGATTTACTGAGACTGAATCCTTATCCATTGCCTTTTCAGTCATTGGATTGTGATGAGGTTGGAAGGGTGATTTTGTTATGCAAATCTGCAGCTAAGAAAAGGAATCATGAATAAGTTTTATTAAGTACTGCAATATTTTGCATTTAATGTACAAATTACAAGAGATTGATGCTTATCAGAACTTCCGAACAACTCAAGGAAGGGAAATAATAACCAGGAAACAAAATTTTCATGCATGTACTGGCTGAGAATACGTTAGGACTGATGTTGGCATACTCAGTGTATAAGACTCCTGTAATACAGGGTCAGGGGAGGTTGAGTCAATATACACAACCTTATTTTTAAATATAGGGAGGTTGTTTCCAATGACTCAGACCCTAGGAACCTTTAATCCTTAGAAGTAATGTTTGTAACACTAAAAGTAGAATCATAATGTATCTTGCTGTGTAGGGAGAATAAACTAAGGTAAACTTAATCAATAAAAACCTGATCTAATCTTCATCTGTTGATCATTTATTGAGGCCTAATGACATGTGGTACTTAATATATGCCTGAAATGTTTCACAACTAGGTAGGTTTAATTGGCTGGCCAAATGGTGCATAACCCATTAACACTCATAGACTAACTTGAACGAAAATTAGGGCTTCAGTTGCCATTTGGTTAAACTTGAACAACCCAATTTTGTCATCAATCCATTATTTCAGATGGAAGAGAGTAAGAGACAAAAGCAAAAAAAATAATAATAATAATAATAATAATAATAATAATAATAATAATAATATTATTATTATTATTATTATTATTATTATTATTATTATTATTATTATTATTATTTTATTATTATGGAAGGAATGAAAACAGAAAGGAAAAAAGATGAGAGAATGAGTATAAAGACCTGCAACTGTACAAAGATATCTAGTTTTATAATTGTTTACATGTAACAACGAGAAAATCCATTCATGCATAAACATCTCTTTAAAAATCTACAACTATAGAGCCCATTTTTTAATATTTTTTTCTCAATATCTTACATATTAATTACAACATAGATCAAATCATTTATCTATAGGTAAAGTAAAAATGTTATTGGAACATATTAAGTCTTGGTGTCAAATCATCATTCCAACTTAATCTTTTGAGTTTCCTCCATCTAAAAATAAAAGGAATAAATAAATCATTTTCAACAACCTTAATGAATAGGATCTTGTCAAAAATTTCAGAATCATACAGACAAGATTCAGTACTCATGTAACATTGTCAATCATCTTTTACTAAAAATTTCATATGCCATGAATACTCGTAAAATAACATAAATCAGTTTTTTTGAAAATCATGTATGAAATAAAAACACAAGAATTATTCAAAATTCTTTCAAGAAAGTAATCATCATATGTTAGTATTATGGAACATAACTTAAACAAACACAATTATCAAATGGCATCCACAAAGTACATAGGCATAAAGATTGAACACCTGACATTCACTCTACCAGGATGGAGATATATTACTCCTATAGTTCTATATTCTCCCAGTAGCTGCTAACAAAGGGAACTCATATTACACTTCGTTTAGAAGACGAAGTGGTGTCTTTCATGGTGAGGACATGTATTTCCTCACAATGATGGAGAAACCATCGAGCTTACATCTGACAGCTCATAAATCCTCAAAAGGTTTGCATATTCTCCAAATGATTTGCCTACCAGTAATAGCATGCTTGCGCGGGTTGAAAAATAAATGTTCTCAAATATATCATTATATATTTTATTTATTTATTTGTAATTCTTCCATTAATGCTTGTGGATCATGCTTTCTTTATGAGTTTATGGCATGGGAGACTCAATCTAGTGGCAGCTCCTCACTATGATAGGCCCTAGCTCTTTTAACAGGGTGCTCGTCCAATTCAAATTGCTCATCATAGCCATATATGCATTATATACATGGTAAAAATAATATCGACTTTGATGAAAGAGACCTTAATTATAAAAATTTATCATACAACATCAAATAAAATCCTTTAAATTTACTAGATCAAAAGATAGACAAGTATCAAGCCTGCTAGCCCGAAGATTGGCCTAAACCTGAGTTCAATTGACCTCATTTGAGCTGAATTAGCTTTATCCAGTCTTAAATTACCCAAATCCTATTTGAATCGAACAGAAATCATTCAAATTCAGTTTTAACCATACTTTAATCATTTAAATTTGGCTATAATTAGTCAGAAATCATCTGAATCCAACTTCATTTTATTTAAATCTATGCAGAAACCCTCTGAACTGGTCTGAATAGATCAAAACCAGTCTTCATACACCTTGGACTAACATGAACCAGCCAAACTCAGGCTGATTTGGGTTGGACTGCAATAGGATATCAGCACCGGGCAACATTGACTGCAATACGCTATCAGCATAGTATCGGACCATGCTAGGCTACACTAGGTTGTATGGCTACTGGGTCATTGGATCGGACCAAGCCACAAGCATCAATGTTGGTGCAGGTTAGGCCGAACTCAACATGAGTTGGGTCTGGTTCTTTCCGACTAATTAGTTCGACCCATAGTTATCCAAATTGAATCGAAAAGTGACCCGGCCAAGCCTTGGGTCACTGGTAGGACTTGTGGGTCAATTAGTCGAACCTTAATCTAAAATATTTTTTAAATATATAAAATTATATATAATATTAGCATTATTAGAAAATACAATCCTCAGACAAATGAAAGCAAAACTTCGCATAAAATATGATAAAAATAAAAATTATAACCAACATTATAAACGTAAACTTTTATCCAAATTAAATAGCATGTGACAATATCTAAAAGGTAATTTGATTAATCAAACTCAAAATAGATTGTTCAACATAATAAAAAAAGTTATCCAATATAGTTGTCATGACTTAAATAACATATGCATATGAATTTTTTTTAAATCATGTTCATTTATTCTATTGCAACATTTGATTTATTCTCATCATGTTCATTTTGGTAACTTAAGCAAGAAAAGGTAAAGAGAAGATAGGTGAGAGGAAAGGTAAAGACAAAACGATTGTCATAAGGAGATGAGGAGGCCAAGGAGAGAGATTTCTAATAAAAGAAAGGGTGACACAAAAAGAGAAGTGATTGTATAATAAAGATTTCATGTTAAACTTAATTTCAAATTTTACCTAAATACTCTTTTAAACAATAAAAATAATATTTAAGTATATTTACAAAACTGGATTGAATTTATTTTACATAGGTTATTCAAAAACTAGTCGATCAAATAGTTCATCTCGATTTTTTAACATAATGGATCTAATAAATAAATCAAACTAATCAATGGTCCAACCACTCAATTCAGTCTGGTTTTAATAACTATGGTTTGGACCCAAGCCCAAACAGAATCAAAGATGACCTAGACTGTCCCAAAAATGCCCCTAATAACATCAGTATTTTTTTCAATTAATTTATAACAATGAAGGTATAAACAATGTTAAATTTAGTTTAAAGTTATGAAAAATATTAAGACATGAATCACAAAATTTTAGAACAACAAAAACATTAACAATATGACAGCAACAAAATTATAAAGTACCAACTATTTGGGATCGACTTCATGAATCTTTTACCGTTGTTGAGACTTATAAAAAAGGTTATGTTTAGTTAGGTTAAGAGTATATAAATCTTTATTTATTGTTTATATTAAAGTCTTTTTATGTCTTTCTCTACCTCTTCTTCTACCACTAGTATTAATCATTTCATCTCTTTTAACTAATGTATCTATACATCTCCTGTGCACATCTGTATCATCTTAGATGATTTTTCCTTATTTTAATCTCAATTGAAGCGATAGCTAATTGTTCACAAATAATGATATTTCTTTTTTAATTTTTCCTATTAACTCCACACATCCACATCAACATTCTCATCTTAACAACATAACTTTTTGTATATTTTGTTGTTTCTTAGGTGCTCAACACATAAATCCATAAAACATCTAACAACTATCATATAAATTGTTCTTTTAATCTCAAAGGTGTACAATGATCACATAAAATTGTTGATGCCTCTCATCATTTTAACCATTGCATTTTTATTATATGAAAAATATCTTTATCCTCGCTATCTTGTCGAATAATTGATTCAAGATACGTAAAACTTTACTTAGTGGAACTTCTTACTCATCCAACTTAATATTATTAAAATTTCATCTCAGATATTTAGTTTTATTCCTACTTAATCTTAAACCTTTTAATTTCTAAGGATGCCTCTACAACTCAAGTTTAGAATTAAATTTATCTAGACGCTCATCAACTAGAATAATATTATCAATAAATAACATGGACCATGAGAGGTTTATCGTCTAATGACTAATAACTTCATTCATTATCAATGTGAAAAAATAGGAACTAGCAAACTCACTAGACAAACTCCATATAGTTCTCATAGTAGTGGTTACATTATCTTAATAATATTCATATAATTTGTTCATACGCTTTTTTTTTTCAAAGACTCACTATAATAAATCTCTAGAAACTCTATCATATACTTTCTCTAAATCAATAAAAATTATATATATGTCTTTCTTTTTCTCTCTATATTTTTCCATTAGTTGTCTTGATAAATAAATTGCTTCTATTATTTATTTTTTCAGCATAAAACTAAATTAATTTTTAAAGATATTTATTTGAAATCTTATTCTACTATTGATTACTTTTTCCCAAAGTTTGATAGTGTGACTCATGATTTTAATTATATTATAATTAAAATAATTTTGTATATCACCCTTATTCTTTTAAATTGACACTAAAAAACTCTTCCTAATTCATCAAACATGTTTGTAAATCTCAAAATTTTGTTAAATACTAAGATATTCCTTAGTCTCCTAAACCTTTACAACCTCAATAAAAAAGATACTATTAGGCTTCACAATCTTAAGTATTTTCATCTTTTTTTAGATATCTTTTGCTTAACTAGTTCTAATTCTACAAACAAAATGTATAATTATTAAATCTACCCACTATTATCTATACACTTATAGAATATTCAATAAATAATTTATAAAAATAATTTTTTTCTTCTTTCCTTAATTTCATTATCATTAACAAGTATTCTTTGATCTTTAATGTATCTAATATTACTGAAATTATTATACTCTATTTCCCTGTCTTTAGTGATTCAGTAAATATCTTTTTCCCATCTTTAATACCTAATTTGTTATAAAAATTATCATCTTTTATTTCTTATCATACTAATAGCTCTTTTAGCCTTTGTTTTATGTATCTTTAATTTTTTTTCTCATTTTTATAATTTTCCAATATTTAAAAGATGATCTTTTAATAAAAATTACTTTTTGAACTTTCTTACACCACCACCAACACTCTCTTAAAGCTACACTTCTACCTTCTGTTTCACCAAGAATCTCCTTTATTAAGCTCCTAATCTTATTGGCTATCATGATTTAAATAACATTAATATTATTCAAAGTTCGTGATTTTATACCGTACCAATATTTCAAACTAAGCTCAATATGATACAGTACATGCGTACCAAGCGATACGCTCTAGCATACCATTTCGATATATATATATATATATATATATATATATATATATATATATATATATATATATATATGTTAAAAATAAAATAAGGGCAACGTCGTCGAGACAACATCACTTCATTTTTTGTCCTCGTGAAGCCTCGACAACATTATCGAGGCTGCATCTCCCCGTGTGGATGAGAAGTCGCCAATGACACCGAGGCCTCATCACCTCAGACGAGGAGGTGACATCTCATTTGTGGCGTCCAGCGAGGGAGAGTGGTGACAGATCAAGATCGTCGAGGGAGAGCGGCGCCGGATCTCCAGGTTCTCCTTTTCCTTCTCCCTATTCTTCTCCCTCTTCTTCCTTCTCCCTTGGCTAATACCGCTCGGTAGTGGGTGACGATGGTTGAAATCAACCATTACAGACTGATTTTGGGCAATAATAGGACAGAAACAACCCCAATTGACGGTACCGCCTGGTAGCAAACAGTCCACGTACCGGTCTACTAGCGGACCGATACATACCACCCAGTACAACTGGTATTATTTGAAATTAAAATCCTTGATATTATCTCCATCTATGTTCCAAGTCGCCTCTCTTTCGATCCATTTCTTAAAAATTCTTACATTATTATCACTAAAATTCCACCATCTAGTCCTCGTAATTTTTTCTATTATTATTTTTCATTATTTACAATAAATGTCGAATACCATCAACTTATGTTGATTCATTAAGCTTTTACCATGTATAATTTTATAATTCTCACATATAATTTTATCTAACTTTCTATTGAGAAAAAAGTCTATGATAGTTATGACCACTCTTATAGGTGATCAAATATTCATCTATACAATTAAGAGATAATGTAAAATAATCCAAAATCATACCATCCTCTTCATTTCTCTCCCCGTAACCAAGGCCGTCACATGCCCTTATAAATTCACCATATATTTTTTCTGCATGACCATGTAAATCTTCAATTATAAGTTTTTTAGTTATATGTATTCCTTAAATGATATCATCTAAGTCTTCTGAAAATGCATTTTTGATTTGATCCTCTAATACAACTTGAGGTGTATAATGACTTATAACATTCAAAACCTCTTCTCTCAAGACAAATTTAAATGCAGAATGATTCGAATATCATGAAAAATTATTAAATATGGTTTAAAAGTTCTAGTATGATGAACTAAATAATTAAATTAATATTAATAACTAATTTAATCTAATAAATGAATGCATGAACATAATTATATAACTAATTTATATGTCACAGTACGAAATTCAAAACAACTAATTGAATAAAAAGAATGCATCATATCCTTTTTTCATATTGAAATTAAGAAATTAATTAATATCAAAAATTTAAGAATAATTAAATAGTCAATAGAATATGTTAGAATTTAAATTAAAGAAAAAGGAGAACCTACCTGGAGTTGATGATCGCCATAAGTCTCTTCTCACAATTGAATCTATCCCTTGGCCAAGATAGATGAAAAGGGAGGAGCTCAGACAATTTATAAAGAGGATGAAAAGGATTTCTAATAAGATAATAATATATTTTATTTTTGTGATTATTTTAGTTGACAATAACTAAGTTGGTATTCAAGGTAGGAAATATGTATTAACTACCAAAATAAAATTCCACTTAATGGCATGTAAATTAAGAAATAAATATTATCATTTTAGTTATGAAACAAAAATTAGAGTGATTACATTTCTCCCCTATTAAGTCCTTTGATTCCTATATTCGATTTTCCTTAAGATAAAAAGAAATAAATACTTCTCAAAATTAAATCAATATGGATCCTGAATTTAAATTATGGTTCTATCATTGCTTAATCATAACTGACAAATCACCTTTAAATTAACAGATAATTTCAACTTGAGCTTACCTAATCGAGTTGTGAATCTATGGGTTCTTAAAATGTTTGTTTCAAATTGAACCAATATCAATTAATTAGCGGAGAAGCATAACATAAAACTTAATTTATCCATGTTTAACATAATTCCAACAATCCATTTCACATGATTAGAATTAATCCGATATACCTAACTACCTCAGCATCTACTTCTTCGCAGTTCATGATAATTCCTGCGACAAATATGCTATAGTGGATTAATATTGTGTTTAGTCCCATCATTAGATCTCATTGGCGACTAGAAGAGGTTAAGGCATTAAAATTTATAAATATGATCTCAAGACATGAAAAATCTTTTGATAGGATAATCTCAATATGAGAAATAATCTAATTTAAATATATGAAGCATGAACATCATGAAAATCATTCAGTGTCAAGATTCAAATAATTAAGTTAGCATTAATCAACAATTTAAATTAATATGTGAAGGCATGGACATCATTAAATGTGTTTACTAATTAATATGTTATATTAAAAAATAAAACAATTAATTGAATCTAAAGCATACAGCATCCCTTTTTTACATTAAAAATCTGAAATTAAATAACTAAAATATCAATAAAATATTCTAGAATTTAAATTAGAGAAATTAAAAAGGAGAACCTACCTAGAGCCAATGATCTCCACTAATCTGTCCACAAGGTTAAAATGGATGAAAAAGGAGTATCTCATAGAGATGAGAAGATTTTTTAATAAGGTATAATTTTATTTTTATTTTTTCATCATTTTTAATTAAAAATAATTAATTATTCCTTATTTTGGGTATTCAAGGTAGGAAATAAGTATTAATTGCTGAAATAAAGTTCCTAATAAGAGAATATAGATTAGGAATTAAACAGTCGCACAGTGAAAATTAGAGTCAATTACAGATGAAGTATTTAATAGACAATGTCCATATCAAATCCCTTCCAAAAAAATATTTGAAAGGTATGGAGATCAAATCTATTATACCGAAGGGGAAACATTACGTGAAAAAAAAAATGCACAAATTGCCAAAGGGAATTAGTGTTTTATTATTATCAAACCTTCCTATAAAATCCTTCTCTGGCACCAGCAAAACTAATAAGAAAGCTAAAAACACATATGCAATTGGAGCACATGTTTGTTTGTTTCTGAAAGACCGACAAACAATAAGATACATCTCCACACAGCGCAGACTTGCAACTTGTTTATGAAATAAGCGAAAAATGAAAAGGATGAAGCAGCCGAAGAAAATACAGTAACAAGGAGCTATTCTGCTGATGAACCTATCAAGACCATTATGAAAGCCAATATGAGGAGCATGCTAATTTCAAGTAACTTTTGAACTTAAAAGATCCATCAATTTCAGACCTCTCCATCACTGATTCCACAAACAAAAAAATTTCCCCAAAAAATATAAAGAGAAGGCATTCAACAAATTAAGCAAAAAAAACCTCGACAAGCATTATGTGTAGTTGGAGATAAAATCCGTGGAGAACACCCATCAGAATCACTTCTTTAAGCAAAAGAACAAGCAACCACCATGAAATTTATCAAAAAAGATCCATCTTTTAACCCATCGAACCAAGTGGTTGAACCATAAACGAATCTCCCACGGCCGCAAGAAAGAGGCGTCTTCAGGTCGGGAAAGAGATCATGAGCTTCATGTGAATCCCGTCACCAGAACGAAGGAGAAGACCTTTGAGGATAGTGCAAGCAAGCAAGGGTGGGCTGTCGTAACAGACCATAACAGGAGAGGAGCGGAGAGATGGAAGAGACGGTCGGATGACCGCAGAAAAACGCAACTTTGTGGCTATCTGATTCCTCCTCCCAACAAGCTTCTCTTTTCAACTCTCCTGTTCCTTTCCAGAAGCATTAAGTTGTTTGCGGAAGAGGGCAGAGAAAAGAAGCTCAAGAATGAAAGAGATTTTGTGTTTTGTTTATTAGCAATGGGGAGGTGGTTAAAGAAGGGTTTCGGTTGGCCATTAAGCTCGTATCAAAAGCAATGAACAAATCTTCGAGCCACCAACGGATCAACAAGAATAGTTTGCCAGAAAAATGTTGTTGGAAGAACAAGCATGATGAATTATTGAAGGTAGCATCAGCATTGGATTTTGTCAGGATGTTTGAGTAACTTGAAGATAAGCAAATTATTAATGGTTCTTGTTGCATTGCAATGTACTCGATCCCCTTTTAAGGATCATGGCAATTGTTGACATTGACGTCTGATTGGATTGGATGGATTACTATGTGAATCTAAAATGTTACGCCAAATTTTCGAAAAGAACTTTTTATTTTACGAAATTTTGACTTAGAGCCCTTTTTCGAAAATTTTTATAGGGAAACCAAAATTTTTAAAATGATAAAGGTAACTCCCAATCGTCTTGTGTATTTTCCTCTTAAAAAGTATCGCTTCTTTTCTTTTCAAATTTATAATATTGAACTAAACCTAACGACTGAATCGATTGAACCATCCCAAAAACTTTGAGCGATTCAAAATAAATAATATCAAATATTTTATTAATATATATCAATTTATATTAATAAAGTAATATACTTTTTTTTTAAATTATAAACAAATAGAACAAATAAATTAAAGAAATGATGTTATTAACTATAAAGTAAAGAATAATGTAATAATAATATTTATATATTTTAAAAAATAAGTAAAATAAAATTTTTAAATATTTAGAAAATCTTCAAAAAAATAAGTTTGAAAGGTCTAGATGGCCATTTTATTATTTTTAAGACTTTAAAATATTTTTTTACTAATTTTGACCCTTGAAAAACTAAATTTATATCATTTAACAATTCATATCAATAAAAACACCTATCTTAAATTTATGAAATTTAGTTGAATTTGAAAAAATTCAATCTATTAACAAGCTGAATTAATAAAAAAATTATCATTTTAATTTTTTAGAATAAAATTATTATATTTTTGTCATTTCAAAGGTTTCCATCAAGTTTGGTCATATCTTGACGAGTTTCAGACCCAATTATTTTATTCTTAAAAGGAAAATGAAAATAATATATCTCGATTAAAATCTTGATGTTATTGAATCAAACTTCTAGAATACATTTCTAACCTATTAACAAGTGCAAATGTGACAATAGGTGCCGTAGATTCATCAAAATATATCAAAATTAGCTGAATTAGATTCAGTATATTAACAAAATGAATCAACCAGAAAATTATCCATTCAGTTTTTAAAAATAAAAACATTATATTTTTTGTCCATACCAAACCATTGCCAAGGTTTTCATGAAATTTAGTGTTGTTTTGACCAGGTTTAGACCGATTACACTATTTTTAAAAAGAGGTCAAAAATCATGCACCAGAGTCTAAATCTTAGTACTTTTAAGCTAAACATTTAAACTACATTTTCAACCTATTAACAAGTGCAAATGTCAATATAGGTTTCATGGATTCATCTAAATTTATCAAAATTAGTTGAGTTTCGAAAAATTCAACTATTAACAGGCTGAATTAACCAGAAGTTTATCATTTAAATTTTCAAAAATAAAATATTATATTTTCGTCATATGGACCATTGTTAAGGTTTCTATTAAGTTTGACCCTTTTTTTTTAATCAAGTTTGGATACAATTATATTATTTTTAAAAATATACAAAAAATGTATAATTGAGTCTAAATTTTGGTTTTCTTTTTTAAACTAAGCTTCCAGAATACCTAGCTTAGGAAATTAGCTTAATTCAAAAAAAAATTATATGAATTAGCAAACTAATTTAACTAGAAAATTAACATTTAAATTCCTAAAAATTAAAAAATATTATATTTTTTCCATTTTTGACTTATACTAAAGTTTCCATAAAGTTGGAACTTGTTTTGCCTAATTTTAAATATAGTTACTTTGTTTTTGAAAATTGTTTATGCACTTGTCAAAGCTTGGAAAGAGTGTTCCATTTTCTGATACGCTAGTATGTATCTTGTTTTAGAAAATTTTAAAAAAGATTGAAAAAATAATTCCAAAATCCTGAAAAGGGCTTTAAAAAAAAAAAAAAAGGAACTGCTACCGCCTTTTAGTATAGGCATTGTATCAGATGGTATTGATCTTGTACTAGGCGAAACATCTAGTACATATTGGTCCATATGAATGGTTGGACCAATAAATATAGCCCACACCATATCTGATGTATTGCAAATCTTGATACAGATGTCTTGGTTGATATAGATGCATCTTAAATATGTCTTACTTTATCTGTTGGCATGTTTTCTTGGCCGGAGTCCTCGTCTGATGTATGATGATCATAGGGAGTCCTTTCTTGGTGATCTATGCAGCACATATATCTATTTGGGAATTTTTTTTTTTTCTTCTTCTTCTTTGCTGTTGCTTATACTGTTACAGCACTGAAGTTCTTATGTTCCATTGGGATATACAATGACAGCTTGTACCTCATTAAAATGTGTCATCCAGTTATGGATTAATGATAAATACAGCTACAGCTTACACCTCATTTCTTTATCATTATATCATTGTCATTTCTTTCCGGCATCAGGCATAAAACAATAATAATTCACTTTATTCTTTCCTTAGTAGTCGTTAAGTACTAATATGCATACATGATTTGCGCAAGGTGTCATCGGATTTTTGTCCCAAAAAAAAAAGAAATTATTCTTAGATTTATTTTTGTCCAAATACAGGGGGTGACACCATTAGCTTGAAGACAGTCGATCAAGCATCATTGATGGCCAAAACAGGTTTATACATCCAATGTTATATTATATTCTATTTTCTTGCCTATTGTTTTTGTGCTGAGCGGGCATTGTGTTTGTCCAAATGAAATTAATATCTTAGATAACCAACATCCAATATATTTCAATTTATTTACATAATGTTTAATTTGTTTGCATTTATTTCACCACTTTCCTGTTTTTCACATATGTGGTTTTATTTCATTGGATTCCAGCTTGCTTATAATTTTAGATTTCCAAAGTTCTGTATATTGAATTAGATATTCTGCAGCTTCATCCATCAGTAGCTTTTCCAAGTTGAGGGAATCAGTATGATTTTCCTTTGTCATACAAGTTGAAATTGCATGAGGTAAAATTTTCTATATGAACTCTGACTGACTTGACTACGTGTCATTCCCCTGTACTCTGTCCAACTTTTGGTAATTGCAGCTTGTTGCTGGAGTTGAAATTGCGTATTGCCACCAGTACTAGGATGATATGAGCACCAATTAGAGGATGACTTCTGACATCAATTTCACTGTCATGCGTTCAATTCTGTTCGGCTCGCACATAGCCTCAAATGGACAGCCCGTCTATAGCTGAACCCACACTGGTGTCAAAAGGTCAACTAGTTAGTAGTGCTGTTCTCTTTTATGAAAATAGACATTTAAATTAAGCAGCTCATCGTACATGTCGAATTTTGTGCAATTCTTGATCATGCATTGCTGAAACTGATAATAGTCGAAATGAACAATCGAAATCAATACTTTTTATCCTTGTTTTCTTTACAATGAAAGATGTTTAATTAGCATAGACTTTTATGGATTAGTATGTCCATATTTAGAAGAATAGCTGCCAACTTAATATCAACTTTGGCAACTTCATTGGCAACTCCAAATTGAATAATAGCATGGTATGGTATCCCAAAATAAATCTATACACGAAATTGGATGCAAAATTTAGTAGTTTTGACATCATAACGTATTGATTTGATTAACATATCTGCTGAGGCAATCCTTCCAAGAAGATATTAGTTCAACTCCCTATCCTTTTTTTTTTCTTTCTCCTTTTTTATATAGAAACATAGATGTCTCTGCATATATTCTATGAATTTATATATTTACCTATCTATATAATTATTATCTATGTTGTTTATCCATCTGTCTATCTGTTTACATACATATATATATATATATATATATATATATACATATATATATATGCATACATATATATATATATATATACATATATATATATATACATACATATATATATATATATATTTGTATATGTGTGTAAGTCGTTACTTTATGCGCAATCTCAACATCAAATGAAGTTGATATTTTTTTTGACAGGATATTATCCACTTTTAATTTAAATTATTTTAATTTAAATTAAATATCACTCTTATTTATTATTGTGTAGACCATAGGAACCACTTGCAAGATTTGCTACTACCTACCGAATTGGAGACATTGCTTCTGAAAGCATTGGCTATTACCCAGCATCTCTGTCCACTTAATGAGGAGAGAGAGTATATCAATGTTAGTAAATGACTACATGATTCGAGGTTATAACATAGTTGATATTGAATCTAAAGCATCCATAGCTAGATAAATATATTTTGTCGCTGATCCTCTTAAAAGCACGATAGGAGTATATGCATTTCAGAACTATGTCGTCTTGTTCATTAACATTTCAGAAATAATCCATACGGTAGTAGCATTCCATGGGTAGGATAGTTAATAAACGTGTACAGCATATGCTTGATGGAGAATTGTCAATACGTGTACAGCAAATAGAGAGATATTGCTTTTTATTTTAGGTCAGGTGGGGAAAGAAGTATCATTACCTGTGAACTCTGGACTGTGAAAGGTCTAGTTAAGTAGGTTTCCCTAGTAAGAAGCACGGTGCTGTTTTCATCTCACATTATCAGTGATATACCTACATTAAATTATGTATTTGTAGTTTTAACTACTTTGTGTACTAAATAATTCTTTTGTTGCTCTCAATCTGCTAAACTGGCATCTGACATGTTCTTATCTCTGAAATGTGTAAATTCAGCTTCTACCAGCACAAAACATTTTTTAATTTAAGGAATTGTCTCTATTTTTTAGTATATAATCTTAAAATTATTGAAAAAAAGGTTCCTCATATATTGGTTAGTTATTCTTTCCTTTTTGTTATGAAGGAAGATATGTAGTTAAATTTATTTGACATTTTCTATTTGATTCACTATAATTTTGTTTCAGGAAATCATGGAGTTGTTCTTAAAAAACTTCTAACTGTAAGCTTTTGTGCATTGTAGTTCTCTATGTTCTAGCATCTGAGCTGGTTAAAATTCCTTCATTGGATGGAATATATGCTGAGATGAGCAAACCCACCCGAGGTTCGTTGTGCTGCTTAGAACCGTATGGTATGAACGGCAAGTATCACTCCAAGGAATTAATTACAGATCATCCTGGATTATCTATTATTTGATATCTTATATAGCTCGATATATGGTAGTCAATGGATAAAATAATCAAATTCTGATTATTACCGACTTATACTGATTAATAATAGTTGAATTTTAACCGATAACAATCAAGGATTAAGATTTTCTCCTCTTTCATTCCCCTTTCACTTTTTCAAAATTTTCACTCATATCTTTTTCTCATTCTCATATTTTCACTCTCTTAAAATTAATAAATCTATTATTTATAAATTAAATCAAAATTGAGAAATTAATTTAGAACGATTAATACTTAAGTTAGAGGTAGAATACTCTAATCAAATATATATTCTCTTTCCATATTCTTATTTATTTATGAGCTAATTAAGCATATTCTATATGATTAATTTTAATATATTATTTGAAATATTTATGATGGCAGAATAAGATTAATTAGGAAGTAATTAAGTCTTTTAATATTATGATTAATATATTTAATACTAATTTAATCAAAAATATATTATGATTAGTGATTTTAATGCATTGTATTTAATGCATTAAATACAATGTATATTAGGATAATTTACATGTAGAAGAGACTTAATTAGATTTTAATACTATGATTAGTGATTTTAATAATAATTTGATCAAAATTTGACTTGGATCATTTCAATATATTTAATTTCTATTAAAGTGTTTGTCATATTTATAGTGATAAAAATAATTAATTATATAGTGATTAATAATTTTAATATCATAATTAATATATTTAATTAATATTTCATTATAATTTGACTATTATTGGATCAAATATACTTATTTAATGCCTCTTATAGTATTTGATATGTTTATAATGGTAAAATAGGGATAACTAGAAATTAATTAAATTTTTACTATAATTTATGGATTTAATTATGATTATATTATATTTTGATTTATATTTATTTAATTATATTAGTATTTAATAATTATTATGCTATTTGTCATGTTTATATTGGTAAAAGAGAGCTAATAAGGAGTTATTAGTGATTTAATATTATGATTAATATATTTAACAATGATTTTATCATAATTTGATCAATATTGGGTCAATTATATATATTATTTAATACATATTAAAATGTTTGACATGTTTATAGTAGCAAAGTAAGATTCATTACACATAATCATAACTTGTTATTTCAAATTAGGGTTAATTATAACTTACTAATTTGATAAATTTTTGTAGGTACAAGACACTAAAAAGAATAGGCACATGATGATGCTTGGGATCATGCTTATCGTTTGGACGGGAACCATTATTATTGGTAGTGTATTCATTTTTACTATATCGATCAGGGTAAAGGAATCATTAGAGTAAAGCAATAGTTGCTTGACATCTATCTCGATATTATAAAATACAAAAAGGTTCTGATAGAGTTCCAACAATTATTTTAAAAGATGCTAAATCCGATAAGGGATAATACAATTTAAAAGGTGATCAATGAATAAAAAGAATACTACAAAGCTATATAGGAACTAATTTATGATGAATGCGAGAGTTACAATAATGATATTGACTTGAATCTCAGAGCTAGTATTTGTATATCATTGGAGCATTAGTATATGTATGAGGATACAACGAGGCATCAATAATCTAACTCACAATAGAGCACGATTATGGTAATAGATCTATGCCACATGGATTCTATAGGAGTACCAACATGAGGTAGTCAACTTGCTCTTATTAGTTTAGCAATAAGGCAAAGTGGAATATATAGTTTTATCAAAGGACTTGGTACAAAGTTAATACTAAATATTATTTATATTGATATGTAAGTATATCCTTTATAACCAATAAAACAAATGCAAATTGATGATGCCTATATAAAAGAAAAAAAAAGAATATTGATAAAACAATAACTAAATAGTTCAATTTCCATTGAATTACAAAAGCATAGCTCAGGATCTATATTATTATAGTATGGTGTCTTCAATTTAAAAGGTTAGCATGGGGATCTAATCTCTAACGTTGAAGGAGATCCATAATGTATATTTAGATGGAGGTTTCATAACTGAAGAATTGGGTCAAATCTTTCAAGAGATAGTGAGATGAGTATAAGATAACACTAATGTATGATAGTTGGATCAGGCCTATAAGAATGAACATTATTAATTTTCTTATGTATTGCAATAGAAGTATTATTTTTTATAAGTCAATTTATACTTTTAATAAGATTTAAGATATCAACTATATTAAAAATCTAATTAAGACCATAGTAGAAGAGATCAGACCATAGCATATTGTCTAGATAATTATCAACATTGTGTTCAATTTTAAAAAGACTAGTTTATAATTGATGGAAAAAAGAAAAATACTATTTAAACTCCATATGTAGCTTATTTCATAGATTTAATGTTAAAGATCATCGGCAATTACCATTAGTAAGTGTGGCAATTGTTGAATCTCAGATTTTGATGATGATAATAATTGATGAGTTTGATCTATTCTACATTTAGAATGACATAGGACTAGCTTCGATCAAGGAGAGACAAATTGATTAAAGTAGGAGGAATCGGACATTGGGCCAGAGTTGAATATATCAGAAGATTGGATGTCGAGCCGGTGGATCGATCAATATATCGATAGAAGGCTTCGTGCCATGAGTTTGGGCATCGGGCTAAGAAGAGTGAAAATTATGCTATGGAGATCGGAGTTACAAAGGTCAACATGCCAATTGGGCAATAGACCGTAAGAGAGAACGATGTACCAAAGGATTGGACGAAGCGCCGATGAACTAATGATATACCGGACAACTTATGATTCATGCTTGTATAATTTGTCTAGATCAAAGTAGTTTATGGGGCTAATTGAGTTATTTCTGAATGTAATTAGGCTAACTCAATTATGTTGAATCTCGGATTTTAATGATGTATCTAATTGATTATGTTTTGGTAATTTAACTGTATTTTGAGTCACGTAGGTCTATTCTCGATCAGGATTAGATAATTAACGCAGGAAGAATTGACGTTACGTTGGAGGAAATCATGTCAGGAGATTGAATGTCGAGCCGGAGGTTCGATCGACGATCGATAGAAGGCTTCAGACAAAGAAATCAGGCATCGGGCCAAGAAGAGCAGAGTTGTTCCAAGGAGATTAGGGCTGTGAAGGTCAGTTGCTGATTAGGCAACAAGCTGCAAGAGAGGACGATGCTCTGAAGTATCAGATGAAGCGCCGATAAACTAAGGACGTGCTAGACAACTAATTACGATTCGTGTTATAATAACTATCTAGTTCAGAGTAGGATTAGCTTAATTGGGTTATAATTAGGCCAACCCAATTAGGGCCTACTAGGCCTACATTGGGGTTGTGTTGGGCCGAATGAAAGGCCTAAACAATACCCAAGTGCCATGTTAAGCGGTGGCACCACTAGAAGGCTCAGTCTTCTAGACTGAGTCTGGGCGATGGTACCACCCAGTGTCAGTGTGCCTGGGTGGTGGTACTGCCTAGTAGGCGGTGGTACTATCTAGTACATTGATAGAACCAGAGTGCACTAACGGTGGCACCACCAGTGACAGGCGGTGGTACCGCCAGTACCCGGTAAACCCAAGATGGGACGGTTTTTGGCTCCAAGTTTGAATCAAATTGAAACCTATAAAAACCCCTCCCATCCCTAAGTTGAACATATAAGCACACAAACCTCAAAAGCAAGAAAACACTATAGAATTCTCTTTAGAAATCCCTCCTCTAGCTCTCATTTATTTTCAACAAAAAGAAAAGAGTGTGTGAGCGCTTGTAAGGGTTATCTCCTAAGCCCGTTAAAAGGAGAATGTGTTATAAGAGATTTTGTCTTCGCCCGTTAGAAGGAAGACAGTTAGTGGAAAGCCGGTGGCCTTAAGAGAAGAGGAACCGGGAGTGGATGTAGGTCGTATGACCAAACCACTATAAAATCAGGTTTACACTTCTATTCTTGTTTATCTTTGCTACAAGCCTTTACCTTGCCGCAATTACTCGAATCCTTCTCATTCTTATGAACGGCTTCAATTTTACATCTTTTCAATATGCGCAATCGAAATTGATTTTTATCAAAACGTGTTTTTATCGTACGAATTTTCCAAAAGTGTTTTAAATCGCTAAAATTTATCATTCTTAACCGCTGTACTAATTCACCCCCCATCTTAGTACCACCCTAGATCCCAACAATTGGTATTAGAGCCATATTATTTCTCTTTTGTTTCACACCCATGAGAAATAGCTCTTTAAGGCTTTCAAGAGGGTTTTTCGATTGTTCATCCTCTGTTGTTTAACGGATCATACTACACTTATTGAAAAATGGGAATAAGAGTTTTCTTGATTTCTTTGGATTTAAACTTATGGAATATCATGGAAAATGACTTTCAACTTCTCTCTAAACCGATGAACGAATGGTTGGATTTAGAGAAAATCTTTTTCACTAAATACAAAGGCTATGAATGCCTTATTTTGTGCTTTAGTCAAATTTCTACGTACGAAACAGCTTTTAATATTTGGTGCACACTTGAAATCATGCACGAAGGAATTAGTAGAGTTAAAGACTCGAAAGTAAACCTCTTATTGTATGATTTTGAGCTTTTTTGAATGGCACCAAGCGAAACTATCGGTGACATGTATATCTGTTTCACGGATGTCATCAATAGTATAAGATCTCTTGGTAAATCTTTTTTAGATTTTGATCTCGTAAACAAGATTCTAAGATCCCTTCCAAAAAGATGAGATCATAAAGTAACCATAATATAAAAAGCTAAAAATTTAAATAACCTTCTGATATAAGAACTCATTGGCTCATTGATAACGTATGAAATGAGCTTTTTGAAACTTAATGAACACATGAACCACCTTCCAAAGAACAGGAAGGATTTGAAATTTTGGACAAATTAATACCACTTGAGTGATGACTCAAGTGATGAGGATAATGTTGAGAACCTTGAACTTTTAATAAATTTTAATAAGTTCATTAAACAAAAATCTAAAACTAAAAATGAACTTGACGGAGAAAGAGGCCAGAGAAGAAAAAGAAATGCAAAGAAGAATCAAGTGATGAAACGGCAAATTGGGCTTTGACGGGCTTCAACAACGAGGTAAGTAACTCACTTAAAATGTTATTACGTTGTTTTGAAATTACATGATCCTTTCATGAGTTACTTGATATAGTTGGCAGGAATTTTTTTTATGCTTTTTCTTTCTAGTATTTTTGAAAAGTAAAAAAAAATTATGAATGATACTTGCATGATTTTTGACAAAGCTTGTTTAAATCCATGAATATATATCTTGATGATTTACGTATGATTTTTCATGAATAATGCATGATTTCTCACACTAAGCTAAAACCATCTTATTATAACTAATAACAATGAAAGAAAGAATGTGTGAATGATTTTAATGATGCATTATGAAATCATGCTTGACAATTTGAAACCTTATATTTCAGAATATTGTGCTTTTGGTCTTAATGGTATTATGATAAAAATTTTAGATGACATATCATATTTTTGATAATGAAACTTGTCTCAGTTTTAAATTTAATACACATCCCTTATACAAAAAGGATTTGAGCATGCTTACATGTAATCAATCAACGTTGGTCTTGATAAATTCCTGAATGAAAGATTTTGATGATAATTTCATATTTATGTGATAAAACATGGCTTTCGAACAAAAATTTGAACATACCTTATAAAATCATCCTTGATAATGATAAAATAAAAATATTAAAAGTTTGTTATCATGCTTAATGATTTTATATTATGATGATGCATGAGGATTTATTATAATGATGACTTGAAATCTCACATTTTGAAATGATGTGTTTGTCTTGATGATCTTTATGACAAAATTGGTTTCAAACAAGTTGTATTGTTTTGACACAAAAATTTAATTATCATGATAATTACATGATGTTTCGTTTGAAGACACCTTAAGTGTTGATGATTTTGACGAAATTTTGTTTCGGATTTATACGATGATGGCTTTCGTATGAAATATTTGAATGCACTCATATGAAATCAATTGCATAAAATAAAAATGTATTTTCTATCCTATTAAGCTAAATGAATTCATTTTATGAATCTTGTGAATTTCTTAAAAATAATCATGATGAATGCCTTGAAAATAAATGTGTGTATCATGTTATTGGTCTAAATGATTTCTCTTGACACTTGCTTTTCGGATCTATACAATGATACATGAATCTAACATTAAAAAGACAAAAGCATGCTTATATGAAATAAATTATAAAAAGGAAATGCATGATTCTTAAGTTCTTGATTTTTTGATTTAAGACAAATAATGAATTTATTCATGTATATAATGTGAATCTCTTGAATCAATTTTTGTTTAAAGATATTGCATGCTTAATATGTTTCAACTTAATGATTTTTAAGATGAAATTTGCCTTTTCCTCTTAAATAGTGACACTTGTTTTCTTAAAGGTAAGGGCATGCTTATAAGAAGCAAATCACATGAATAGAAACTTATAAAAATGAAATACAATCCTCTATCTCAATCTTATTGATTTTTTAATAAAAAATTCACGAATCTATGCTTGTCATGTATGAATTTATTGAATGTGATTTTGAGGATAATTTTGAATTTAACAAATGCTTGATTCATGTTTACAACTTACGATGTATTTTAAATATGAATCATGTTCAATGCTTCAAACATGTTCTTTCTCCCTTAATTCACTATTGTTCTCCTATATTTTTTTTTCTCTAAAGAGGATAACCTTCCAAATGAATCATGAATTTGATGATTTGATTATAAGTTTCAAGTTGACGAATTGACTTGAATGAAATGATACATTCAAATGAATCACTTATCAATATTTACAATTGTGATATATCTTTTTAAAATATCTTACTAATGTGATTTTGATAACCTAGGATGTCTTTTGGAATTCTTGACATGATATGATTGAATCCTTGATTTACTCATTTTTATCATGGCTTGAAAATGAATGTTAAGAATCATGCTTAATGAGTTGTTTTATGAAAATTATCTTTAAGTCTTGAACATTGATGCTTATTTGATATAAAAGGACAAAGGCATGTTTATATGAAATCAATGCATGAATTAAAATCACAAAAATAGAAAAGCATCTTTTAAAATCGCTTTATATCTATCTTTTCGATTTTCCAACATATGATTTGTTTTGAGAATCTCATGAATTTCTTGAATGTGACTTTGTTGATGAGTTGATGAATTGAACTAGAATTAGTTTTCTCAAAATGATTCATGACTTCTATTTTTAAACTTTTGGAAACACAACCTTATTTTGTTGGAATCATGAGTTGTTGAGTAATGACAGCTTGAATGCATGAACTAATAATTCTTGATTCCTTACTCAAAATATTTTTTTCATGATTTTGATTTCTTGAAACTATTTATTTGAAATTCTTTCTATGAAATCATGATCATGATGAAAATTCCTACGTATAAATCAAAATCTTGTGTTTGATCTCCTAAGACTTCCTTTTGTTATTTCCTAAAAAGGAGACTTATCAAAATGATTTATAAACCTTTTGATTTATGACTTTTGGATTCATGACTTGAGGTCGATGATTGAAACATTATATGCTTAAACTGATTTTTTTTATGTTTCAATACTTCCTTGAATGCATCATGTGATGATTGAAGGATTGATTGATACAAATTTAAATGATGTGAAAAGTTGTTGTAAAAAGAAAGAAAATAATTCAAGCCTTGATATCTCAATATTTGATACTTAGAATATTTTTAAAATGTGATCTTGATGAGAATGCTTCAAGTAGTTCTTTTTGCTATTTATTACCTCATGAATCTTGATCTTGATCTTGCTAGAAAAAATATTAATGAACCATGAATGATATCTTTGGTATTCTCGAATTAATCCTTATTGATATCTTTCATGAATTCTTTGCATATATGACTTGTATAATGATTGAAATTTTCAACCATTGAGTCCTCCATTCTTTTTGACAAAAACAAAGTGAGAGAGTTTTTTGCTAGCTTGCACACTTCAATGAAAAATTTGCTAGCTTGATCATTTCAATAGAAAAACTTGCTATCATGAACACTTCCAATAATTGCAATTTTACAATCTAAAGGGAAGCAATGAATTGCTATCTCAAAACAAGCAAAAATACAAAACTTAGAAAATTTACAATCTTATACTTGCTAGAAAATTGTATGTTATAATTTTGGCTTGCATGTTTAAAATGATGAAATCTTTACACAAATTATATGCATATCGCAAAGGAAGCAAAGAAAGTTCAACTTGCACATCTCAAGAAACGAATGAAAAGTTACTATCTTGCCTATCGTGAGAAATGAAGTGTAAACTTGCACATCTCAAGAAGCAAGTGAAAAATTACCATACTTAAACGTAAAAACCTTACTATGATTAAATGTTGTAATTCTAGCTTATATGTTCATTTGCATATCTTTTAAAATAGCTAGAGCAACTTCTCCTTTTTATTGATGACAAAGAGGGAGAAGTAGATTGATGATTTCATGCAATATATGATGTATTGAATATTTTTATATTTGCATGATGTTTTTGATAACATATGAAATATTTTTATGATGTTTTTGATAACATATGATGAATATTACTTAGATTTGGTATAATCCAAGTGTTCTATCAATATGGTATATTGATAGGGGGAGTTTAGTTAAACTCTGGGAGTGAAGGTTAACTACGTCATCAATTAGTTGTCATCATAAAAAAGAGGAAGATTATTGAATCTCAAATTTGGATGATAAAACTAATTGCTTATATTTTGATAATCTAATTACGTTTTGAGTCATACAGGTCTACTCTCGATCAGGATTAGATAATTGATGCAGGAAGAATCAACGTTGCTTTGGAGGAAATCACGTCAGGAGATTGGACGTCGAGCCAAAGGTCCGGTCGATGATCGGCAGAAGGCTTCAGACAAAGAATTGGGCATCGGGCCAAGAGGAGTGGAGTTGTACTAAGGAGATCGGGGCTACAGAGTTCAGCTACTAATTGGGCAATAAGTTGCAAAAGAGGATGATGAGTCGAAGGACGAAGCGCCAATAGACCAAGGACGTGCCGGGCAACTAATTATAATTTACGTTATAATAATTATCTAGATCGGAGTAGGATTAACTTAATTGGGTTGTAATTAGGCTATCCTAGTTAGAGGCCAACTAGGCCTGCATTAAGTTTGTATTGGGTTGAATAAAAGGCCCAAATAGTGCCCAAGTACCACTTTAGATAGTGGCACCACCAGAAGGCTTAGTCTTCTAAACTGAGTCTGGGCGATGGTACCGCCTAGTAGACAGTGGTACCGCCCAATACATTGACATGTTAGTGTGCTCAAGCGGTGGTACCACCTAGTACACTAACAGAACCAGAGTGCACTAACGATGGTATCGCCAGTGACAGGTGGTGGTACCACCAGTACTCGGTAAATCCAAGATGGGAAGGTTTTTGACTCCAAGTTTGAATCAGATTAGAGCTTATAAAAATCTCTCCCATCGCTGGGTTGAACAAACAAGCACACAAACCTTGAAAGTAAGAAAACGCTATAGAATTCTCTTTAGAAATCCCTCCTGTAGCTCTCATTCATTTTCAACAAAAAGAGAGGAATGTGTGAGTACTTGTAAGGGTTATCTCCTAAGCCCGTTAAAAGAAGAAGATGCTATAAGGGATTTTGTTTTCGCTCGTTGGAAGGAAGACAACTAGTGAAAAGCTGATGGCCTCAAGAGGAGAGGAATTGAGAGTGAACATAGATTGTATGACCGAACTACTATAAAATCAGGTTTGCACTTTTATTCTTGGTTATCTTTGTTGCAAGCCTTTACCTTACTTCAATTATTCGAATCCTTCTCATTCTTTTAAACAGCTTCAACTTTACATCTTTCCAATATGCGCAATCAAAATCGATTTTCATCGAAATATGTTTTTATCGTACAAAGTTTCTAAAAGTATTTTAAATCATTAAAATTTATCGTTCTTAACTACTGCACTAATTCACACCCCCCTAGTGCTACTCTAGATCCCAATAAATTAGAAGCCAATTGAGCCAAAGTATGGGCTAGTTTGGGTTAAGAGAAAGGCCCAATCAATGACTCAAAATGTAGGTCAGGCGGTGGCACCACTAGTGGCTCAATCTCCAAGACATAGTCCCTGAAACTGTATCAAGTAGTGGTATTGCCCAGTGTCAGGATAGACTAGGTGGTGTTATCGCCCAGCACTGGCGGTAGTACCGCTAGTACCTTGAAGACCTAGAATGAGACTAGTTTTGGTTTCAAGTTTGAATCTATTTGGGGCCTATAAATACCTCTCTCATCTATGCTTAGAATACACAAGCACTGAGAATATAATAGTGGGAAAACACTATTGTAATCACTTGAGAGATCCCCTCCTTTAGCTTTAAGTTAATTTCAGTTTGAGAGAAGAGTGAGTGCTTGTAAAGGATATCTCATAAACTTGTGAAAAAAAGAAAAGGGCTATAAGAGGGTAGTCGATCTTCACCCATTAACGGAAGACCGTTAGTAGATGCCAGTAGCCTTGACGAAGGAGGAATCGGGAGTAGACGTAAGTCGAACGACTGAACCACTATAAATAGGTGTGCACTTTCTTTCTACTTTTTGTTATCATTACTATTACTTTCTGAGTTATTTGCTTATCACACTTACTCAAAGCTAAGCACACTTTCGATATCATTTTTGATACTATTTCATTGAAATAGTCTTTTAAAATTAAACATTTTATCGATAGTACTGATTCAGCCCCTAGTGCCGACTTAGTCCTAAAAGTTAGTATCAGAGCCACGTTTTTCTCATTTGGTTTAACACCTAAAGAGAAATTATTTTTTTTGGCTTTCAAGAGGGTCACTCTATCATTCGTCCTCCTATGTTCAATGGAACGAACTATATATATTGAAAAACTTGAATGAGAGTTTTCTTACTTTTTTTAGATTTGAATTTATAGAACATTATTGGGTATAGCTTTTAAAGGTCCTCCAAACTAATAAATGAATGGAATGATTTGAAGAAGAAGACTTTTTCATTAAATGCAAAAGCAATGAATGCTTTATTTTGTGTACTTAATAAAAATGAGTTTAATCAGATTTCTATATGTGAAACTGCACATAAGATTTGACACACTTGAAATCACATACGAAAGCACTAATAAAGTAAAAGATTCTTAAATAAATCTTTTGATGCATGATTTTGAATTATTTCGAATGGAACCAAGTGAAACTATTGGTGACATGTACACCCATTTTATGAATATTATCAATATTTTAAAAAATCTTAGTAAATATTTTTTAATCTTGAACTTGTAAACAAGATTCTAAGATCTCTTCGAAAGAGTTGGGATCCAAAAGTAACTGCTATTCAAGAAACAAAAGACTTGAACTGTTATCCTCTCGAAGAACTTATTGGATCTTTAATGATATATGAAATGACATGTTTAGAATATGACGAACTTATGAACAACCTTCCAAAGAACAGGAAGGTAATTGCACTTAGAACGGAAGAAGACCACTTGAGTGAAAGTTCAAGTGATGATGACATAGAACTTTTGACAAGAACATTCAAAAAATTCATAAAATAAGAAACTAAGAACACAAATGAACTTAAAAAGAATATCATAACTTACTATGGATGCAATCGATTAGGATACTACAAAAGTAGTTGTCCGCAACTAAAGAAGAAGGTGCTCGTATAAGAGAAAAAGAAGGCATTCAAAGCACTCAAGGATGAATCAAGTACATCCAAAGACGAGGTAAGTAACTCAATCGATTCTATTTTACTTAGTGTTTTTCATAATTTAATGAATTTAAATTAGTTTTTTAAAAAAATTATCATGACAATTGCATGTTAAAGGAATAAAATGTTAAAATTAAATGTAATGCTTTATACCAAATAAGATTAATCCTTTGTATGTTTTAAGAAGTAATTATATATATCTTGATGATTTTATATTGCTTTTCGATTTTAAATATGATGCATGGCTTTTGTATGAAAAACTTGAGCATGCTTATATAAAATCAATCGCATAAATTGAAACTAAAAAGAAGAAAGTATTTTTTTTTGAAAATTTTGCTATCTTTAAAACTTTTTAATTTTTCAATAAAAATTAATGAATCCATGTATATTATCTTTTGTGAATCTCTCGAAAATTGATTTTGATGATGATTTTGGATTTATTTTCATATGATTCTTTTACTAATAAGATGGTATATCCAACTAAATCATTTATCGGTATTTTGACTTGCGATATATTTTACATGAAATATCTTTCTTGATTCTCATATGATTCACTCTTTTAAGAGAATATTTATCGAATCATGATTTTGATAACTTGAGATTTTCTTTATATGAATCAAGATCCCTTACTCCTTATTCTCGTATGATTTTCTCATGTTATTAAAAAGAATATTTGTCTAAATGAATCATAATATTTCCTTGTTTCTTTTTAAATACTCACAACTTGAAATGATATGCTTTGATGGTTGAAACATTGTATGCAGAAATTAATTTTTCTCCTATGTTTCAAAACTCCTTTGTATTTGTGATTTATGTACCTCATGATATGATGAAAATTTATGATATAAATTTATTAATCTTTGTCATGATTAGAGCATTGATATAAAAGAAAATTTGTATTCTTCGCTTCTTTTTGACAATGACAAAGGGGGAGAAAGACTTCATAGCTTGCACTTTACAAAATGAAGCAAAAAATTGCTAGCTTACGCATCGCAAAGAAAAGCAAATTGCTAGCTTGCAAAAGAAGAAGCAAACTTGCTAGCTTGAACATCGTAAAGAGAAGCAAATAGTTGCTATCTCAAGAGGCAAAAATTTTGCTTAGCTTTACTTTCTAAAAAACTTACTAGCTTGCAAATCTCCAAAGAAAAAGCAAAATCGCTAGCTTGCACTTCTCAAAAGAGAAGAAAGAACTTGCTAACTTGTACATCTCAAGAGAAACAAAAAGTACTTGCTTACTCATCTCAAGAGAAGCAAAACTTGCTAGTCTTCATACTTCAAAGAGAAGTAACACTTGCCAACTTGTTAGCTTGAATGTTGTAAAGTGATATAAATCTTGCTAAATTGCTAGCTTAAAAATCTGCTAGTTACACTTCTCCTTTTCATTGATGACAAAGGGGGAGAATTTATGATGATGATTATGCATGATATGATATACTTTTATTTTTTGAAACATTGCATGATTTTTTGATTCAAAGATCTATCAATATGACATATTGATAAGGGGAGTTTATGTTAAACTTCGTCATTAATTGGTTGTTATCATAAAAAAGGGAGAGATTGTTGAATCTTAGATTTTGATGATGATAACAATTGATGAGTTTGATCTAATCTATGTTTTGAGTGATACAGGATTAGCTTCGATCAATGAGAGGTAAATTGATTAAAGTAGGAGGAATCAGACGTTGGGCCAGAGTGGAACATGTCGGAAGATTGGATGCCGAGCTAGAGGATCGATCGACATATCAGCAGAAGACTTCATGCCATGAGTTCGAGCATCAGGCCAAGAAGAGTGAAAATTATACTAAGGAGATCAGAGTTGCGAAGGTCAACATGCCAATTGAGCAATAGGTCGTACGAGAGGACGATAAGCTGAAGGATCGGACGAAGCGCCGATGAACCAATGACATGTCAAACAACTTATGATTCATGCTTATAATAATTTGTCTAGATCAAAGTAGTTTAGAGGGCTAATTGAGTTAGTTCTAAATATAATTAGGCTAACTTAATTAGGGGTCAATTGAGCCAAAGTTTGGGTTGGTTTGGGCCAAGAGAAAAGCCCAATCAATGACCCAAAAGGTGAGTCAGGTGGTGGCACCACAAGTGGCTCAGTCTCCAAGATACAGTCTCTGAGATTATGTCAGGCGATGGTACCGCCTAATGTTAGGGCAGACTAGGCAATGATACCTCCTAGCACTTGCGGTGGTACTATCAGTACCCTGAAGACCCAAAATGAGACTAGTTTTGGCTCCAAGTTTGAATCTATTTGGGGTCTATAAGTACCTCTCTCATCTCTGCTTAGAATACACACAGAGAACATAATAGTGGGAAAACGCTGTTGTAATCATTTAAGAGATCCCCTCCTCTAGCTTTAAGTTGATTTTAGTTTGAGAGAGAAGTGAGTGCTTGTAAAGGTTGTCTCCTAAACCTGTAAAAAGGAGAAAAGGGCTATAAGAGGGTAGTTGATCTTTGCCTATTAAAGGAAGACAGTTAGTGAATGTTGTGGCCTCGATGAAGGAGGAATCGGAAGTTGACATAGGTCAGATGATCGAATAACTATAAATTGGTGTGTACTTTCTTTTTACTCTTCGTTATCATTGCTATTACTTTCTGAGTTATTTACTTATCACACTTATTTAATATCAAGCACACTTTCGATATCATTTTCGATATGGTTCCATCGAAATGATTTTTCAAAATTGAATATTTTTTATAGATAGCACTAATTTACCCTCACCCTTCTCTTAGTGTTGACTTGGTCCTAATAGCAATGTCATAATGGATGAGAAAATTTATATATAACCTTATTGGGTCCACTTGTTGGTACAAAAGTATATAAATAATGAGACACTCTAATCTAATATCACTCAATTTACTATAAATTTCATTATCTTAAAGTCAATTTAACAAAAAAATAGCATCTCAAAGTAATAGTCACACATAAGAATGGTTGGATTCAAAGTATTCAAAATCAAATAATGAAAAAAAGGTAAAATAAACTATCCTTTCTTTTAAATTTCAAGAGATAGTTAACAATTTTGAGCAAATACGACAACCTATACAACATAGACGTAGAGCAGATCTTGTCGCATTCCGAACTATTATAATATAGAGGATCTTATATAAATAATATCAATATGGGGATACTTGATCATCCTTCTCTGTGCAGTAGTACAGTGACCAGTCTTCTATATAGAATAACAATGGTGAAATTAGAAGTTTTGACATTGTCCAACCTCTGCACTAATTTATGTCATATTTATACTTGTCTTAGGAGTCGCTTCAAACATGTATAGTTCATGATAATTAAGCTATAATCATTATCACATTAATGCACTAGTGACATATGGTGTATTAGTATACTATGTCATGGGATCAATTTCAAAATTGTGTTCAATAAACATATCACATTGATGTAATATATGATCGAGGATCTCGATCAAGTCTCATCATTTTTATTAATAGTAAAATTAGGTATATCCATCAATTGATGTATTTATTACTTAATTCATTTAAATCTTAGAGCTTAACTCGTAATCTAATAATTGAAGTCATTTCTTTATAAATAATTTAATATCGACATAAGGATAGTCTGGAACATCTTACAAAATTGCTTCTCAAAGCTTAAAAATAATATTTTTTATTATTTCTTTTTAATTTAGAATATTTTTTAATAAAATTATACTAAGTTTATACTAATTATAAAGTTAATCACGTGAGTGATGACACGTGTGACACACTACACAATCTCATTGGTTATTATTATTATTATATTTTTCTCACTTTATATTGTTTGATTGATATATTATAATATTTATGGATCTGTACAATAAGAATTGGATGATGATGAGATCATGATAATTAAACCAATTTTCTTGTAAACACATCTTCTAAATATTTCCGATCATAGATTACCTAAGAGAGACATTGAAATAACTAAAGAGACCAATGTACTATATGCCCATCAGTATGATGGAGGCAGCTAGTCTCATAGCTATTTGTATAAGGACACTAGAGATATAATATAGGTGCTCATTGGAGAATGAGTTTACTGAATAATCTGCTCATGAAATGCTAGATGGTTAATGATACCTCATCATTATACAGTGATTTCATGGTCCTAGTTGTGAATTTAGTCCTCAGACTTGAGACACTAATAATACTCTGTATAAGAACTTCAATTTTTAATACCAGACTTATAGGTCTGGAAGTTCTAAGTCTAGTATAGCTGGTCATCAGGAGTGGTAGCTAACCTTACGAGGGTAATTGTGTGTTAATAAAGGATCATCCACTCTCGGTGTTATGAGAGGAATGTCTCGTGTATTCTCACTCAGACAAATTCCTAGTCAGGGTCATTCGGATTGAAAGATAAAGAGTTCTCTAAGAGAATCCGATTAGAGCAAGACTCAAGTAGATTCCGTATGGGCCTGATAGCACCATGCCCGGTATACAATCTCTAGGATATTAGATAGATAAGAGACTATAAATATATGATAACTGAGGGTAGATAGGTCCAATGAATTAGATCCCCTATACCATTTTGAGACTATAGCGTAGTGGCTTAGTATATCCATAGTCAATGAGTTGAGTGAATTATCATGGGATGATAATTCACTGAATTAGAAGGAGTTTTGAATCAAATTTTTTTTTTATAGATGTAACTCATGACCATCTCAATATTAAGCCTAAAGAGTTATACATATATGGTAGATAACACGATGAATAGATGATTGGATATATGATATCCAATAAGCCCCTATTTTATTCGATCGGTTGGGTGAAATCTAATAAGAGCTTAATGTGGATAATTGGATAAAAATCTAATTTTTATTAAGTAAGGATAATTGGAAGGAGATTCAGTATCCAATATGTTAAGATAATTGAATGAAGATCCAGTACCCAATAGGGTAGGATCTATTAGGGTTAGCAGTAGGAGCTCTCTATAAAAGGGATATGAGACTTAAAGGGTTATAAGGCTGGACGTTTTAGCTACTATCTCCCTAACTTCTCACTCTACTTCTTCCTCAACTGACTGCCCCTCTCTAATGTGAGAGGGTAACAAGAAGGACTACCCCTGCTATGATGGTGGTGGTGCGTGAAAGCGAGAAAAGAATGCATCGTGAGAGGAGGTGCGTCTCTACTTCATCCGCCATATGGATCACTACTAGAGAGGAGAACACGAGATCTCCTTCATCTACAGACTTAAATCTATGTTTTACGAGGCTATACGATCTCCTCTAAGTGAGAATGTCTTAGAATCTTACGTGATTTTTTGGTTTATTGAGTTTTTGCTCCCAATCGTCATACGACTTTCCTATATCATTCTTTTAGAAAACTAGTTTTTTATTTTTTATTGCGCATGTTATGTTCTCTCATATTTCATAATTGTTTATATCTAATTCCAAATTGAAAACTCTGATCTAAGTTTTTTTTAGATAATTTTAAATGATTTTTGAAATTTTTTTGTGATGTTGACATATACCATTGTGCTAACTCTCGGCCTACCAGTATGGGGCAACACTTGCTGTCACCGATCGACCAATTGACATGTCAACTCATACTGATAAGTCAAGCCTTGGACTCAATCATTATCAACCTTCTCCT
The DNA here is from genome assembly GCA_024322285.1 of Musa beccarii. NCBI lineage: Eukaryota > Viridiplantae > Streptophyta > Magnoliopsida > Zingiberales > Musaceae > Musa > Musa beccarii. The sequence goes on from CM044396.1 coordinate 32,302,317, forward strand.
ACCATCAAGATATATTGGCATAAGTTTATTGATTTTATTCTTAATAATACTATATTAGGATTTTGAAAAATACACTATCTAGTTTGGTAGTCTTTCGTTCTACTCGAAGTTTCATTTATGCAATTTGATAGTTCTCATATAGTTCATCCTAAGGCATCACAAAATAACATATGAAGCTATAATTTAGTAGGCTCAACTTAGATGGCTTGAAGCAAGTGGTACAAGAAAATTTTATCATTTTGAGGATGACTTCATGATTTAGTATGTTTGATATTGAGATATTACTCAACTTGAAGGGTTCTAAAAGGATAGCGAATAATAACAAAATATAAGAGAAGGAAAAACATAAAACACAAGGATACAATTTTTTAAGCATAGTCATATTGGGTCTAAAGGGTTACGTATATATGGTAGATGACGCGATGAATAAAGGATTAGATATGTCATATCCAATAAGTCACTATTTTATTAGATTTATCGGGTGAAACCCAATAAGAGTTTAATATGGATAATTAGATAAAGATCTAATTTTCATTAAGCAAGGATAATTGGATAGAAATTCAGTATCCAATATGCTAAGATAATTGGATGAAGATCCAATACCCAATAGGATAGTATCTATTAGGGTTAGCAGCAGGAGCTCTCTACAGAAGGGATGTGGGACTTAAAGGGTTATAAGACTGGACCCTTTAGCTGCCACCTCCAAGACTTCTTTCTCTACTTCTTCCTCAGCTGAATGTCTCTTCTCTATTGTGAGAGAGCAACAAGAAGGATTATGCCTACTGCGATGGTGGTGGTGTGCGAAAGTGAGAAAAAAATACATCGTGAGAGGAGGTGCGTCACTACTTCATCTGTTGTGTGGATCATCACTAGAGAGGAGAACATGAGATCTCCTTCATCTAGGGACTTGGATTTATGTTTTACAAAGATATACGATCTCCCATAGGTGAGAATGTCTCACGAATCTTATGTAGTTTTTTGGTTTATTGAGTTTTCGCTCTCAATCGTCATACAACTTTCCTATATTGTTCTTTTAAAAAATTAATTTTTTATTTTCTATTTTTCATTGTGCATGTTATGCTCTAGCATGTTTCCCAACAGTTTATATCTAAATCTAAATTAAAAACTCTGATCTAAATTTTTTTTCTATTTTTAGGTAATTTTAAAGGATTTTAAAAATTTTTTTTGACGTCGACATATACCATCATGCTAACTCTCGACCCACCAGTACTAGACAACATGTGTTGTCATCGACTGACAAACCGACATTTTTACTCAGATCGATAAATCAAACCTGGGACCCAATTATTATCAATCTTCTTTGACCATCAAGACATATTGGCATAAGTTTATTGATTTTATTATTAACAATACTATATTAGGATTTTGAAGAATACACTGTCTGGTTTGGTAGTCTTTCGTTCTACTCTAAGTTTCATTTACACGACTTGATAGTTCTCAGATAGTTCATCTCAAGGCATCACAAAATAACACCTGGAGGTATAATTTAGTGGGCTAAACTTAGAAGGCTCGAAGCAAGTGGTACAAGAAAATTTTTTCATTTGGAGGATGACTTCATGATTTAGTACGTTTGGTATTGAGATATTACTCAGAAAATGAAGGGTCCGAAAAGGATAGCGAGTAATAGCAAAATATAGGAGAAGAAAAAACACAAAACATAAGGACACATTTTTCAAGCATGATCTTATTAGTGTTTGTAACTTGGGTGTTGCTAAAACGTTTTTGTTTCCCCAAAGACCGAGCAGTGAAAATGGAAAATTCTAATCTCATTGGAAATTTTCACGATTACCCACGTTTTGAATGGTTTGGAGCTGTAGCTTAATGAATTGAGATGAAACCCAGAGTACTTTTTGCAGTTTGTTTGATGCTTTTCTGCTTCGATTTTGTTTACGTACAATATAAAAATATTTAAACTATAGCTCCAAAGAAACTTAGGCATTTCAAGTTTGATTGTGGCTTTCATTGTGGTGAAATGTACTATTAACTCATGTAAGCTATTATGGTTATATTTGTTTAAAAAAAAAAGATATATACTTCCAAAATATTCTTTGAAAGTCCTTTTGGTACCCTCAGTAATCTAAATTATTTCGTTAGAGTTAAAACTCTTTCCTCTTGTATATGTATTCTTTTGCTAGGATATTCGTTCACAATCGATAAATAAGTGATTGGTTATCTTGGATGAAGGAAGCATCATATGTCAAATTCATGTTAACTCATGTTACTTTTTTGCAGAATTAATTTTTCTTCTGAGGATAAAGGTCCTCTGATTGTTCTCATTTATTTAATGCCCCTCTGTTCTTTAAGACCACCTTCCAAGTTATCAAGTTTTATTATTAAACCCTTATCATATTTAAAAGAATTATTATTATTTTGGTTTAAACTTTAAAGTCCAGTCAGCTAGAAATTATTATCAAGGTATTTACTTTTACGAATAACTCCGGATGCTTGATGTGGGTTCCATTAACGCAAACTGTCGCATCAGCATGATTCAGCATATTCAAGTGCGGTGCCCGTCATTTGTTGTGGGCACACATCACCCCAGTCATCAATTTAGTGAGGGGCAAATGAGTTGCTCCGTAAGGCTAGTCAAACTAGTGCAGTATGCTGGTAGACCATCGAATATTGACCCAAAAAGACAAAAAAGAATGAAAAAGAAATGGATATTTAATTAAAAAAAACGAAAAGAAGGGGAGCCTATTACTCCCCATTTTCTTCTCCCCTTACAAGACTGCTTTCAGGCAGACGTGAAGAGATGGACCATTGAAAATGTCTGGTTCAATTCGGCTCTTAATCAATGAAGGCTTGTTTAGTTTATCTCATTGTAATCGGGTTCGAGGGTTGGATGGAAAGTCTGCATATCAGTGTTGTTTCGCTTGCTACAGTTGAGATACTGCACCAATTTATGTGTTTTGCACCTTAACTGTTTGTTATATATATATATATATATATATATGGGATATATATATATATGGGAAAAAAAAAATCTAAGAGGATAGTCCTATATCGCTAATGATTAAAAGATTTATGCTACGTTTGATCCATAATTTAATAGCTTGAGCTTCTAGATTAAATTGATGTTTGACTTGATATATATTAATCTTGATTAGAAAAAACTCAGTCTTATTATTATTAAATTTTTTAATATGATATCATAGTCATGTGGACAAAATTAAGTAAAAAAAAAATCGAGTCAAGTTATGTTTTGGTGCGCCTTGATTAAATGAAGATGAGACATCACTATGGGTAGATGCGGATGAGTGAACTGTCTTCTAATATCAAAAAAATATGAACTAAAAAATTTGAACCCCTAATATTAACAAGGAAGACATAAATTTATAAAAAAATATTGATATTATTCATATACGTGGGATAAAAAGAGATATCCTGATAGGATAGTCCTATATTTATTATTGATTGAAAAAATCAGATTACATATATTAGATTTTATACATAACCTAATAATTTAAATTTTAAATAAAATTTATATTTGATCTGATATATATTAATTCTGATCAAAATGACTCAGGCTCGTCGTTAAAATTTTATTTAGCTGTCTTGATTAAGATATTAGTTTATACAATACCATCCGTTGGTGTTTCTTATGATAGCTACTTCATTTCATCGTTTAGGTTGGTGCTGGGACTAATTCACTCGAGGGAGCAGCTTTCGGAATGTGAATTATAGAATCTTTAGATGAAACCGGGTCTTTTATAACTATAGTTAAAAACACATCATGGAAAACTTAAAATGCTGATGTACAGGTTTGTATAACACGTATTGAAACATAAAATAAGCACATTTAAACAGGAGTGTTGTAGATTAATCTATATAAAAGACATGTATGAGATGATGATATTCACATGTTAAAGCCATCATATAATAGTGATAATCTCAATATCTATATTTTGTGATATCATGATGTGGAGTATTATGACTATAGGTTAAAGTTAATATGATTTTCATTTGCAAGTAAGTTTATTATGTTAAATAATCTTTTTCATTATATGTTATATGTATTAGAATTGATAAGTATTTTGAGATTTCTAGAGGAATCTCAGTACAAAGGGAGTCCTAAGAAAATTTGAAAATTTGAGTTTGATTTTTTTTATAAATATCTCATATCTCTTTATATTTCAGTAGACGGAGAAAGCAAGATGTAAGAATACATTATATCTCTCTAGGTATCTAATGAGGGTATTCTCTAGGGCTCTAGAAAGGATGAATAAAAAAGATATAAATTATTCCAGATTTGTATGAAAAAGTATATAAAGAGATTATATTTGAGTGCGGATAACTCAATGATCTTTTAATTGGTATCACATATAAATAATTTAGTTTTCTCCATAAATGTAGAGAGTGTCACACCATAAATTTATATATACAAAAAAATTATCATTTCAAAACCCATAATTTACAGAATACTTTTTATTTTAAATTTTAAATCATCATCTTTACAATACTAAACATTTGCAACTTGAAAAAGTGCAACTTCTTGTGAATGCCATAAATAATGAAAAAGCCTCGCTTGCCTAAGGTATATATCTATTACAAGTTAGTAGATTACTCTATGTAAATTAAAAACATATATGTATACTAATGGAAACCTAAAATAAAAATAAAAATTATATACATTACTCATAAAATATTTAAATATTAATAATTTAATTACAATATATTAATTCATTATAAAACTCATATATCAAATAAATAATAATATTTCTTATATAGTAAATAGAATTATGTATCAATCTCATATAATACATCTTAATGATATATATAACATCAAGTAAGACATACATCACACTCAATGATGTAATCTCTCAATAGCAGATGAATAGAACACATCACACTCCTAACAACAGATGGAGTGATATTCCTCAATTGCCCAAGTAGAGATATGTTCCTTCTAATAATAGATGGAGGAACCGCGTACCCTACCTACCCTTGGTAGAGATACATAATTACCTATGTTCATTTATTCATATATATTTATTCATCTATCCATTCATTTATTCATATATGTATTTATAAAAGTGATATGATAAAATATCATGTGAAATTATGTTTGGTGTATGACTTATTAGACTATATCCATTAGTGGCTTTATAATGTGATGGGCTGATAGTTACTTTTAGAGTTCACTTAATATTTATAATCATATCAATATTATCAATTTAATCACAAAAAATAATATAGAGCTATTAATCATTTTCAATTCATAACTTTGAATAAATCTTTTAAATTCATTAAACCATAAGGGCATAAAGTATCAACCTCTTAATAAATATCAATCGACCTGAACTTTAATGTTGACTTGAACTAAAATCAAATCAACCTCTAATCCTTGTTGAACAAATCTAGAATCATCATAGATTAGTTTAATTTAGATTTGATTGATTTTAATTGAGTTAAATGGGTTTGAATGGATCCAAATCAATGTAGAATCATCTTAAACTAGTATAAATCGATAAAACTAGTTTGATTAAGTTAACTAATAAGCTCAAACCAATAAAGGAAAGGGAATTGGGTTAGACTATATAATATTAGCCTAGATTGGACTAACCCAACTAAGCCCTAGACTGATCACGTGTATCGTATATGCCATCACATATAGTAGGTTGGATTGAGATATAATGAGCTATGCAAATTGGACTGTGGCATAGGCTGGGTCATACTTACCTCATGGGTTAGGCTTGCTTATGACCTTACAAGGTTGGCCTGTCGTGGCTTCATAGGTTGAGTTTGTTTGGCTCGTGGGCTAAGCTTACATGTGGCATCATAAACTGGGCTACTAATGATCACACAAGCTAGGCCACAACTTTCACATGGGCTAGACTAACCTTATCTGGTCAATCAATTTGACTCAGATCAAACTCAAGTTTGATTCATCTGATTGGATTTTAATTTTTTTAAATACTATAAAATGTTATAGGAACAATTAAAGGTAAACAAATAATCTGAATAAATCTTTCATTAAAATTTTCAGAATTAACTCATTAAAATAAAATTTTAAATCTATTTATCATGAATTAAATAATTTAATAATTTCATGATCCCAAATTTAAAACTAATTAAAATATAAAAATTTCACATATAAATCCTTGAAATAAAGATATATTTAATTAAATAAATTAGAATTATTATTTTAATCTAAAAAAATAATTTCAAATAATGAATCAATCTTAAATTTTATTTTAACTTAAAAGACAATTACAAGTCAAGCGTTATAAATATGAAATTCCATGATAATTATTTTAACATATAAATATAAATAATAAAAATTATAATAATTTTAATATCAATAAAGAGTAGAGGATCTTACCTCTCCTCAGGGGCTCCTCTCATTAGTGAGAATCTCTTATTAATTCTTCTACTACCAACTATGGTGAGAAATGGGATAGAGGGAGACGGCTTTATATAAGAAAAGAGAAGCCCTCACTAGGTTTTCTTTTTTAGTTTTGAATTCTTCTTTCCTTGCTAATACAGTATATAAACCTAAAAGATCTGATAATCAAATATTCAATAAGGATGAGCAACAAAGATTGGAAAGAGAATAAAGCAAAAATATTTTCTTTTTAGGAGATATAAAAATAGATAAAATACTCATCAAGAGAGAGATTGTTAAGATTGTCAAGTATTTTAGGATACTTGAGCTAGTGTCTTAGGAAGGCTAGAAATTATAGTACGAGATGTCCTTGTAAAGGAAAAAAATCATAAAAATTAGGATTTAGTGTTTTCATATGGGATGCTCTTTAGGGTTTATAGAAAAGGTGAGAGTAAATATATAAATTCTTCAAGATTTTTGTGAAAGGATATATAAGAGAATTATGTTTGAATAAAAATAACTTAAAGATCTTGTAATTGATCTCATAAAATGAATGATTTAATTTTCTCCATAAATATAATAAAAAAAATTTCAAATCACATTAATGAGTTCTATTGAATGAATAATTAATTTGAACTTCGAAATGGTTATCTTCCTTGTTGGTATTCTTTTCCTCTTTTTAACTTCTTTCACTGCTTTGTACTGTTTTTGCAGCTTTCGTTTTTTTTATTTTTTTTAATGTTGTAATTGCAGCATGCTTCCTCTCTCGATCTTTTCTTTTGCTGCTGTATTGTAGTGGCTAAGAAGTACAGATACGGGAACTGAACACGCCATAGATACCCAGACACGGTAACATATTATTATTATTATTATTTTAAATAAAACATAAATACACTACACATGTTTTTTTAAAATATATATTATATTCAATTAATATGAGTTTTATAATCTTTATACTTAAATTATATAAACTCTATAATGTGAACAAATAAACATCATCATACTGATTAAAATCATTAAAATTATCTAAATTTAAATATTAAAAATAAATATTAATTTCATCAAATACTGTTTAATAATTTTCAGATATAATTGATATATGTTTCCTTGTATTAAACTTTCAGATTTATTTGTATGCTTCGGATATGGGACTCACTAGTGGGGGCCACGAGCGTGTGGACACACATCCATCAAAAGAATATCATATCTTGATCATCAAGTATTTGACTTTGATATTAGTTTATACAATACCATCGGGGTTAGTGTTTCTTATAGCAACTAATTCATTTCATTGTTTAGGATGGTCCGGCACTAATCCACTTAAGGAGCAGCTTTACGTACTTACCATAGTTTGTTTTTGCTTCTCCTCTGCTACAGGCATTTTTCTGTGTGATTCTCGCTTCTTTTGTGAACCTGTGTGGATCATCTTTTCCTTTAAACTTGCTGAGTACTCCGTTTGTTTTTTCCTGTGACCTTACTGAAAAGCACTGTTTCTTGTTTTTATCCTCAACTCCAAAAACATTTAGTGTAACTTTTCTTGCGTAATTAGTTTGCCATAAAGTTGGATGAAATTGATGGATAGTAGCATCTTATTTTTATTTTTCATCTTGAAGATTGCAACTGAAGGATTTCGGTGGACTTGACCTTTGTATTTCTTGATGCATGAAGCTATACATGTTGTATTATTGTGTAGGTTAAAGAGGATTGGATTGTCCTTCAATCATGCTCGTGAATTAAGGTGATTACCCTTGAATCATGGGATGATTGATACAATAGAGATACGAAAAGCAAGTATATCGAGATTATAATCTGTCAACCATTTGATGCCTGATTTGTGACCAATTATGTATCAGCAACAACACTGTTGCTTTTTTAGAAAGGTTCTATATCACTGAGAGATGTGAATATATATATATATATATATATATATATATATATATATATATATATAATGCTACAACAAATGCTTTATGGAGGTTTCAAAATGAAAGTTTGTTGTGTTTATCCAAAATGAAACTGGATCACTTGGGTGACGCTTTTTCATTGCATGCATCTCAGGATTAATATATTGTGAGTAGATAGTCCTGATGTTGAACCAGGTTTGTTATCTTTAATATGCGCTTGAGGTGTTGAGCTAGAAGTACTTTGCATGTGATGCATACAACTTCAGCATCAAATGATTGCTTATAATCTCAATCAGATTAGAATTAGTTTTGTATTATATATGGATATATTCCCATATATTTCTTATCGACAGTCTTTTGAGGTTCTTAATGTTGAAAAGTTGCTAGAGAAGTTGAAAGCTGGAATATACTGCTTACGTCTAGGTTTTGATCATTGTCAGCTTCCTCTCGGTGACGTTACTCAATTTCGATCCTCTGAAAAGCATCAACTCCGATCAACTTTGTTTTCACATATTCCGAAGATCTACTTATTTTACACAAGTTTCTAGATCTGGCATGATTTTTTATGTTGATTTGGAATGAAAGTCGCTAGATAAACACTGCTAGAAATGTTTTTCTTTTTTCTAAATTTTTATCTTTCAAATTTTGGGAAGAAGAAATTCGCATGCTAATCAATGGCTCTCAAGTCGATGACCGAGTTAATAATGACATTGAGCACTAGAATATACGTAGGCCACCTCATAAACAAAGACAAAATGATCTTGGCTTGTGTAATGTCTTATTGTTTTTCTGACAGAAGTTTTGTGTCTTCTGGATCTTGCTCTAAAGCTTGAAACTTGGTATCCCCAAGTACGAAAACTGATGGAACTTGAATTCCACAAATTTGATTGAAGCCAAAAATGACACGGGACTCGATCTAACGCTTCTATCTTTGCATATATTTCATGATGTTCCATATACATTATACTTTCTGACCTTTTAAATTTTAAATAACATATTATATAATTAATGTTATGCACGTGCGGAGTTTGATGAATTAAGCTTAAAACCAGCATACAAGATCGTATAGGGAGTGCCAGGGTTTCTCTTCCCTTGTGATATTCTTCAATTTCATTTATTTTACAAGCTAATTTTGTGAAAGCTTTAAAATTTTTTAATTGATCCTTTTGCTTGCCAAGTCTCAACTATACATAATACTAATAGAAACTTTTAGGATAATTATTGAAGGGTCCATGTTCTTAAATTTGCTGACTTTTAAATGTCTTCTCATCATGACTCATTAGTGATTTTTTATTATCTGAAATAGCCTCATGACTCATACGAACACTTGAAAGTTGTATGCGATATTTTAGAGACACAAAAGAAGGAACCAAATACTAAGTATCACCGTGGAACTGAGGAAATGTATAGTCAACATGGTAAAGAAATATACACCCATCATTATGGAAATTAGAGGGGCATACTTAATTTTTTTTTTTTTTTAACCCTAGACGACCGCATATGTCTCTAAAATAAAAAAGTTGAGAAGTCAGGTAACCTGATATATCAATTATCATGGAGTAGTAGACTTATCGAACAGACAGTAGAGAAATCTGTACCTTGTCTTTACTAGAAGTGGCAGAAATGGATAATCACTTAAGTAACTAGCTAACATGCTTAATGTCAATAATTAAACATGGCTTATTTCTGAAATTAATTTGCTGATGGACAATTTTGCCAGGACCGAATACCTTTGTTGATTCTTATCGTTTGCCTTTGCTTAGGATTTTACATGGGAAATTGATATATTTTTTTTTCCCAAGAAAGTAAAAATTTATATTTCAAAACTAAGCAGTATGCATACGACCCAACATGTTCTTATCGTGTCACAACATGTTGTTGATTCTTAAAAAACATAAAAAACAGTTTCTTGAGAAAAATTAGCCAACCAATGGGCTGGCCTATTCCCCTCCCTTAATACATATGAAATATTAAATTTCAAAAAGGAGATTTTCGAAAGATGATAAATCAAACTATGGATTCTCTAATGGAGGGCAGCTCAATAGGTAAGGAGATCAACTAGCATCTTTGACCGTTTTAATGTGGATTTTATAAACCTCACGTCATTTCGCTGAGAGCAATCCTTTCTATACTACAGTAGCCGCACAGTATAATATATCCCTTCCAATCAAGTTTTTGCAACCACAAATTAAAATATTGATTTGAATGATTGATTAATTTGTTTTGTTGGTCAATTTGAATTTACTCATCATGATTTTTGAAACAGAAATCAAAAAATCTTAGGCTTTTTCTCATGAATAAATTTAGAAATATATTGATTCTTAAAATTTGATAAATTACTGTTTCGTCTAGGGCATACAATATAAATATTAATTTTCTACTAGATTAAAAGTCAGAAAGTAGTATTAATGTTTCTCTAAAACCAATTTCATCTTTTTTTTCTTGATCAACCATTACAATTGAGCCGACACCAACCCTCCAAAGGAGATTTCCAAATAACTAGATTTAATTTATCCTATTATTTTCTTTAGGTAAAAAGATCTTTATTATAGCATGAAATAAAATCACAACCCGATGATACACAAAAGAAGGGTGTTGGCATTGGTTGTTAAAGAGGTTATCATGGATTTTCAAAGGAACCATAAAATAATAGCAATCAAGGCTTAAGGTTTATATACGAAAGTGTCATGAAGATTGGTTCAGATCAATTCCCATGTAGCCCTTGCAAAGTTGTAATGAAAGAAAAGATGAGTAACAATCACATTTTGGTATTACAAAACACACAGTTAGACAAGGTATAAATCCCAAAAATTAAAAACTATCAAAAGTTGGGAGGCTGCAATTTAGGAGCTTCCAACCAAAAACTTTAATCTTAGGGACCAATAGAAGCTTCCATAAACATTGCCACTGATTCTAAAAGTCCAAAGAATCTAACCTACGGGATTGAAAGAAGTGGAATATAGATTTAGCTGAGGCTTTACCATGCACATTAGACCACTATATCCAATAGTGGTCATAAGACTTAAGGGGTAAATGAAACCTAGCAATCTTGTATTCCAAAACCTTCTGAAATACATTCTCAAGCTCGTCAGTTTTTCAAGCATCATCAATCAAAAACTCATTTAACTTGTTTTAAGAAGATCATAAGAAAACATTCATATAAGTATAGGTTTAAAATCAATTAGAGAATAAAAAATCCATGGGTGCTCAAAGACATCAATAGAGGAATTATTCCCAAAACAATGCAAAAAAAAGCCTAACTTGAGTTGGTCAAAGGCTTTTAAGAAGAGTCGTACTCTAGCTTATGCTAAAAGTTAGTTTATTGATCTAGTGATTGATATTACTATATTTGGCTCTCACTATATGTGCACCTAAATAATATCCTTATTATTAAGGAATCACTTTATGTGTTTGGCTTGTAAAAAAAAATTGGAGGTCTAAATGTTTCTAACCCCAAGCCTCCTATATGTTTTAGGGGTTGTGTCCATCTCCAAAGATAACAAGTGTAAACCCTTAGAGTGATTTTTTTTTGCCACAAGAATTTTCTAATATGCTTGTTAATGTCATTTAGGAAAGATTGAAGCATTCAAGTTATACTTAAAGAGTGTAGGAACATAGTGTTTAAGATTGAACTAATAAGAATGATTCAACTAGCTTAATAGAGAAAGGATCTTTGCTAAACCCCAACTCTATTAGTGATCTTGGTTATAGTTTGCTCATGAATATGAGAAGGTACCCTTCTAGGAGTTACTATAGTTCCAAGATACTTAAAAGAAAAATTACATTTCTAGATGTTAAACCATTTGTAGGCTTCTTTCTTCATATCTAAATGAGTAGTTCGAGAGAAGTATTTATCATATTTCAAAACATTAATCTTAAGATCGGTAAGGAATTCATAAAGCTGAATTTTTCTAAAAAAACTTTCACAAGAGGTTTTGTTAGCTTTAAAGCATAGAAAATTATCATTAACATATAGGAGATGACACAACTTGTATGATCTCTTAAAGCTGAAAGGTGTAATTATTTCTATAAGCTTATTTTAATAGGTAGGATAAAATTTAGGAAAAAGGATAAACAAACAAGAGGATAGAGGGTCCCTTAGCTAATGCTCGTATGTCCTTTAAAGAAGTGAGAGGTTTTACCATTAATTAAACAAGCATAAGAGGGAGAAAAAATATAAGTCATAATCCATTGAATGAACTAGTTAGGAACGTTTGCAAATTATAGGATATGCTAAATGATATCCTATGAGAGAGAATCATAAGCTTTTTATAGATCAAGATGAGTCAATATATAAGGATTTTTATCTTTAGAGTCATACATTAAATGTATAATCTCTTGGACAACTAGAAAATTATCATGTATACTACGTTTAAGTAAGAAGGTAGATTGTTCCTTATAAATTAGGGAGTTAAGAAAATATTTCATTTAATTTGCAAGAAGCTTGGGAAAGATCTTATAGTTCACATTACATAGAGAGATTGGTCTAAAATTTTTATCCTAGAATATATTGCTGCACCTTGAAATAAAAACAATATGAGTCTTAGTCTAATCTGAAGGCAAGAAGATAGTAAGATAGAATTACTAGAAGGCCTTAGACATTGGATTCCTAAGAGAGTCCTAATAAGATTTATAGAATTCAAATATAAAGCTATTAGGGTTAAGGCTTTTATCAAATCCAAGAGAGAAAAAGGTATAGAGTATATCATCATCACTAAAGGATTTAATAAGCAAATTAGCCTCAATTGTACGAAGGACCTAGCCATCCATTGTAGGCTAAATAGGAGGGATTGAAGAATATACAAAGTTGTCATTCCAAAGTGAGTAGTAGAATGAAACAAACTCTCTTATAATAACTATTCTGATCAGTGATAGGTCCATTAGGTAAAGACAATTGATTGATCATATTAGCCTGGTGGTGCATTGACATAAGGCTACAATAATACCTAAAGTTGGTATCCCTTTGACCAATCCATTTGGTCTGGGCCTTTGCCCACCATTTAAAGTTGATTTAGCGAGTAAGGGAAATTAATTTTTTTTGTAAACAAGTTAACTTCATTAATTCAAGATCAGAGAGACCATTGGAACAATCCTTGGCCTCAAGCTCAATAATTTGCTACTAAGTAGAGTTGTGAAAGTCTTTAATTCTACCAAGATAGGTTTTGTTCCAACGGAAAAGAATCCTATGCAGATTACAAAAATTAGAAGAGACACCATGGAAAGGGTTATTGTACCACTTATTACCATCCCAATTGTCCCTAACTAAGCCTTTGACCTCAGGATATTCTTTCTAAAAATTTTAAAAATGAAAAAAGCTTACTACCATTCAAAATAGAATTTATGACCAAGACAATAAGGGGCTGTGATTAAAGATCAAATATGGGCAATACACAATAAAAGAATTATCAAATATATCTAGCCAACGAACAATAGTAAAAGCCCTACTTGAGCGAACCCATATACGAGTAGCATCACATTTGTTGTTACATTATGTAAAACAGGTACGTAAAAACCCAAGATCATTTAGCTAAGCTGATTCAATAAAGAGCTAGAAACATAAAACCAATGACCTCCTCTCTTATCACATGCTTTTAGAGTATAGTTGAAATCACCCATCACAAGCCATGGTAAATCATGAAAATCGAGAGAAGCAAGGTAATTTCATTGTTGATTTTGAATTGATAAAAAAATACTAGCATATATAATAACTACCCAAGGTTCACCCCTACGAGATTGCACCACAGTATACATAATTTAAGAATTATAGGATAACATCTAGATGATGAAGCTATTCACATTCCAAACAATCAGAATCGCATCAAAAGTGCCCATGACTTAATAGTTTATTTACACCACCCATAGCTGAAGGCATAAACACACTCCTCAGCACCCATCTTAGATAGGTGAGTTTCCTATATAACAATTGAATCCAAATTATTAGATCTAACACAATTAGTGAGAAATTTCTTGATAGGTCTTCTATAGTGACCGATTCCAATATAGAATCTTTATAAGAAAAAATAGGTTAATTGGTAAAGGAGCTCCCCAAAAGGTAGGGCTAATCTATGGGCATACTATATGCTTCAACTAAGTGTTTCTTCAATTTTCTAGATCTTGTTGGGAAATCTGGGGTAGCATCATATGCGCAACGGAAGAATAAAAAATAAAATCCAAGAATTTTCTTAAAAAAAGAAGATTTTATTATCGTACGAAGATTAATACGTAAAAACTCATAAAACTAAAAAAACTATATATATAAGAAAGATATGTTACCTAAGTGCTAGTTATAGGTGGCCTAAAAGTCAATTACGTGAGTGATGGAACCTGTAACACGCTGCATCAATCTCTTTGCTTATGATTACTAGCATTTTCTTACATTATCTAGATATATTTTATAATGTTCTTAAATCTATGTAATGAGAATCATATCATGATGAGATCACGATAATGAGAATGATTCACCTTTAAACATAGACTATAAATAATCCTGGTTATAAGTTACTCGAGAAGGACATCGAGATAACCGGACAGACTAGTGTGCTGTATACCCATTTATATAATGGAGGTGGCTGGTCTTATAGCTAGTTATGTGGGGATACTAAGAATACAGTGTAGGTGCTCATTGGATAATGAGTTCATTGATTGATCCACTTATGAAATGTTGGATGATTAATGATACCTGATGTTATACAGCGATTTCGTAGTCCTGTTATGTGTCTTGTCCTTAAACTTGAGACACCAAATATATATTGTATAAGTACTTCATTTTTTGACGTCGGACTTATAAGTTTGGAAGTTCCAGTTCTGGTACAACCGATTCTCGGGAATCGTAGATAACATTACGAAGATAATTGAGTATCAATAGAGGATCATTCACTCTCGATATTATAAGAGGAATATCTCATGTATTTTTGCTTAGGTAAACCACTAGCTAGGGTCATTCAAATTGCGAGAAAAAGAGTTCTTTAGAAGAATCCGATTAGAGCGAGACTCGAGTGAAAATTGTATGAGCCTGATAACACTATGATCGATATATGGTCTCTGGAATATTAGATGGATGAGGGACTATAGGTATACGATAACGAAGGATAGATAGGTCTAAATGATTAAATTCTTCTATATCATCTAAGGACTGTGGCGTAATAGCTTAGTACGTCTGTAGTTAATGAGTCGAGTGAATTATTGTGGAGATAATAATTCACTAAGTTAGAAGAAATTTTGATAGGTATGACTCACGGCCAGCTCAATATTAGGCCTAGAGGGTTACACACATATGGTAGATATTGCGACGAGTAGAGGTTCGGATATAAGATATCCGTCGGAGTCCCTATCTTATTGGATATCTAATAAGCACATGAATTATTAGATCAAATGGATGAGATCTAATAAGAGCTAATAAGAGATTATTGTGTAGAGACCTATTAATCTAAGAGGCTTGGGTAATTAGATGAAGATCTAGTACCCAATAGGGCAAGATCCATTAGGGTTAACAAGGGACCTCTATAAATAAGAGGGAACCAAAGGCCCATAGGCTAGTGTTTTCTTGGTAGCCACCTCCTATTCTCCTCTTCCCTTAAGGAGCATATTCATAGCCCCTACCGTGTGGATCACTACTAGAGAGAAGGACGCTTGACCTCCTTCATCCTCTCCCACGAATCTATAGGAATTCAGGGATAATGATCTCTCTAGGTACTATCTTTCTTATATACGTAATTTTCAGATTCGTAGATTTTACACATTGATCTTTGCATGATGATGAAACCTTTTCATGAATATCTAGGATTTTATTTTTTGTTCTTCTGCTACGCATGTGATATAGCCCCTAAGGGAGATCATATATCCTTAAAAATCTACAGATCTCTAAGAGAGGATGAAGAAAGTTAACTGTCCTCTTCTCTAGCAGTGATCCACATAGCAGGGGCTATGAAGATACTTCTCAAATTGCTACATAATCGTCCTCTACACGTGCATCACATGATCAAGAAGGGGCTAGCCTTTCTTGCTATCCACACACCCTAAACAGGGGTTGGTGGCTGAGGAAGAGAGGAGAAGAGGAGTATTGGAGGTGGTAGCCAAAAAAGGTCTAGCCTATGGTGATTTGATTTCCTCTTATTTATAGAGGTCCCCTATCAACTTAACCATAATGGATCTCGCTCTATTAGGTACTAGATCTTCATCCAACTACCGAAGCCTCTTAGATTAGTAGATCTCTACCCAATAATCTCTTATTGGTTCTTATTGGATCTCATCCATAGGATCTAATAATTTAGGAGCTTACTAGATATCCAATAAAATAGGGGCTCTGGTGGATATCTCATATACAAACCTTTCTTCGTCGTAACACCTATCATATGCATGTGACCTCTAGGCCCAATATCGACTAGTCGTGAGCCATACCTGTTAGAACTCATTCTAACTCAGTGAATTATTATCTCCATAATAATTCACTCGACTCATCGACTATAGATATACTAGGCCATTACACCGCAATTCCCAAACGATATAAGGGAATCCAATCCTTTGGACTCGTCTGTCTTCAATTATCATATATCTATAGTCATTTATTTATCTAATATCTTATAGACTATATACTAGGTACGGTGCTGTCGGGCTCATACGGAATCTACTCGAGTCTCGCTCTAATCAAATTCTCTTGGAGAATTCTCTTTCTCAATCCGAATAACCCTGGCTAGAGATTTGATTGAGTAAGAATATATAGGATATTCCTCTCATGACATTAAGAGTGAATGATCCTCTATTAATACTTAATTATCCTCATAAGGTTGGTTGCCACTCCCGATGACTAATTGTGCTAGATCTAAAGCTTCCAGATGTATAAGTCTTATATAAAAAAGTTGAGTATTTATACAGGATATTTTTTATGTCTCAAGTCTAAGGACCAGATATACAATTGGGATGATAGAATTAATGTCTAATAATGAGATATCATTAATCATCTAGCATTCTGTCAATGAATCAATCAATGAACTCATTTTCTAATGAGCACCTGCACTGTATCTCTAGTATCCCTATATGAGTAGCTATAAGACCACCCACCTCGATCATATGGATGAGTATACAACACACTAATCTATCCGGTTATCTCGATGTCCCTCGAGTAACCTATGATTGAGATTATTTATGGTCCGTGTTTAAAGGTGAATTGGTCTCATTATCCTGATCTCCTCATGATTTGATTCTCATTGTACAGATATATGAATATCACAGTACATGTAACAAGCAATAATAAGCTAAAAGAGTGTGTATCATGTCACACGTGTCATCAGTCACATGATTGACTTGCAGAGCACCTATGACTAGCAAATCTATCCTTCCTAGGCTTAAGAATTACACCCAATTCCTTAACCTTGGCATGTGCAACCACTTTAGTTAGAGGCAAATCCTTAAGTAAGATAGCATCATCTAACTTCTATTGAACATGGCCTCAGAAGATATTGATAGACATAAATCAAACACTACATTTTGGGGGGCTGGTGCTACTAGAGGGAGGTGGTAGAGGATGAGCTATCAAGCCATTACACAATTGCATAGTAGATACAGGTGGTTGCCTCGAGACATTCACCCTTTGTGAATCACACCCTCTCCTTATCAATCTTAGGAAAAGAAGAGTTCCTCAAGCCATCCCCACACTACCCATCTCATGTAGTGGGTGTTGAATCTCAGATTTTGATGATGAAACTAATTGAGCATGTTTTAGTGATCTAATTACGTTTTGAGATACACAAGTCTACTTTCAATCAGGATTAGATAATTGACATAGGATGAATCAGCGTTGCGCTAGAGGAAATCACATTAGGAGATTGGACGGTAAGCTGGAGGTTCGATCGACGATCGGCAGAAGGCTTTGGACAAAAATATCAGGCATTAGGCCAAGAGGAGCGGAGTTGCACCAAGGAGATCGGGGCTGGGAGGTTAGCTACTGATTGGGCAACAAACTGCAAGAGAGGACGATGCGTCAAAGTGTCGGACAAAGCACCGATGGACCATTGATGTTCCGGGCAACTAATTACGATTCGTATTGTAATAATTATCTAGGTTAAAGTAGGATTGAGTCAAAATTGAGTTGGTTTTGGGTGAAATAATACCAATTCAATTAGGGGCCAATTGGGCCTAAATTGGGACTGATTTGGGCTCATTGGGAGGCCCATTCAGTGGCCTAAAAGTTGTCATAGGAGGTGGCACCACCAAATTGGCGATAGAACCACCTATGAGCTGGAAAAGTGAAAAAGCGTACTTTTCCAAGTTGCATGCGGTGGCACCATAAAAGCTGTAGTGGTGGTATTGCTCCAGGCTAGCGGTAGTACCGCCAGTGTTAGCGTCAAATTAGCGGTGGTATCACCAACACCCGGGAATTCGAGGTAATTCAAATTTGGGCTCCAAATTTAAATCAACTTGAGGCCTATAAATACCCATCTCATCCATGTTTGAAAAACACATAAAACCTGAGAAAGAAAAAAGGAAAACTCTATTGTTATAGTGTCAAAATCTTCCCTCTAAGCTTTAAGTGTGATATAATCCAAGAGAGGGGTGAGAGGCTTTATAAGGGATACCTTCTAAGCCCGTCAAAAGGAGAATACTATAAGGGAGTTGGTTTTCACCCTTGGAAGGAAGACAACTAGTGAAAAAGTCGGTGGCCTCAAGAGAAGAGGAATCGAGAGTGGACGTAGGTCGTATGACCGAACCACTATAAAAATCTGGTTTGCGTTTACTTATTACTTTTATCTTTCTGCAAACCATTTTATTTGGCTGCTCTACTTCTTTATCACTGTCCTTCTTCATCTCTAAACTCTCTTAAGTTAATTATGTTTTCGATACGCTTCAATTGAAATCGATTTTAGTCGAAACGAGATCTTCAACATACGAAGTTTTCGAAATCTATTTTAAATCGCCAAAATTTATCATTCTCAACCGCTGTACTAATTCACCCCCCTCTTAGTGCCGCTCTAGATTCCAACAATTGGTATTAGAGTCTCGTTATTTCTCTTTCAGATTCACACATGTGAGAAATGGCTCTTCACGGCTTTCAAGAGAGTTTTTCGATTGTTCGTCCTCCATTCTTTAATGGATCAAACTATACTTATTGGAAAACTCGAATGAGAGTTTTCTTGCTTTCTATGAATTTAGATTTATGAAACATTATTGAAAATGAATTTCAACTTCCCTCTAAACTGACGAATAAATGGTCGGATTTAGAGAGAAAATATTTTTCTTTAAATGCAAAGGCTATGAATGTCTTATTTTGTGCTTTAGATAAAAAAGAGTTCAATCAGATTTCTATGTGTGAAACGACTTTTGATATTTGGCGGACATTTGAAATCACGCACGAGAGAACTAGTAGAGTCAAAGACTTAAAAGTAAACCTCTTATTGCATGATTTTGAGCTCTTCCGAATGACACCAAGTGAGTCTATCGGTGACATGTACACCCATTTCACGGATGTCGTCAATAGCTTGAAAAGTCTTAGTAAATATTTTTCGAATTTTGAACTTACTAACAAGATCTTAGGATCCCTTCCAAAAAGGTGAGATCCTAAAGTAATGATGATATAAGAAACTAAAAATCTAAATAAATTTCTATTGGAAGAACTAATCGGATCATTAATGACCTATGAAATGAGTTGCTTTGAACTTGATGAACACATGAACTACCTTCCAAAGAACAGGAAGGATTTAGAACTCTGGACTATAAAATACCTCTTGAGTGATAACTCAAGTGATGGTGACGAGGACGTTGAACATATAATAATAAATTTTAATAAGTTTATTAAACAAAAATATAAAACTAAAAATGAACTTGAATGGAGGAAGAGGCCAAAGAAGAGGAAAGCACCTAAGGACGAATCAAGAACTTCCGAAAGAAAAATGGCAAATTACGTTTTGACAGGCTTCGACTACAAGGTAAGCAACTTAACTCTCTTGAACTATTTTGAAGTTACATGATGTTTTTCATGAGTGCTTAAATTAGATAGTAGGAAATAAAAATTATTTTCAAAAATTATATTATGCTTTTCATTTTAGAATTTTTGAAAATTAAAATGATACTCGCATGATTTGTGATATTGCTTAAGATTAATCCATGATTGTATATCTTGATGATTTCAGCTTTTATGCTTAATGATTTTATGGTATCATGCAATGAGGATTTGAAGTAATATTGATTTAAAAAACTTCTATCTTGGATTAACGGGTCTTAATCCTTTTTATGATGAAATTCTTAGATGATGTATGTCTTCATGAAATCAATTGCAAAACTAAAAATTCTAACCCACATTGCTATCATTTTTTTAAAATGAAAGTAACATGGTTTTGATAATGATTTCGAACGATGCTTGGCTTTTGTGTGAAAATGTAAGCATGCTCGTCTAAGATCAATCACACGAAATAAAACATATAAAAATAGAAAATGTGCTATCATGATGTTTTTATGTTTTATGTGTTTGTTCTTGATGGCTTTGATGAAATCACCTTTTCAGTCTTAAACTTGATACACAACTTTATAGAAAGAGGACTTGAGCATGCTTACATATAACTAATCTACATTGTTCTAAATAAAATTTTTGAATGAAAGATTTTGATAATAATATCCAATTTGTAAGATGATACATAGCTTTCGAATAAAAAATCTTAAACATGCCTTTTGAAATCATACTTGATGATGAATATCTCAATATTAAAAGGATGTTATCATGCCTGAAAGCTATGGAATCATGCTTTATAATTTGTTTTATGAAATTTTGCATTTACGTCTTGAACTTTCATGATTGTCTCAATTTGACATTAAAAGACAAAGGCATGCTTATTTGAAGTAAATCATAAAAAGGAAATGCATGATCTTGAAAATTTTTCTATCTCTAAAGTTTTCGGTTTTGATGAATCCATATGAATCTCTTGAATCGAATCTTTTGAAAAATGCCACATGCTTAATGTGATTCAACTTAATGATCTTTATGACAAAATTTACCTTTTCATCTTGAATGTTGACATTTGTTTTTATTAAGGGTAAAAGCATGGTTATAAGAAGCAAATCACATATAAAAATGAAAGGCAATCTTCTATCTCAATCTTATCGATTTGTCTATAGGAAATTCATGAATCCATGCTTGTCATGTATGAATTTATTGAATGTGATTTTAAGGATGATTCTAGATTTGACAAATGCTTGATTCACATTTATGACATAAGATATATTTTAAAATGAATCATGCTTCAATCATATTCTATCTCCCTTAATTCATTTTGTTCTCCTATATATCTTTTTAGTTACTAAAAGAGGAGAACCTTCCAAATGAATCATGAAATTGATGATTTTATCAATAATCTATTTGTCATTTTGAATCTCTAGAAAGTTGATGATGTGATAATAACTTTATTTATGATATGAATCTCGTAAATGATTTTGATTTGATTATGGATTTCGAGTTGACAAATTGATGTGAATGAGATCTTTTGTTTCAACCGAATCATGAATTTTCTTTTGACTTCTTAACTTGAGAAATTTCAAGAAATGTGATTATCACTTGATACTTGATACTTGAAATTTCTTATGAAATGTGATCATGATGAGAATTCCTATGCATGGATTAAGTTGCTCTTTATACTATTTATTCTCAAATGAATCATGTTCTTCTTGAGCCTTGATATCATATCCTTCATGATATAGAAATGACATGATTTCTTTGCTATGTAAGCCTTATATGATGATTCAAAATTGATGTAAAAGGAATGTGCTTAATGATTGAATTATTGATTTATTCTTTTTATTATGGCTTGATAGTGAATATAAAGAAAATATATATGAATCATAATTTGGATTTCTCGGAACTATTTATTTGAAATTTTTCCTATGAAATCAGGATCGTGATAAAAATTCCTATGTATAAATCAAGATCTTGTGTTTAATATCCTAAAACTTCTTGTTATTTCCTAAATAGGAGACTTGTCAAAATGATTCATGAACATTTTGATTTATGACTTTTGGATTCATATCTTGATTTTGATGATTGAAATATTATACGCTTAAGTTGATTCTTTTTATATTTCAATACTTCCTTGTATGCATCATGTGATTAAAAAAATTGATATATATTTTTATTGATGCAAATTTATAATTGATATGAAAAGTGGATGTAATTAAAATTTTTAGCCATTGAGCCCTCCATTCTTTTTGACAAAAACAAAGGGGGAGCTAGCTTGCTAGCAAAGGAAAGCTAGTTGCACTTCTCAAAAGAAAATGAAGCAAAGAAAGTGTAACTTGCATATCTCAAGAAGCGAATGAAAAATTACTATCTTGCCTATCTTTAGAAAGAAAAATACAAACTTGCACATATTTAAAAATTATTAGCTTGCATGTTCAAAGTGATGTATATTACAAATTTTTAGCTTGAAAATTGAACTAAAAAATTTTGCTAGAATAATTATAAAACTTGCATATCTTTTAAACTAGCCAAGATGCTACTTCTCCGTTTTGTTGATGACATAGGAGGAGAAGTAGATTGATGACTTCATGCAATACAATGTTGAATTGAAGATTTTAAATATTTGCATGATGTTTTGATATTCTTCATAACATGATTTTGATACATGTTGCTTGGATTTAGGATAATCTAAGTGTTCTATCAATGGCATATTGATAGGGGAAGTTTAGTTAAACTCCGGGAGTTAAGGTTAACTCCGTTCGTCATTAATTAGTTATCATCATCAAAAAGGGGAAGATTGTTGAATCTCAGATTTTGATGATGAAACTAATTGAGCATGTTTTAGTGATCTAACTGCATTTTGAGATACACAGGTCTACTTTCGATCAGGATTAGATAATTAACGTAGGATGATTCAGCATTGCACCAGAGGAAATCACGTCAGGAGATTGGACGTCGAGCCGGCAGTCCGGTCGACAATCGGCAGAAGGCTTTAGATAAAAAAATCGGGCATCAGGCCAAGAGGAGTGGAGTTGCACCACGGAGATCGGGGCTGCGGAGGTTAGCTACTGATTGGGCAACAAACCACAAGAGAGGATGATGCGTCGAAGTATCGGACGAAGCACCGATAGACCATTGATGTACCGGGCAACTAATTACGATTCGCGTTGTAATAATTATCTAAGTCAAAATAGAATTGAGTCAAAATTAAGTTGGTTTTGGGTGAAATAATACCAACTCAATTAGGGACCAATTGGGCTTAAATTGGGACTGATTTGGGCTCATTGGGAGGCCCATTCAGTAGCCTAAAAGTTGTCATAGGTGGTGGCACTGCCAAATTGGCGATAGAACCACCTATGAGCTGGAAAAGTGAAAAAGCACACTTTTCTAAGCTACAGGCGGTGGCACCATAAAAGCTGCAGTGGTGGTACCACTCCAGGCTGGCGGTAGTACTGCCAGTGTCAGGGTTAGACTGGCGATGGTACCGCCAGTGTTAGGTGGTGGTACTGCCAACACTCGGAAATCCGAGATAATTCTGATAGGACCCTAGCAGGGTTAGGTCCTACTCAACCATGTAACAGCTAATAAAAACCCTGTGAGAATGTAATAAACCCCACCTAGCCGCCTCTATCCTATAAAGAAGAGAGGCTAGGGTTTATATTTGGGTCTTTGGGCTTCTTAGCTGCTGCCCCCCTTGTTACTGGGCCGGCCCACTAAGGTTGAGGGCAAATTGGGTAGTTCACTTAGGAAGCAACCCCTAGGGTTAGGGTTTGGAGCTCTATATAAGCTTGTAGCCTCCACCTCTTTGGAATAAGAAAGATCAATCTACAATTGCAGCCACCAGGCTACTTTGAGGGTGGAACCCCTATAGCGTTCCAAGGGTTGATCCCCCTCAAAGATCAATCTCTATAGAATTCCTCTGGGGTTCTATCTTCTGGTATCAGAGCAGCGATCTTGCTGCTTTTGCTGCCATCCCTGCCGCCCACCATTAGCCAAGCAATTCCCACAATTGCTCTTGACGTCGTCGTCTCCACCGTCATCTCTTGACGTAGATCAAATCAATCTACAGTCGCCACCTCCAATTGCATCAGAGATCTGGTATTTTTCTACCACCAATACCTTTTGCTGCTGCAATTTTTCATCTAAAATATCAAAAAGAAGTTTTTCTATCGATCCCTTGCTGCGAATTCCTTGCGTCACAAAAGTTACCATCTTTGCGAACGAAGGATTGCTGCAGAAAATTTCAGCCGCATGTTGCTGCCTTTAACCGATCTAATTATTATCCTTTTTGAACGAAATTTTTTGTGCACCTCATAGATCATCTTGGCTCCCATCCATGATTGATCTATTGTAGAATTCATCACAAAAATAAATTCGTGTGTTGCTGCAATCTCTCGTCATAAACTGCTGAAATTTTTTGACGAGAATTCTGCTATCGCAACTTGCACCGATTTATTTACTGCTTTGCTGCCGAAATTTCTTGATCCAATTTGTTATCCTTGTTGCTATCTAAACTAAGATTCTACCATCAAAACCCCTCCTCAAATCCCTGAGTTTTCGCTGGAAATTTCGTCGAGAAATCGCTATTTCTTCGACGATAATTCTGCTCTTACGAGGCAGCGCACATAGGCAGCAATTGCTACTGATTTTTGTCAAATCTTTGCTGCGATCTACCACAGATCTAAAACCCTCTTCCCTAACCTTTATCCACTACCATCTCAGCCCAAAACTCCATCAAATCGTAGCCCCAAACAGCACCCAAAACAGCCACAAAACAAGCCTAAACCGCAGCCTACATCCACCGATCCACAAACCCTTTCGGCCACCACTTCCCTCAAACAATTCATGCCTTTAACCCGGCAACAAAAGAGAGATCTTAATATTACAGATCTGGAGGCATATACTATGGCATCCGAGGAGGCGATAAATGCTAAATTCGAAGCCTTCGAGACGCGAATGGAGGATAAGATTCGGGCTCTCTTTGCCGAACTCAGTTTCGGTAGAACACCGAGCCCAAAGAAATCTCATCAAGGAGAGAGCTCTGACCGAAGAGATGACTCCCAAGAGAAGGGAGGCTCTATGACCGATCCCTACTATCCACGCATGAGGGTGGACTTCCCTAGATGGGAAGAAGGAGACCCGATTGGTTGGATCTCGCGCGCGGAGCGATATTTTCGGTATCACAAAACCGTAGACGCATCTATGGTAGAAATTACAGCTATACATCATGAAGGGGATGCCATACAATGGTTTGATTGGTTTGAACACACTCATGGAGTCCTCTCATGGTGATAATTCAAAGAAGGACTACTGATCCGCTTCGGACCAACCGATTACGAGAACATCAACGGACAACTAGCAAATATCCGACAAACCTCCACCATCCAGGAGTATCAAACCAGGTTTGAAAGGTTATCTAATCAAACTCGTGATTGATCTGAAAAATAGTTATTGGGGATATTTATTGAGGGCTTGAAGCCGAAGATCCGGGGAGAAGTTAAAGCGCGACAACCGTACACGCTTATAGCAGCCATCTCTTTCGCACGACTTCAGGAGGAGCGATTGAACCATGAAGCCCGGAGGACTAGGGTCGCTCCCCGACCAGAAATATTAAAGCCCTCAGCCTCGCCTACTATCAGCCGAGCTCCTGCACCAAAAAGGTTGACAAGAGAGGAGCTTCGAGATCGATCCGCTAAGGGGTTATGTTGGCATTGTGACGAGCCGTGGAGCCACGAGCATCGTTGTGAAAAGGGGAGACTTCTTGTGATTGAACTAGTGGAAGAAAAGATCAGTGAACAGCTAGAAGAAAGTCTTGAACATGAGGATGAAGATGTGGAAGAAGAGCCACAATCAACCAACTTTATGGTACATGCGCTAGCCGGCTACTCAAATCTGCAAACGATAAAAGTTGGAGGCCTGCTCAAACAACAACCAATCACTGTTCTCATCGATACAGGCAGTACTAATAATTTTCTAAATAGTAAGGTTGCTGCTCGGATGACGCTCTATATCGAAGGTTGCAGCAAGTTCGACGTAAAAGTTGCCGACGGTCGAATCCTAAAATGCGACCAAAGATGCCCACAGGTGAAACTATTACTACAGGGCCAAGAAATTATTGCCGACTTCTTCCTCCTACCAATTAATGATTATGAGGTCTGTCTTTGAGCATAGAATGGTCGACGACACTAGGTGATGTCTCTTGGAACTTTTCCAAATTGATTATGAAATTCTATTGTAAAGGTAAATAGGTCACCCTACACGCGGAAGCGTGGAAGCAACGTAACCACCGTTTCAACCCAACGAATGGAGAAAGTTTTACACAAGATAAATGGTGGCTTTCTTATGCATCTCCAAAGCACCAACCAGAGGGGGAGGAATGGAAGAAGGATCCGAAACCAGCAACATCATCAAAAAAATTAAAGGAGGATCCAAGCGCAATAGCTCACTATACTTGGGATTCGAGGGATCTATGCTATAAAGGTCGTATTGTGCTTATACCAAACTCCCTCGCATCAAAGTCATTACTGCACGAAATGCACTCCACACCTTTGCAGGGCACTCCGGATTTCTAAGAACCTACAAAAGAGTGAAGCAAAACTTTTATTGGAAAGGGATGGAAAAATTATTTCGAATACGTAGCACAATGTGATGTATGTCAACAAAGAAAAAGGTGAAAGCAGTTGGCGAGTCCAGTGGAAACTACAACCACTACCTATACTAGACTCGGTATGGTGACATCTCCATGGACTTCATCGAAGGGTTGCCACCTTCCAAAGGTAAAAGCACAATCCTTGTGGTGGTTGATCGACTTTACGAAATATGCTCATTTTTGTGTCTTTGTCTGAAATCCCTACACTCTTTGTTAGTATTGCTCAGATTTTCATAGAAAATATTGTTAAACTACATGGGATGCCAAGGTCCATCGTAAGTGATCGTGATAGGGTCTTCACTAGTAAATTTTGGACCGAGTTATTTCGATTCAGGGCACCAAACTCAAGATGAGCACTACATATCATCCATAAACCTGACGGCCAAATAGAAGTGGTGAGCAGATGTTTAGAGACATACCTTGGTGCTTCGCTAGTGATCGACCAAAGGAGTGGACGAAATGGCTCACTGGGCCGAATGGTGGTATAATACTACATATCATTCATCTACAAAATGTACCCCATATGAAGCATTATATATGGTGGTCGGCTCTGTGATTCCAAAGTATGTAATTGGCTTAGCTAAGGTAGATCAGTCGACCAAGATTTAATTGTGAGGATAAACTCCTACATTGCTAAAGAATAATCTCTCTACCGCTCAAGCTAGAATGAAGCAGCAAGCTGACACACGAAGAAGTGAAAGAGAATTTTTAGTAGGAGACTGGGTTTATCTTCGCCTACAACCATACAAGCAACTATCCATCAACACACGAGCCTCCATGAAGCTATCTCCATGTTTTTATGGGCCCTATCAGATCATAGAGCGTATTGGAGCTGTGGCGTACAGACTTAAATTATCTAAAGATGCCAAAATTAACCCTGTCCTCCACGTGTCATGCTTGAAGCCCAAGTTGGGAGAACACGAGGCATCCCAGATCCAACTGCCCAACACCACTGATGATGGAAATATTCAAGCCCAACCACAAGCCATCCTCGACCACAGAGTCGTGATGCATCGTCGACGTCCCTCTACTGAAGTACTAGTACATTGGACTAATTTACCACTTGAAGATGCCACATGGGAATCATATGAGGAGCTAAAGTCCCGGTTCCCTGAGTTCATGGAACCCCAGCCTTGAGGACAAGGCTGATTTGAAGAGGGCGGGCTTGATAGGACCCTAGCAGGATTAGGTCCTACTCAACCATGTAACAACTAATAAAAACCCTATGAGAATGTAATAAACCCCACCTAGCCGCCTCTATCCTATAAAGAAGAGAGGCTAGGGTTTATATTTGGGTCTTTGGGCTTCTTAGCCGCCGCCCCCATTGTTACTGGGCCGGCCCGCTAAGGTTGAGGGCAAATTGGGTAGTTCACTTAGGAAGCAACCCATAGGGTTAGGGTTTGGAGCTCTATATAAGCTTGTAGCCTCCACCTCTTTGGAATAAGAAAGATCAATCTACAATTGCAGCCACCAGGCTACTTGGAGGGTGGAACCCCTATAGCGTTCCAAGGGTTGATCCCCCTCAAAGATCAATCTCTATAGAATTCCTCTGGGGTTCTATCAAATTCAAATTTGGGCTCCAAATTTGAATCACCTTGAGGCTTATAAATACCTCTCTCATCCATGGTTGAAAAACACACAAAACTTAAGAAAGAAAAAGGAAAAACTCTATTGTAATAATGTCAAAATCTTCCCTCTAAGCTTTAAGTGTGATATAGTCCAAGAGAGGGGTGAGAGGGGTTACCTCCTAAGCCCATCAAAAGGAGAGTACTGTAAGGGAGTTAATCTTCGCCCTTGGAAGGAAGACAACTAGTGAAAAAGCCGGTGGCCTCAAGAGAAGAAGAATCGGGAGTGGACGCAGGTCATATGACCGAACCACTATAAAATTCTGGTTTATGTTTACTTATTGCTTTTATCTTTCTGTAAACTATTTTATTTGGCTGTCCTACTTCCTTATCACTGTCCTTCTTCATCTCTAAACTCTCTCAAGTTAATTACTTTTTTGATACGCTTCAATCGAAATCAATTTTAGTCGAAACGAGATTTTCAACGTACGAAGTTTTCAAAATCCATTTTAAATCGTCAAAATTTATCGTTCTCAACCGTTGCACTAATTCACCATCCCTCTTAGTGTCACTCAAGATCCCAACAGTGGATTGCCTTGAAATAGGACACCCTATCTTAGATATTAGTAATTTACCAGATTACTTAATTATTATACCCTTTTTTTTCCATTGATAGCAATAAACTAGACATGTGTCTCTAGCTACAAGACCTTCCCTCTATTCTCTAGCACCGATGCCAGATGCTTTTGTTATCGGGAAGGTCCGTCATGCCTAGGAACATAAATCCAAGGGTTTTAGAGGGGCTTTTTTGGTCTCACCTTGATACCCTTAAGTGCTAGGTGCCTAAACTATTTGTCTATACCCTTGAGTAGTGAACTTCATCGAAAGGATGACATCGCTACAAGCAACAACTTTCATGGCTGGTGCTACAATATTCCCAATGACAACATCCAACAATGTTGCTATCATGTTGCAAGGGGGACATGGAGAACAGGATGCCTGGCGAGAAGTGCAATAAGCAACGTGGTGCCTAATTTAAAAAAACCCTTGAAAAAACCCTCAGGAGGGCTGCTAATCCACACACCTTGTTACAAAGGAATAGAAAGGTCAATTTCGATATAAATGCAAACAAAATACCCATGATCATACTATAAAATGTTCATGGCTGCTGTTACAACATTCCCAATAACAACATCCAACAATGTTGTTACCATGCTACAAGAGGGATATGGAGAACAGGATGCTTGGTGAGAAGTGTAATAAACAACATGGTGTCTAATTTAAAAAACCCTTGAAAAAACCCTCGGGAGGGTTGCTAATCCAAACATCTTGTTGCAAAGGAATAGAAAGGTCAATATTGATACAAATGCAAACCCATGATCATATCGTTAAACGTTTATCAACATGAAGAGAGCATCCAAGAACTGTAGTAATATAAAATAGGGCTTCTTTATTCCAGAATTCAATCGAGAGTCTCGGAAGACAAAGCCAAACAACAATAGTCATAACTGATTCAATTAAGCGTTGAAAGTTAGGCTAGCATGGCATTGGGTGGAGTTCTCCTCTAATACACTAGGGACCGTCTATAAGAATAGAAATTACATTGGCCTCGGAAGAAAATCAGAATAAAAAGAAACCATTCGTAAAATCTATAATAAGGGGGGAAAGTGAAACATGTTAAGACTGTTAAGAATTGATTCATAATGATTATCTAGGTAGTTGTCATATTCTAGGTAGTTATAGTCATGTTCTAAGAAGTGACCCATGATCTAGAAGTTATAGGGTAGTTCATATACTTAACTCAATCATGGGTGACATGAGAAAGGGAGGTAGTTACTACTAGGTCCTATAAATAGAACCATAGTTAATGAAGCAAGGTAAAAGATATGCACTTAGAAAATCTTATAAGTATTATATATCGTTCCTTTTATTTTTAATACTATATCGGTTTTCTTGTTTGAAAGCATTCTCTCTTGATTACATCATAGTATTATGTTTTTATCGTTTCCTTACTCTTCCATCCCCAACATTTGTGGTATTAAAGCCAGGTTTCAATCTGAACTAAGCATTATGACTTTTAATGGTAATTCCATGTCTCAATCCCTTATTCCCATCTTCTCGGACAAGTGCTATGAATTTTGGAGTATTAAGATGAAGGCTCTATTCAAGTCTTAAGATCTTTGGGACTTAATAGAGAATGGATATGTAGATCCAAATGAAAAAACCAAGCTGAGGGAGAATAGAAAGGACTCAAATGCATTGTTCTTCACTCGATAAGTTGTGCATGAGATAATTTTCTCAAGAATTGTAGCAGCGACAACCTCAATATAAGCTTGGTTGATACTTCAAAATGAATTTCAAAGCTCATCAAGGGTGATTACAGTAAAGCTTCAAACCCTTCATCGTGAGTTTAAAAATTTGTTCATAAAAAGCACTGAATCAATGCAAGATTTTCTTTCTCGAGTGACTGAAACTGTTAGTCAAATGAAATCTTATGGTGAACATCTTCATGATCATATAATTATTGTAAAAGTTTTGAGAAGTTTAACTCCAAAATTTAATCACGTTGTTATCACAATTGAGGAGTCAAAAGATTTATTACATTTTCATTTGATGAACTAATGGGTTCCTTGCAAGCACACAAAGCAAGGTTAAACAGGTCACTTGAAAAAAATGAAGAAAAAATATTTTAGATTAAGAGTCTTTTATTTTAAAAGAAGATAAAATTCAATAGGAAGAGGATGTGGCAGAGGAGGATTTTATGGTAGAGGAAATGGAAGAGGAAGAGGACACTTTGATGGGCATGATGAACAAAAGCAATCAAATTATGAATAAAAAAATTACAAGAGTAGAATTCAATATCACTATTATAAAAAGTTTGATCACATGAAAGCATATTGCTGGAAAAGAGAAAAGCAAGCAAGCTATATGGAGGAAAATGAAGAAAATAGTAAGTTATTTATGACTCATTCACAAGTTAATATCTCAAATGATATTTGATTTTTAGATAGTGGATGTTCTAATCATATGTCAGGCATAAGATCAATATTTAGAGATATTGATGAAACTCACAAGTTGAAGGTTAGACTTGGAGATAACAAGCAAATCCAAGTGGAAGAAAAAGGAACAAATAAGGTGAAGACAAGTCAAGGGAAGGTAAAACACCTTGATAATGTTTTCTTTGTTCCTAGTTAATCACATAACTTATTGAGTGTTGGACAATTGATAGATGATTGATACTCAGTTATATTTGATGATGGTTCATGCACTATTAAAGATAAAAAATCTGGTTTGATTATGGTAAATGTTTGCATGATGCAAAACAAGATGTTTCCACTTGATGTTTCAAATATTGAAAAACATGCTCTTGTTTCAACTCAAAAGAATGAGTCTAATTTATGGTATTTAAGATATGGACACCTTAACATTAAGGGGTTAAGGTTATTAAAGTAAAAAGAAATTATTTTTGGATTGCCTAAAATTAATACACTTGATGTATGTGAAGGATGTATTTATCACAAACAAAGTAAAAAACCATTTCCTGTTAGAAAAGCATGGAGAGCATCTAATTGTCTTGAATTAATTCATGCTAACTTATGTAGATTTATAAATATAAATGTTAGGATCTAAAAGGTACTAAGAGGGGGGGGGGTGAATTAGTATAGCGGATAAAATGATAGATTTTTTTTTCAGCGATTTAAAACAAGCTTCGGAAACTTCATACATGTGAAAGCAACGTTTCGTTTGAACCCGGAAAGATTGCGTTTTAACTTTAAAGCATGCGTACGAAGATGAAAAGGAAGTAGAGTAAGTAAAGTAAAGACTTGCAGCAAAGTAAAGAGATAAAATAGAAATTTAAACACTCACACAATCAAGACGCAGTGATGTATAGTGGTTCGGTCAAAGTGACCTACATCCACTTCCGAAGCCTTCTCTGATGAGGCTCCCTTCTTCCACTACCAAATCCTTTGAAGGGGAAGGATCAAATACCCCTCTTACAACCCTTTACAAGTGGTTCACACTCTTACAAGATTTCACAAGAAGAATGAGGTGAACACTTAGCAAGAACAAGACTTTTCAAAGACTTAAAATTAAGATTCTAACTCTCAAAAGGGTTCACCTTTCAGCTGAGAAAGAAGGGGTATTTATAAGCCTCAAAGTGATTCAAATTTGGAGCCCAAACTTAGAGCCAAAAATTTGAATCTTTTGAGTTTACCGATCTTTGTCGACCCTGCAGATGACACACCCAAGCAATGCTACCGCCTCGGCCAGCGGTGCTACCGCTTCTAACCAGCGGTGCTACCTTCACTACTGATAGCAGCGCCGCTATAGTAGCCGCGCGCTTTGCTACAATAATAGGGCGCTGCACTATATAGCCGGCGCCACTTTAATAGCCAGGCCTGCTATGAGCAGTGGCGCTACAAGATACTGTAGCGGTGCTACCGCCCAGTTAGGCGGTTCAACTGCTCGCCCATTCACCAAGGTGAATGGGCCTGTTTAAACCCATCTGCCCAAGAGAGGCCGGTTGGCCCCCACTAAATTTAGGTAGGATTTTTTCTAAATCCTTGCCCTACTCATGTGCAAACTATGAACTTAAAGATATTCCTAAGCTGTTACAAAGTCCGCAAGTCAAGTCTTCTTCCGTCGAGCTTCCGGCGAACTTCTGGCGGTCTTCTGACGATCCCTCGGAAACCATCATGCGGACTCTCGGTAAGCTCTCGGACTCCACGATGATTTTGGTGAGTTCCCCCGAGCTTCTTTGGCAAGCTCCGATCTTTCTTGGCAAGCTCCGTGAACTTCCGACGAACCTCCCGACGAACTTCCGAAAACCCTTCGGCAAGCTCCCTACTCGTTCTTGGCCAGTTCCGACAGCACTCCCAACGAATCTTCAGACTTCCATCAAACACTCGAACTCCCAATGATCCATCGCATTTGACTTCGACCCTTTGTTTCGCTTTACGTCTTCATCCTTATCGTAGTTACTCCTGCACACAAACAACAAACACTCTACTTCGATCTAGACAGTTATTACAACACGAATTGACATTCAGTTGCCCGGCACGTCATTGGTCAGCGCTTCGTCCGATCCTTCGGCACATTGTCCTCTCTTGCAGTCCGTTGCCCAATCGGTGATTGACCTCCGCAATCCCGATATCCTTAGCGCAACATGCTCTTCTTGGCCCGATGCCCGACGTACGAAGCCTCCTGCCGATAGTCGACCGAACCTCCGGCTCAACATCCAATATCCTAACATGATCACCTCCGGTGCAACGTCAATTTCTCCAGTGTCAACTGTCTAATCCTGATCGATAGTAGACCTGCATAACTCAACACGCAGTTAGACCACAAATCACACTCAATTAGTTTCATCATCAAAATCCGAGATTCAACAATAAAATCATTTGGTGGAAGTCGATATTTTCTATTATTTACTGATGATTATAATCGCATGAGTTAGGTATATTTTCTGGAATTGAAATATAAAATATTTGATATTTTTTGAAAATTCAAGGCACTTATAGAAAGGCAAATTGGTAAATGCATAAAGGCACTGCGGACAGATAGAGGTAGTGAATTTTTATCTACTGAGTTAATTCTTTCTTTAAAGAAAATGGTATTTGTAGGAAATTGACAGAACCATATACACCGGAACAAAATGGTATAGCTGAATGTAAAAGTCAAACTGTTGTTGAAATAGCAAGAAGTTTGCTTAAAGAAAAGCATCTTCCAAATCAGTTTTGGGCAGAAGCAGTTGCAATAGTAGTTTATTTGTTGAATATTTCACCAACAAAGACTGTTATGAATCAAACTCCTTTTGAGGCTTGGTATGGTATAAAACCAAGTGTAAGCCATTTAAGAATTTATGGTTGTATTGCTTATGCTTTAGTAAATTCATAAAATCACCAAAAGTTTGATGAAAAATCTAAAAAATGCATCTTAATTAGTTATTCCTTATAATCCAAAGCATATCGATTATATAATCCGGCAAAGTTATTATTAATATAAATATTGTGTTTGATAAAAGATCAAGTTATAATCCAACAAAGTTATTATTAATATAAATATTGTGTTTGATAAAAGAGCAATTTGGAATTAGGAGTCCAATAAAAGTGAAATACAAACTCAGATTCTAGCAGAACCAAACACTTCATAGAATCAAGTAATAGATCCTGCTCCAACAAGTTCTTCATCAACCTCACATAGTATTAGTTCAAATTCTGATTCTTCAAATGAAACCCCTCCAAGAAAATTCAGATCATTAACAGAAATTTATGATTTAACATTTGCTTTATTTATTTCAGATCCTATAACTTTTGAGGAAGCAGTTGAAAAAGAGAAATAGCAAAAAGCAATGAAGGAAGAAATCAAGTCAATTGAGAAGAATGAAACCGGGGAGCTAATGGATCTACTAAAGGAAAAGAAAGCTATTGGATTGAAATGGGTATTCAAAATAAAATATAATACAGATGGAAGTATCCAAAAGCATAAGGCTCGGCTTGTAGCAAAAGAATATTCATAGCAATAAGGTACTGATTTTGATGATACTTTTTCTCCAATTGTTAGATTCGAAACCGTGAGAACTTTCTTGGCTTTAGCTGCTCACTTGAGTTAGCCTGTTTATCAATTTTATATTAAATCAATGTTTTAAAATGGTGATTTACATGAAGAAATTTTTGTTACTCAACCAGAAGCTTTTTTTGTTAAAGGACATGAAGAAAAGATGTATAAGCTAAAGAAAGCTCTTTATGGGCTTAAATAAGCTCCAAGGGCATAATATAGTAAAATTGATTATTATTTTCATTAAATGGATTTAAGAGGAGCAATAATGAACCTACTCTTTATCTAAAGAAGGAAGGTAAACATAATATTCTAATGGTTTGCTTTTATATTGATGATATTGTATATATGGGTTCATCTAACTCTTTTATGGAAGAATTTAAAAAATACATGATGGATACATTTGAAATGTCAGATCTAGGTCTACTGCACTGTTTTCTTGGGTTAGAAGTAAAGCAAGGATCAGATAAAATTTTTATTTCACAAAGAAAGTATGCAATGGATCTACTAAAAAAATCTAACATAATTAATTGTAAAGTTGCAACAACGCCTATAAATGTAAATGAGAAACTGAAACTTGAAGATGATATATGTTTGACAAATACAAGATACTACAGAAGTTTGGTTGGAGATTTGATTTATCTAACTTATACTTGACCAGATATTATATTTTCTGTTGGTGTAGTATCTAGGTTTATGTATAGCCCCAACAAACATCATCTCGAAGCTGTTAAAAGAATTTTATATTATATTGCTAGAACTACAGATTATAACATTTGATATTCTCATAA
Organism: Musa beccarii; assembly: GCA_024322285.1. Lineage (NCBI taxonomy): Eukaryota > Viridiplantae > Streptophyta > Magnoliopsida > Zingiberales > Musaceae > Musa > Musa beccarii. The sequence continues at coordinate 32,338,065 of CM044396.1, forward strand.
TTTTAAGTGTAAATTATTTGGTACTGATAATGATTGGGTAGGAGATTTGGATGATAGAAAAAAATACTTTAGGCAATATTTTTAGCCTTGGATCAGGTGCTATATCTTAGAGTTCAAAGAAGCAAGCAACAACTACATTATCGACATTGGAAGTAGAATATATAACTGTAATATCAGTAGCTTATCAAGCAATATGGCTTAGAAGACTTCTTGAAGATCTTCATCAAGAACAAAAGGAAGCAATTGAAATATTTTGTGACAATAAAGTTATAATTGCAATGACGAAAAATCCAACATTTCATGGAAGAACGAAGCATACAGAGATACGCTATCATTTCATCTGGGATCTTGTAGCAAGTGGAGCTATAACAATGAAGTATTATGGCACAGATAAATAAGTTTTGCAAATATACTCACCAAATCGCTTCCAGTTTAGAAGCATATTTATTTTGTCCCAAATTGGTATATGTAACTATGAATGAAGGGAGGGTGTTAAGAATTGATTCATAGTGATTATCTAAGTAGTTGCCATGTTCTAGGTAGTTATAGGCATGTTATAAGAAGTGGCCCATGATTTAGAAGTTGTAGAGTAGTTCCTACACTTAACTCAATCATGACTGACATGATGGAGGGAGGTAGTTACTACTAGGTCCTATAAATAGGACCATAGTTCATGAAGCAAGGTAAAAGATGTGCACTTGAAAAATCTTGTAAGTATTCTATGTTATTCCTCTTATTTTTAATACTACATCAGTTTTCTTATTTGAAAGTATTCTCTCTTGATTGCATCATAGTATTCTATTTTTATCGTTTCCTTGCTCCTCCATATTGAATATCAGATTTTGATAATGAAGTCAACTGATGGGTTATTTGATTTAATCCATATTATTGAGATAAGTGTGCAGGATTAACTACGATAGCAATAAAGACATAAAGCAAATTGCTAGAGTCAAGTACGTTGGGAGTTCAAGAGTCTGTCGGCAGTTCGAAGGATCATCAAAAGTACTATCGGAACTAGCCGAGAATAAATCGGGGACTTACCGAAGGTTTCGAAAGTTCACCGGAAAGATCGTCGGAGGTTTGTGGAGCTCACCAAGAAGGTTCAGAAGCTTGCCAAAGATTCGTCGAACTCGCTATAATGTCCGGGAGCCTGCTGGGAGTCCGCTAGAAGAAATCCAATGGTGTGTCAGAAGTCCACCGGAAGTTTGCCAGAAGCTCACCAGAAGAAAACTCGATGTTGCTGGTTTGGTTTTTACTTAGAATATGTTTTTAATTTTATAGTTAGCATGTAATTAGGGTTAGGATTAGGTGATAATTCTGATTAACCCTAATAGGGGCCAATTGGGCCTTAATTGGACTGAATTGGGCCAGATTCAAGGCCCATTCAGTAGTACTGGATTAGGTCTGGCAGTGGCACCACGTGACTGGGGCGGTGGCACCGCCCCGAGAACTAATTCTTAGGTGGTCTAGGCAGTGGTACCCCCTCAGGTCAGTAGTGGTATCGTTGACAGTTATTACTTGTCAACGGTAGTACCACTTGACAAGTGATGGTACCGCATGACAGGTGGTGGTACCGCCAATCCACAGAGATCGAGACCCCTATCAGGTGATAGTATGGTCAGACTGGGTGGTGGTATCGCCCAGTACACTAATAGAGCATAGTCAACTAGCGGTGGTACTACTAGTGCTAGGCGGTGGTACCGCCAGTACTTGGAAATCTAGGATGTGACTCTTTTTTGCTCCAATTATGAAACCAATTGAGTCTATAAATATCTCTCTCTTCTCAACTAGCTAAGTATATTGAGAAGTGATAAAAACTGAGTCATAGCTATAGCAAAATCGCATTCGATAGCTTAAGTGTTCATCTCTCACGTTTTACTTTGTCAAAATTCTATAAGAGTGTGAACCAACTATAAAAGTTTGTAAAAGGGGTGCTTGGTCCTTCCCCTTCAATAATATTTGATAGTGGAAGTTGAGAACCTCATTAGAGGAGGTTTCAGAAGTAGACATAGATCATTTGACCGAACCAATATACATCACTGCATACTTCTCTTGATGTGTGAGTTTTAACTTTTTGCACTTCATTCAATACTTGTTGTGATTGCTCGATTTCCTCCTCTCTACTTTCGATAGCATTCACTTGAATCACTTTGCCAAAATCTTCTTCGTCGGATCGAAATTTCTCTACGGATAACTCTTTCTGAAATCGATTTCAAAAGTACTATTTTTTATCTGCTGCACTAATTCACCCCCTGCCTCTTAGTGTCGCTCAGATCCTAACAATTAGTATCAAAGCTTGGTTACTCTCATTTGGTTTAAAATCCAAAAGAGATGGCTTATTCTGGTATGCAAGAGGGTTATTAAATGACACGTCCGCCTATGTTCAACGGGTCAGATTACATTTATTGAAAGACTTGTATGAAGATTTTTCTTATTTTCATAGATTTTGAACTTTTGAATATTATTGAAAATAGATTTCAAAAATCTTCCCTTTCGATGAACGAATGGAATGAATCAAAGAAGAAGGTTTTTGCTCTTAATGCAAAGGCGAGGGCGGAACTGTTACGAATATTTTACTTTCTAAGATTTGGATAATGCTTTGGATAATATTATGGGGTTATCTAGTAGGGAGTCGATTATTGATGTTAGGTTCAGAGTGGCACTAAGAGGGGGGGGGTGAATTAGTGCAGTGGATTAAAATGAATAAAGTTTGAAAACCGATTCCGGAGATTGCTTAAGAACCTGATTCAGCGAAAGAGACTTTAACTTGAAAATATTCAGGTAAATGAAATTGGAAGTAGGGAGAAGAAATCCGATCAGTTTGCAGCTTAAGAAATTTATGATGCAAAATTTTAAGTACTCACACAGCAAGTAAACGTAGCGATGTATAGTGGTTCGGTCAAATAACGTACATCCACTCTTGAAGCCTCCTCCAATGAGGCTCCCAACTTTCACTACCAAGTCTCTTGAAGGGGAAGGACCAAACACCCCTTTACAGCCTTTTACAAGAGGTTCCCTCTCTTTACAAGATTTTTACAAGGAGAAGAAAGGAGGAGAACACTTGAGCAAATGAAAGCAGAAATTTGCTGTAGCTTAGACTCAATTCTAACACTGCAAAAGATCCTTCAACTAGCTAGGAGTAAAGGGGTATTTATAGAGCTTTTTGGGATTCAAAAATCCCGTTCAAAGAGGGGTCTCATCTGAAATTTCGGACTGTAGGCAGTACTATCGCTTGGCACTGGCGGTACTACCGCCTGACACACCTTTGCATGTGTCAGTGTGCTGATGATACTACCGCCTGGCACTGGCGGTACTACCGCTTGACACAGGTGGTTGCAACCACCTGTCAAGCGGTACCACCGCCTGCCTGGGGCGGTGCTACCGCCCGACCTACTATCAACAAGCGGTGCTACCGCCTGGGTCCGGCGGTGCTACCGCTTGGCCTACGGTCAACAGGCGGTGCTACCGCGTTTGGCCTACGGTCAACAGGCGGTGCTACCGCTGGCCTACGGATCAACAAAGCGGTGCTACGCCGCCCTTGCCAGCGTATGGGCTAACCTTTGGCCCAATATAGCTCATTAAATGCCCAATTGGCCCAATACAGGTCTAGACAGGATTAACACCTAGTCTATACCCTAATTAAGTGCTAACTATGAACTTTTAAAGGCAAATTAAATCGACACCATCAAGTTATCTTCGGAAGAGCTTTCCGACGATCTTCCGACGGACTTCCGACACTCCCTCGGATTCCTTCCGATGGACTCCCAGTAGGCTCCCAGATTCTATGGCGAGTTCAACGAGTCTTTGGCACCCTTCCAAACCTTCTCGGTGATCTCCGTGAACCTCCGATGATCTTTCTGGCGAACTTCCGAAACCTTCGGAAAGTCCCCGATTTCATCTCGGTTGGCTCCGGCAGCACTTCCGATGATCCTTCGGACTTCCGGTGGACTCTTGAACTTCCAGCAACTTGACTCCGGTAATTAGCTCTATCATAGTTAATCCTGCACACTTATCTCAAAAATGGATTAGATCAAATAACCATCAATTGACTTCATCATCAAAATCCGAGATTCAACAATCTCCCCCTTTTTGATGATGACAATCAATTGATGATGGAGTTATTCTTAACTCCTCCTATCTATATGCCATATAGTGAGAAAGTAAAAACATTTGAATTCAATCTCTTGAATTCAACCAAAACTGATAAGTTACTTACGTTGAACTTATCATCATGCTCAATCAGCATGAGGTTTCATTCGTAAGCAATATCAAAGCATGACATTTAATTTCAAGTCGAAAGATGATAAATATTTATCATTTCGTCAAACGAGACCAAAAATTTTGAGATTACAACAAGGATCTCATGATTGAAAAAGCATGACACCATATTAGATAAATCATGAGATGAAAACTTGTCATATCAATCGAAAGATGCCATTTGATAAAAATGATATAGTAAGAATCTTTCAACTATAAAACTCAATTGCAATGTGATGTGTTGCATTACTTATGGGTTCATTGCAATGCTTTTTAAGGATTGCAACCTGTTTTTGACACAAAGCATGGCAAGAGCAATTGAATTGCAATAACAAATCTTATGAGATATTTTTCATTTCATTTACACTATATAAGTCATTTTTCAATACAATGCATGATATTTATCAAGTCATCAAATTATTTTGCTCATAAAGGTCACATTTAACAAGTCATCAATTTCACATTCCTTTGTCATCAACAAAAAGGAGATGAATAAACTTCATGAAAGGGTGAAACTTGAAAAAAAATGACCTAAGTGAGAGGAGTCATAAAGTCATTTTTTGATACAATGCATGATATTTATCAAGTCATCAAATTTTTTCAAAATATGTATAAGGATACATCATTGAAGCCAATCATCAACCATATCCAAGAAAATTCATGATGAGATTCAACTTATTATTTTTATGAAGGAAGAAGATATGAAATCATAAAAACTTGATTAGCACATGAATAAATATTTAAGAGCTTAATTTTTATGCAGAATCCATGACATTAATTTATGCATATGTCAAGCTTATATAATCAAAAAAAGGTGAAGATAGTATGAAGTTATACATACATCATTGAAAGACATGATTTTCATTGAAAGTGTAAAGGTGAAACTATCAAAATCAAAGTCTAAACGTTTTGGAAATCATGCACTATTAAATATTAGCACAAATTTAGTATGTCTAATTCTCTTCTAATGAAGTCAAATTATTCTTCATTTAAGGGTTTTGTGAAAATGTCCGTTAATTGGTGTTTTGTATCAATAAATTCTAGAGTTACATCATTATTAGCGATATGATCTCGTATAAAGTGATGCCTAATATCAATGTGCTTAGTTCTTGAGTGTTGAATGAGATTTTTGGTTAGACAAATAGCACTTGTATTATCACATTTTATGGGAATATTTTTTAAATTAATTTTGTAGTCTTCTAAAGTGTTTTTCATCCAAACAACTTGTGCACAACATGCATTTGCAGCTATATATTCAGCTTCCGCCGTAGATAGTGCAACAGAATTTTGTTTCTTGGATGTCTAAGAAACAAGTGCATATCCTAGAAATTGGCATATTCCGGATGTGCTTTTTCTATCGATTCTACATCCGCCAAAATCGGCATCCGCATAAGCTTTTAAATCAAAATTATCAAATTTTGGATACCATAATCTTAGATTAGGAGTTTCTTTAAGATAACTAAGGATTCTTTTAACAGCTTTAAGGTGAGATAACTTAGGATTAGCTTGAAATCTTGCACATAGACCTACACTAAACATGATATCAGGTCTAGTTGCAGTGAGATAGAGTAAGCTACCTATCATTCTCCTATATGTTTTTTGATCAAAATTTTCTCCATTTTCATCCAAGTCTAACTTGGTGGAAGTACTTATTGGAGTGTTAATGGCTTTAGAACTATCCATGTTAAATCATTTTAACAGTTCAAATGTATACTTGGTTTGATTAAGAAATATTCCATTACTAAGTTGTTTAATTTGTAATCCTAAAAAGAAGTTTAACTCACCCATTAGACTCATTTCAAATTCATAACTCATACACTTAGTAAATGATTCACATTGTAATTCATCCGAAGAACCAAAAATGATATCATCAACATAAATTTGAACAATAAGAAAATTATTTTCAAAATGTTTAATAAACAATATAGTATCAACCTTGCCTTTAGCAAAATTATTTGAAATTAAGAAAGAACTAAGCCTCTCATACCAAGCCCTAGGGGCTTGTTTCAATCCATAGAGAGCTTTAGTTAATTTAAACACATGATTAGGAAGAAGAGAGTTTTCAAAACCGGGTGGTTGTTCAACATAAACTTCTTCGAAAATAAAGCCATTTAAAAAAGCACTTTTGACATCCACTTGAAAAAGCTTAAAGTTATTACTACTAACATAGGCAAGGAGCATCCTAATGCCTTCTAATCTAGCCACATGAGTGAAAGTTTCTTCGTAATCGATACCTTCTTCTTGGTTGAAACCTTTGGTCACTAATCTAGCCTTGTTTCTAACTACGATATCATATTCATCTTGCTTGTTTCTAAAGACCCATTTAGTACCGATAACTAAATGGCCACTTAGTCTAGGAACAAGCTTCCATACCTCATTTCTTTCAAATTGGTTCAATTTCTCTTGCATTGCGATAACCCAAGAATTATCTTTCAAGGCTTTGTCGATGCTTTTAGGCTCAATTTGAGAAAGAAAAGCGACATGAGCACAAAAATTTTTAACTGAAGAACGCGTTTGAACCCCTTTCGATGTGTCTCCTATGATTAACTCCTTGAGATGAGCATCTACATACTTCCATTCCTTAGGTAAGGAGAATTCGGAAGAAGATGCTTCCAAGTTGCTATTTTAAGGAGAGAGTTCATTTAAATTCAAATTACCAAAATCATCATCAAAATCTTTTTTCTTAAATTAAAAAATTTCATTAAAAACTACATGAATAGACTCTTCTATAACTAATGTTCTTTTGTTAAAAATACGAAAAGCTTTGGAAACAGAAGAGTAGCTAAGAAAGATGCCTTCATCAGATTTAGCATCAAATTTTCCTAAAGCATCCTTTTCATTTAAAATAAAGCATTTGCAACCAAAAACTTTAAAGTAAATATTAGGTTTTTTATCATTCCATAATTCATAAGGAGTCTTGGATAGAGATGGTCTTATTAGAACCCTATTTATGACATAGCAAGCCGTATTAATGGCTTCGGCCCAAAAATATTTGGGTAAACTATATTCATTTAACATGGTTCTTGTCATTTCTTATAAATTTCTATTCTTTCTTCCTACTACTCCATTTTGTTGAGGATTTCTTAGAGTAGAGAAGTTGTGGTTATACCCATTTGATTCACAAAAATTTTGGAAGTCACGGTTTTGGAATTCACCACCGTGATCACTCTGAATTGATGAAATCATGAAACCCTTTTCATTTTGAGTAAGTTTACAGAATTTAGAGAAACGTTTAAAAGAATCACTTTTGTGAGCTAAGAAATAGGTCCACGTGAATCTACTATAGTCATCTATAATCACAAAGGCATATTTGCTACCTCCTAGGCTTGTTGTGTCAATTGGTCCAAACAAATCCATATGGATCAATTGTAATGGTCTAGAGGTACTTATTTGATTTTTTAGCTTGAAGCTAGTTTTGATTTGTTCCCTAGTTGACAAACATCACATACTTTATCTTTAATGAACTTAACCTTAGGAATGCCTCTTACAAGGTTTTTAGATATGATTTGAGAGATTAGTTTCATGCTAGCATGACCTAATCTTCTATGCCAAAGCTAAGCATCATCATTCAAAGCCGAAAAACATATTTCACTACTAAGATCATCAAGATTAATAGTGTAGACGTTATTTTGCTTGATTGCAATTATAAATGTATTGTTGTGTGGTTTTTCGATGATGCAAGCATTAGATTCAAATCTTACAATATAACCATTATCACATAATTGACTAATGCTCAAGAGATTATGTTTTAAACCATCTACTAATAATACATTATCAATTGAAAAGGTTGATTTGTTACCTATAGTACCCTTGCCAATGATTTTACCCTTATTGTTGTCTCCGAAGGTGACAAACCTTTCGTCTTGGCTAGAGAGCTTAGAGAATTGAGTTGGATCTCCGGTCATGTGCCTTGAGCATCCACTATCAAGATACCATCTCTTGCTCCTAGCTTGTGTGGGTGTTTTTGTCTACAAGAAAGGATGATTTTTAGGTACCTATTTTGACTTGGGTGCCTCAAAAACTGATCTACTAAATTTATCATTATTCAATGAGTTCCTAATTGATCCTTTAGGAACCCATACTAATTAATTTAGGCTAAGTTTCCTATATGGACATTTGTAAACAATATGTCCGGATTTGCAACAAAAATTATATTTCAAATGAGAGGATACGTGTAATGTTGGCCCTTTAATGAATGTGGTTTGAGTTCGGTGAGATCCACTCACGAATCCAATTCCATATCTATTTCTGACATATCCCTTGTTAGCAAAGATCATGTCTAAACTCTTGCTACTGACCTTAAACTTGTTTAAGGTCTCTTTGAGTAGTAGATTCTCCTTTTTGATTACTTTTAAGTGATTACACTTAGAGCATGGGAGTAGAGGGAGAGAATCATGCTTAAGACTCTTAAACTTATCTAGTAATAAAGCATGTTCCTTTTTTAAAGAATTGAAGCTTTTTATAACAGTTCTACATTCATCAAATAATTCATGGAAAGCAATTAAAAGCTCATCGAAAGATAAATCTTCATTAAGTAAATCACTTACCTCTTCTCCCAAAGCCATTAGAGCAAAGTTGGCCTCCTTTTTGATGCTTGCTTCTTCATCCTCGGAATCACTCGAGTCATCCCATGTAGCCTTCAATGTCTTCTTCTTGAGTTGCTTCTTCTTGGCTTGGGGGCATTCATTTTTGAAGTGCCCCGGCTTCTTGCATTTATAACATATGACTTGGTCCTTTTTGGTTCAAGTTTTTTCTTGAATTCATTTTTAAATTTGCCCTTTTTAATGAATTTTTTAAATTTTCTAGTTAAGAGTGCAATGTCCTCGTCAAAGTCCTCATCACTTGATGTTCCTTTCAAGTAGTCTTCTTGAGTTCTTAATGTCATATCCTTCTTGTTCTTTGGAAGGAGGTTCTCTAGCTCATCATGAGCATGGCATGTCATTTCATAGGTCATTAAAGACCCTATGAGTTCTTCGATAGGAAAAGTCTTAAGATCCTTGGCTTCTTGAATGGTCGTAACCTTTGGATCCCAACATTTCGGAAGGGATCTTAAAATTTTTGTTACTAATTCAAAATTAGAAAAATCTTTACCAAGTGCCTTGAATCCATTGATGACATCCGTAAAGCGGGTGTACATGTCTCCAATGGACTCACTTGGTTTAATTCGAAAAAGCTCGTAAGAATCCACAAGAATGTTGATTTTGAACTCTTTCACTCGGCTAGTGCCTTCATGAGTGATATCAAGAGTTCGCCAAATATCAAAAGCTGATTCATAAATTGATACGCGATTAAATTTGTTTTTGTCTAGTGCACAAAACAAGGCATTCATAGCCTTGGCATTTAAAGCAAACACCTTCTTCTCCGACTCATTCCATTCGCTCATCGGAAGAGAAGATTTTTGAAACCCATTTTTAATGATATTCCAAAGCTCAAAATCCATAGAAATAAGAAAAATCCTCATACGAGTCTTCCAATACGTATAATCTGACCCATTAAACATAGGTGGACGAGTAATGGAGTGACCCTCTTGCATGCCGGAAAATGCCATCTCTCTTGGGTTTTAAACCAAATATGAGTGTGAACCTCGCTCTGATACCAATTGTTAGGTTCAGAGTGGCACTAAGAGGAGGGGGGGGGTGAATTAGTGCAGTGGATTAAAATGAATAAAGCTTGAAAACCGATTCCGGAGATTTGCTTAAGAACTTGATTCAGCGAAAGAGACTTTAACTTGAAAATATTCAAGTAAATGAAATTGGAAGTAGGAAGAAGAAATCCGATCAGTTTGCAGCTTAAGAAATTTACGATGCAGAATTTTAAGTACTCACACAGCAAGTAAACGCAGTGATGTATAGTGGTTTGGTCAAATGACCTACATCCACTCTTGAAGCCTCCTCCAATGAGGCTCCCAACTTCTACTACCAAGTCTCTTGAAGGGAAAGGACCAAACACCCCTTTACAACCTTTTACAAGAGGTTCCCTCTCTTTACAGGATTTTTATAAGGAGAAGAAAAGAGGTGAACACTTGAGCAAATGAAAGCAGAAATTTGCTATAGCTTAGACTCAATTCTAACACTGCAAAAGATCCCTCAACCAGCTAGGAGTAAAGGGGTATTTATAGAGCTTTTTGGGATTCAAAAATCCCGCTCAAAGAGGGGTCTCATCCGAAATTTGGATTGAGGTGTACTACCGCTGGCATCAAGTGTACTATCGCCTGACACACCTTTGCATTTATCAGTGTGCTAGCAGTACTACCGCCTGGCACTGGTGGTACTACTGCCTAACATAGGTGGTTGCAACCACCTGTCAGGCGGTACCACCGCTTGCCTGGGGTGGTGCTACCGCTCGGCCTACCGCCTGGGTCCGGTGGTGCTCTTGCTGGCCTCGATCAACAAAGGCGATGCTACACTGGTCGGCGGTGCTACCGCCGCCCTTACGTAAATCAGTATGGGCTTAACCTTCGGCCCAATATAGTCCATTAAAGGCCCAATTGGCCCAATACAGGTCTAGACAGGATTAATACCTAGTATATAATCTAATTAAGTGCTAACTATGAACTTTTAAAGCTAAATTAAACTGACACCATCAAGTTATCTTCCGAAGAGCTTTCCGGCGATCTTCCGGCGGACTTCCGACACTCCCTCGGATTCCTACGGTGGACTCCCAACAGGCTCCCGGATTCTATGGCGAGTTCAACGAGTCTTTGGCACCCTTTCAAACCTTCTCGGTGATCTCCATGAACCTCCGACGATCTTTCCGGTGAACTTCCGAAACCTTCGGCAAGTCCCCGATTTCATCTCGGTTGGCTCCGACAGCACTTCCGATGATCCTTCGGACTTCCGGTGGACTCTTGAACTTCCAGCAACTTGACTCCAATAATTAGCTCTATCATAGTCTGCACACTTATCTCCAAAATGGATTAGATCAAATAACCATCAATTGATTTCATCATCAAAATCCGAGATTCAACAATTGATTCGGTTAGGAGTCGGTTATGGAGTCGATTAATAAGAGTCCACGTCTTGGGAGACTCTATATGGGACTCTATAAATAGGGATGTAATTATTTCTTTCAAAAAAGGAGAAAGGAATGAAGAATTATTTAGTCTTTTGGCTAAATTAAGCAGATCGATCTCCTCGAAGCAATCAAAGAAGGCCGATCTCCTCGAAGAGATCAAGGAGGTCGATCTTCTCGAAGTGATCATTATCCCTTTTTCTTCCATTTCTTTCACTTCTCTTCCATTTCTTTCACCTTTTCTATGATAAAACCCTAAGTGGTCTTATCATTTGGTTAATGAATGCCTTATTTTTCACACTTGATAAAAATGAGTTTAATCGTGTTTTGATTTATGAATCGACTTTTGATATTTGGCATACTCTTGAAATCACTCATGAAGGCACTAGCCGAGTGAAAGAGTCTAAAATCAACCTCTTGGTGCACTCTTATGAATTGTTTCGGATGAAACCAAGTGAGTTCAACGGTGGCATGTACACCCATTTCACGGATGTCGTCAATGGACTCAAAGCACTTAGTAAAGGTATTTCTAATTTTGAACTTATAACTAAAATTTTAAGATCCCTTCCAAAGAGTTGGGATCTAAAAGTTACGGCCATTCAAGAGACCATGGATCTTAAAAATTTTTCTCTCGAAGAACTCATTGGGTATTTAATGACCTATGAAATGACATGTCATACTCATGATGAGCTAGAGAATTCCCTTCCAAAGAACAAGAAAGATATGACATTGAGAACACAAGAAGACCACTTGAAAGAATCTTCAAGTGATGAGGACCTTGATGATGAACTTGCACACTTAACTCGAAAATTTAAAAAATTTATAAGAAGGAATAAATTTAAAAATGACACTAAAAACAAACTTAAACCAAAAAATGAACAAGTGATATGTTATGAATGCAAGAAGCCGGGATACTTCAAAAGTGAATGCCCCTAAGCCAAGAAGAAGCTACCAAAAAGGAAGAAGGCTCTAAAGGTGACATGGGACGACTCAAGTGGCTCCGAAGATGAAGCAACCAACAAGGAAGAGGATAACTTCGCATTAATAGCTTTCAAAGAAGAGGTATGTGAGTTATTTAATGAAGATTTATCTTTCGATGAACTTTCAATTGCTTTTCATGAATTATTTGATGAGTGTAGGGCTATTAGTAAAAATTTTAATTTATTAAAAAAGGAGTATGCTATCTTACTCGATAAACTTGAAAAATCTTAAACTCGATACACCCTCTTTACCCCCATGCTCTAAGTGTGAACACTTAGAGGTAATAAAAAATGAAAATTTGCTACTCAAAGAGATCATAAACAAGTTTAAGGTCGATAACAAAGGCTTGGACTTGATCATTGTAAACAAGAGTCATGTCGAAAAAAGAAGTGGAATTGGATTCATTAGTGGATCTCACCATACTCTAACCACCTTCACTAAAGGACCCACACTACATGTATCATCTCATTTGATATGCAACTTTTGTTACAAATTTGGACATGTTGCTTACAAATGTCCCTATAAGAAATTTAGCCCACATAGGTTAATATGGGTTCCTAAAGGAATGATAAGGAGCTCAATGAATAATGACAAGTTTAGTAGATCAATGTTTGAGGCACCTAAGTTCAAATGGGTACCTAAAAACCATCCTCTTTTGTAGACACATTCACCCACACAAGCTAGGAGCAAGAGATGGTACCTTGATAGTGTATGCTCAAGGCACATGGTCAGAGATCCATCTAAATTCTCTAAGCTCACTAGCTAAGACGAAGGGTATGTCATTTTCGGAGACAACAACAAGAGTAAAATCATTAGTAAGAGAACTATAGGTAACAAATCAAGTTTTTCAATTGATGATGTGTTATTGGTAGATGGTTTAAAGCATAATTTTTTGAGTATTAGTCAATTATGTGATAAGGGATATATTATAAAATTTGAATCTAATGCTTGTATTATTGAAAAACCATACAACAACATATTTATGATTGCACTAACACAAAATAATATCTACATTATAAACATTGATGATCTTAGCTATGAAATATATTTTTTGATTTTAAATGATGATGCTTGGCTTTAACATAGAAGAATAAGTCATGCTAGCATGAAACTAGTCTCTTAAATCACATCTAAAGAACTTGTAAGAGGCATTTCCATTATTAAGTTCATTAAAGACAAAGTATGTGATGCTTGTCAACTAGAAAAACAAATAAAAAGTAGCTTCAAACCAAAGAACCAAATAAGCACTTCTAGACCATTGCAATTGATCAATATGGATTTATTTTGACCAATTGACACAACGAGCCTAGGAAGTTGCTAATATACATTTGTAATTGTAGATGACTATAGTAGATACACTTGGACCTATTTCTTGGCTCACAAAAGTGATTGCTTTAAATGTTTCTCTAAATTTTGTAAACTTGCTCAAAACGAAAAGGGTTTTATGATTTCTTCAATTCGGAGTGATCACAGTGGTAAATTTAAAAAATATGACTTCCAAAATTTTTTATGAATCAAATGGTTAGAACCACAACTTCTCTACTCCGAGGAATCCTCAACAAAATGAAGTAGTAGAAAGAAAGAATAAAAATTTACAAGAAATGACAAGATTCATGTTAAATGAATTAGTTTACCCAAATATTTTTGGGCCGAAGTCGTTAATATGGCTTGCTATGTCATGAATAGGGTTCTAATAAAACCATCTCTATCCAAAACTCCTTATGAATTATAGAATAACAAAAAACCAAACGTTTCTTATTTTAAAGTTTTCGGTTGCAAACTTTATCTTGAATGAAAAGGATGTCTTAGGAAAATTCGATACAAAATCTGATGAAGTCATCTTTCTTAGTTACTCTTCAATTTCTAAAGTTTTTTATATTTTTAACAAAAGAACCTTGGTTATAGAAGAATCTATTAATGTAGTTTTTAATAAAGTTTTTGAATTTAAGAAAAATAATTTTGATAAAGATCTTGGTTTTGATGGTTTGAATTTAAATGAATCCTCTCATCAAAATAGCAACTTGGATACATCTTCTTCTTAAATTTCCTTACCTAAAGAATGGAAGTATGTAGATGCCCATCCTAAGGAGCTAATTATAGGAGATACATCAAAAGGGGTTCAAACTCATTCCTCTTTTAAGAATTTTTATGCCAACACCACCTTTCTTTCTCAAATTGAACCTAAATGCATTGACGAAGTCTTGAAAGATGATTCTTGGGTTATTGCAATGTAAGAATAATTGAACCAATTTAAGAGGAATGAGGTGTGAAAGCTTGTTTCAGACCTTGTGACCATTTAGTTATAGGTACTAAATGGGTCTTTAGAAACAAACAAGATGAATTCGGTATCGTGGTTAGAAATAAGGCTAAATTAGTGGCTAAAGGTCTCAACCAAGAAGAAGGTATCGATTACGAAGAGACCATCACTCTTGTGGCAAGATTAGAAGTCATTAAGATGCTCCTTGCTAGTCATATGTGCCTTGCAAGCCAATCACATGAGTGATGACACTTGTGACTTAATATGCACTTTATCTCTTTGCTCATTATTAGGCATTTTATCACTTTATCTTGCGTGTTGCATATACTGTGATGTCCTTGGATCTATGCAATGGGAATCGGATCGTGATGAGATTATGATAATGAGACCGATTCACCTTTAAACAGACCCTAAATTATCCTGGTCATAAGTTACTCGAGAAGGACATCGAGATAACCGGATAGACTGGTGTGCTGTATATCCGTTCATATGATGGAGGTAGCTGGTCTCATAGCTACTCGTGTGGGGACACTAAGGGTATAGTGCAAGTGCTCATTGGAGAATGAGTTCACTGATTGATCCGCCTACGGAATGCTGGATGGTTATTAATACCTCACATCAGACAGCTATTCCGTAATCCCAGTAGTGTATTTGGTCCTTAGACTTGAGACACCAAGGATGTCTTGTATGAGTACTCCACTATTTGATACCAGATTTATAGGTTTGGAAAGTTTCAGATCTAGTACAACCAGTCATTGGGAGTGGTAGCCAACCTTACGAGGGCTATTGAGTATCAATAGAGGATCATCCACTCTCGGTATCATGAAAGGAATATCCCATGTGTTCTTGCTTGAACAAATCCTTGGCCAAGGTTATTCGGATTGAGAGAGAAAGGATTCTCCGGGAGAATCCGACAAGAGCAAGACTCGAGGAGAGACTGTATGGGCCTGACAGCACCATGCCCAGTATAGGGTCTCTGGAATATTAGATGGATGAGGGACTATAGATGCATGATAACTGAGGATAGATAGGTCCAAAGGATTGGATTCCCTTGTATCGTCTGGGGGCCGCGGCGTAGCGACCTGGTACGTCCGTAGTCGATGAGTTGGGTGAATTATTATAGAGATAATAATTTACTAAGTCAGAAGGAGTTCTGACAAGTATAACTCACGGCTAGCTCGATATTGGGCCTAGAGAGTCACATACATATGGTAGGTGTTGCGACGAGTAGAGGTTCGGATATGAGATATCCGCTGAACCCCCTATCTTATTAGATATCCATTAAGCCCCTGAATTATTGGATCTTGAGATGAGATCCAATAATTGCTAATAAGAGATTATTGGGTAGAAACCCACTAATCCAAGAGGCTTGGGTAATTGGATGGAGATCCAATACCCAATAGGGCAAAAGATCCATTAGGGTTTTTCAGGGGGCCTCTATAAATAGGAGGGAACCAAAGCTCTATAGGTTGGGGGTTTCTTTTAGTAGCCACCTACTGTTCTCCTCTCTCCAGAGAGAGAGGTGCATTATCGCAATCCCTACCATGTGGATACCGCTAGAGAGGAGGACGCTTGACATCCTTCATCCTCTCCCATAGATCTGCAGGAATTCTAGGATATACGATCTCCCTTGGTATCTTCTTTTACACGTGCAGTTTTGTAGATTTGTTTTTGATGCACCGATCTTTGTATGACGACGGAAACTTTCTATGGGAAATCTAGAGTTTTGTTTTCTATTCTTCTGCTGCGCATGTGATGTCGCTCCTTTGTGGATTTCCCAACACTCCTTGTCTATGCTAATAGTAATAATTTTAAGTTGTTTCAAATGAATGTTAAAAGTGCTTTCTTAAATGGTTTTATTTCTGAAGAAGTATTTTTTGAACAACCACCCAGTTTTGAAAACTCTCTTTTTCCTAATCATGTATTTAAATTGACTAAGGCTCTTTATAAATTAAAACAAGCCCCAAGGGCTTGGTATGAGAGACTTAGCTCATTTCTAATTTTAGTAAAGGCAAGGTCGATACTACATTGTTTGTTAAATATTTTGAAAATAATTTCTTATTATTCAAGTTTATGTTGATGATATTATCTTTGGTTCTACTAACAAATCACTATGTGAATCATTTGCCAAGTGTATGAGTCATGAATTTGAAATAAGTCTAATGGGTGAACTAACATTCTTTTTAGGATTGTAAATTAAACAACTTAGTGATGGTATAGTTTTTAATCAAACTAAATATATATTAGAATTGTTAAAACGTTTTAACATGAATAGTTCAAAAGCTATAAATACTCCTATGAGTACTTCTACTAAGTTAGACATGGATGAAAGTAGAGAAAACTTTGATAAGAAAAACATATAAGGGAATGATAAGCAGTTGACTCTACTTCACTACAACTAGACTGGATATCATGTTTAGTGTAGGACTTTGTATAAGATTTCAAGCTAATCATAAGTATCTCACCTTAAAGCCGTTAAAAGGATCCTTAGATATCTTAAAGGAACTCTTAACCTAAAATTATAGTATCCAAAATCCGACGACTTCAATTTAAAAGCCTATGCGGATGCGAATTTTGGTGGATGTAGAACAGATAAAAAAAGCACATCCGGAATATACCAATTTTTAAGACATGTACTTGTTTCTTGGACTTCTAAGAAACAAAACTCGATTGCACTATATATGGTCGAAGCCGAATACATAGCTGCGAGTGCATGTTATGCACAAGTTGTTTGGATGAAAAATACTTTAGAAGACTATAAAATTCATTTAAAGAATATTTTCATAAAATGTGATAACATAAGTACTATTTGTTTAACCAAAAATCTCATTCAACACTCTAGAACTAAGCACATTGACATTAGACATCACTTTATATGAAATCATATCAATAATAATGATGTCACTCTAGAATTTATTGATACAAAATACCAATTAGCAGATATTTTCATAAAACCTTTAAATGAAGAATAATTTGACATGCTAAATTAGGCATGCTAAATTGTCCTAATGCATGAAGATGTTGTATGTTTCCTTTCCGAGATTTTTCAACTTCGGTTTTCATTATATCATCTTGACATTATCTCTTCATTTTTAGATGATATCTTTTCGATATCATATTTTGAATGGAGCTCTCATATTTATCCTTCTTTGATCGTAATATTTTGATACTCCTCCTCCTTTGATTGATGAGTTTTAAGTAATATCATGCTCTTTTTATGATGTCGTAAAATTGGTTTTATTCTCCCTCTATCTCTATTGGGATGATTAAATAGATTTCATGTTTCTTAACATTTTTGTATCAATTGAAGTTTGTTAATATGACTATACATGTCCTGAACTTTGCATAAAGAAGAAGCTCTTAAGTGTTTGTTACTTGAATACTCTCTTCAGACTTCATTCTTAACTCTTATGCTAATCTCTAAGTCTTGAGCTTTTATGACTTAATTCTTTATCTTCCACCTCATAAATTCTTATGAGAATGTCAAGTTAAAGCTTTCTCTATGAAACTTTTGATCTTGATGTGCTCTACTTCATAAATTTATAATGCTAAGTTGAACTCTTTCATGAATTTTGAACTAAAATGATCTCTCTCTCTCTCTCACGAATTTTTTCTTGAATAAATAACATGAGCTCTTAACGCTATGTTTAATTAATGACTTGGCTTCAATGATCTATCCTTCCACTTTACGATCTTCCATGAGCACTTAGAAATTCTTATGCATTTTTGCCTTAACGATCTAGCCTATGATTTCATAGACATGAATTTTAATAAGAATGATCAAATCACTTTTTGGGTTTATCCATCTCTTTTTGCCATCATTTTGCATAATCAAGATTCACTTTCTTTTTGTTGATGATAAAGGGGGAGAAGAATGTGGCAAAATAAATTGATGACTTGATAAATGCCTTGCGTGTATCGTATTGAGAAGAATATGGCAAAATGAATTGATGACTTGATGTATCGTATTATATCACAACGACTTGATGGAATGATAAATGTCTTATATGTATTGAAATATAATTGCTTTTGCCATACTTGGTATCAAAGATTGGTTATTATCCTTAAAAGCATCACAATAAAATTTGTAGCGTATCGCAATGTATCACATGTATCGCAAATGGTTCATACATGCTTAACATATAAATTTTTGAAAGATTGTTATCATATCATATTTAAAGTTGGTTTCTTTTATTGATATGATAAGTTATCATTTCTTTTAATGATGTATTACAAAATGATATCATGCCTTGCATTTGTGCATTTTATATTGATATCATTTAATCCTTGTTGTATTTTAAGTTATAATTGGTATCATTTGTCGAAGTGATAAATGTCTATCATAATTCGGGCATTGAATTTGAAAATGGGTGTCATGGCTTGACATCATTTTCAATTGAAGAAAATATGAAGTTTCATATTTATGAATGAAAGTTCATGCTTATTGAGTATGATGATAAGTTCAATAGATGTAACTTATCAGTTTCGATTTAAATTCAAGAAGATTGAATTCAAGTATTTTCCTTCTCATAATATGACATGTAGATAGGGGGAGTCAAAGTTAACTCCGTTATCAATTGATTGTCATCACCAAAAAGGGAGAGATTGTTGAATCTCAAATTTTAATGATGAAGACAATTGATGGGTTATTTGATCTATCCATATTATTGAGATAAGTGTGCAGGATTAATTACGAATTGGTATATGTAACTATGAATTAAGGGAGAGTGTTAAGAATTGATTCATAATGATTATCTAGGTAGTTGCTATGTTCTAGGTAGTTATAGGCATGTTCTAAGAAGTGGCCCATGATCTAGAAGTTATAGGGTAGTTCCTACACTTAACTCAATCATAAGTGATATGATGGATGGAGGTGGTTATTACTAGGTCCTATAAATAAGACCATAGTTTATGAAGCAAGGTAGAAGATATGCACTTGAAAAATCTTGTAAGTGTTCTATGTCATTCCTCTTGTTTTTAATACTACATCGATTTTCTTATTTGAAAGCATTCTCTCTTGATTGCATCATAGTATTCTATTTTTATCATTTCCTTGCTCCTTCATGTTGAATCTCGGATTTTGATGATGAAGTAAATTGATGGGTTATTTGATCTAATCCATATAATTGAGATAAGTATATATGATTAATTATGATAGTAATGAAGACATAAAGCAAATTACGGGAGTCAAGTATGTTGGGAGTTCAAAAGTTCGTCGGAAGTTCGAAAGATCATTAGAAGTGCTGCCAAAACTAGCCGAGAATGAATCAAGGACTTACCGAAGGTTTCGGAAGTTCACCGGAAAGATCGTCAGAGGTTTGCAGAGCTCACCGAGAAGGTTCGGAAGCTTGCCAAAGATTCGTCAAACTCACCATAAAGTCTGAGAGCCTATTGGGAGTCCATTGGACGAAATCCAAGAGTGTGTCGGAAGTCCATCGGAAGTTTGTCGGAAGAAAACTCAACATTGTCAGTTTAGTTTTTGCTTAGAATATATTTTCAATTTCATAGTTAGTATGTAATTAGGGTTAGGATTAGGTGATAATCCTGATTAACCCTAATAGGGGCCAATTAGGCCAATTAGGACCCATTCAATAGTACTAGACTAGGTCTAGTGTTGGCACTACCAGATTTAACCCTAATAGGGGCCAATTAGGCCTTAATTGGATTGAATTGGGCCAGATTCAGGACCCATTCAATAGTACTAGACTAGGTCTAGTGTTGGCACTGCCAGATCGGGGTGGTGGCACCACCCCAAGAATTAATTTCTAGGTGGTTTGGGCGGTGGTACCACCCGAGATCACCGGTGGTACCGTTGATAGTTACTATCTATCAATGGTGGTTCCACCTAACAGGCAGTAGTACCTCCAGTCCACAGAAATCGAGAACCCTATCAGGCAATAGTATCGTCAGACTGGGTGATGGTACTGCTCAGTATACTGACAGAGCAAGGTCAACTAGCGATGTCACCGCCAGTGCTAGGCGATGGTACCGCTAGTACTCGAAAATTTGAAATATGACTCTTTTTAGCTCTAATTCTAAAGCCAATTGAGTCTATAGATACCCCTCTCTTCTTAGCTAGCTAAGTACATTGAGAAATGATAAAAACTGAGTCATAGCTATAGCAAAATCATATTCGATAGCTTGAGTGTTTACCTCCCACGTTTTACTTTGTCAAAATTCTGTAAGAGTGTGAACCACCTGTAAAAGTTTGTAAGAGGGGTGCTTGGTCCTTCCCCTTCAAGAAGATTTGATAGTGAAATTTAGAAACCTCATTAGAGGAGGTTTTGGAAGTGGACGTAGGTCATTTGACCGAACCACTATACATCACTGCATACTTCTCTTGATGTATGAGTTTTAACTTTCTGCACTTCATTCAATACTTATTGTGATCTCTCAATTTTCTTCTCTCTACTTTTGATAGCATTCACTTGAATCACTTTGCTAAAATCTTCTTCATCGGATCGAAATTTTTCTACGAGTACTGCATCCTCAACAATGACTTAGCAACAAAAGCTCTAATGACTTTGAATGGTAGATGTTAATGAAGGAAGAATTCAATAAGGCTATAAGCCCATTGTAAGCATAAAAATCTTTTATTATGCTTCTATGATGCGGAAAACTTTAATTCTAGGATCGAAATCAAAACATCAATAATAGATCTGTTTTTACGATGTATACCTTTTGATGCCATTCGCAAAGAAAGGGAAAAGATCTGAATACCTTCCTTTAGATCCAATGCCTCTGCCAATCTACAAGGAGAACTAGACTCCTCCTCTCTTCCTATCTTTTCATAGGACCACTTTAATTGATGGCTCAAGGAGATTGAGAGAAAGACTGTAATCTCTCAATCGATGTCTGTGAAACATTTTCTTTTATGCAACTCTTAGATGCACTTGTGTTGCTAATCTTTATGCAACTCTTAGATGCTTCTGTGTTGCTTCTGTTTTTGTCTATGACTTTAAGTTCCTTGAGGTCCTATCTATTTATAAGCGAGAGCAGAGGGTCTAGGATAAGTTATTATGAGAGTTCCTTCCATCAAGGGCATTCCTTAAGGTATCCTCCAAAATATAGACTTCTTTTCTATTGGTCGATACTGATATCAGAATCCAATTAGTTATATCAAATATCTTATCCAATTACAACAGGCCACATAATCTAACATTCTCCCACTTGGCCCATTAATTGATAAGATATAAAAGATATTCAAAATCAAAAATAAACAAAACAAAATTTGTTTGAAAATAATTTTACCTAATTGGATTCTGAAAATTTTTTAAAAGCATTTTATATATGGCCATGAATTTTTAAAACAAGCCAATAAGTCTAATAAACAGAATAATACTATATTAAGTCCAACCATCAATGCGAGTCATAGTGGTTGTATATCATCAATGTTATACTCCTTCTATGTACTACAACATTATTAGTCTTTCCTAATTAGTCCATAATGACCCCTATAATTTATCTTGTTAAGATAATCCTGTTATCACATTAAACCATAATATGTACATACATAATTATGAATAGGATAACAAAAATAAATAACTTTAAGTACATAAGTAAAAATGTCAATTACAGTGTCCACTCAAATATGCATCACCATATCCTTTATGGGTTGCTCACAAACCCAATCATAAGAACATGTTGTTTCAAAACACCTTAGGCTGTAAGTTCTAAGTAAATGGATCAGCAATCAATACAGTGGAACTCAAGTAATTAATTGACATTAGATGTTTCTTGACTCGTCTTCTCTAACCATTAAGTACTTTCTATAATGCATAGAAATGCAATAGTACTTATCATTCTTAGAGAAGAAAATTACTAGGATATCACAAAATATCTTCAGCGACTTGACAATTGAGTTTGACCACACCAAGTCCTGAGGTAAAATTTCACAGTTATAAAGTTTGATTAGTGGCCTCAAAGCATACCACAAAATCAACTTTCATTATTATTAATTATATTATAATAAATTATCCCTCTAATTGATATTAACCATAAGGTGGACTTCTTGTTATTGAGGCAATTTATAGAATCAGCATTTGAAAAACACCATCATTTCAAGCTGATATAATTTCATACATATGAGTATATAATCCTTCATCCCTTCTAGATATCTTATTACTTTTCTTTGTAGTCCTTTAATATTTTTCACTTCTGGATAACTCAAATATCTACCTAGTATTCTAACTGCAAAACTGATATCTGTTCTGACATAGGCTTGAGCATAGACTTTCAACTACGTATATATAAAGAATATTTTCTTTATCTGTTTCTTTTCAAGTCATTTTAAAGCACTCACTTTTGACTAAAATTTTACTTTTATGATTTGTTGAATAAAGTTGTATATTAAATCATCTCAAGACTCGGTTAATATATCCTTTCTGAGACAATCTTAATAATCATTAAGATATATCCCTAAGTATCTCAATACTAATAATATAAGATGTCTCATTCATATCAACCATTTTAAATTCTTAGTGATAATTTCTTGGTTTAGTATAATAAACCAAGTCACTATTGGTAATGCAAAATATTATCCACATATATGATCAATATAATAAACTTGCTCCTACTGATCTTCAGATATAAATACTGATTAACAGTATTTTTCTTAAATATGAAGAAATTAATGATATTAACAAACTTTATATACATCATTGTCTAGAAGCTTGTTTAAGATCATAAATAGATTCCTAAATTTGTATGCCAAATTTATATTTCTTTTATTTTCTCTATGAGTCATTCAGAATAACTTATAAAAAACTAGATCCTTAATCAAAAATTTGTTTTCATATCATTATGATGTAACTCAAACTCATAATGAGTCACTAATGTCATGACGATTCTTAACGAGTTTCTTTAACAACTGTATGCCTCGTTATAATCGATACATTCTTTATGAGTAAAATCTATAACCATATAAAAACTAAAAGTCTGACAATTATATCGTTCAACATTTTCCTTTCAGTCATATTTATATAACAAACTCTTTTACAATTATTAGATAATTCGACGAATTCATCAGACACCATTCTGGTTATTGATTTTAACTCTTCTTATATTGTATCATATTACTTTTCAGAATCGTTACCTTTCATGACCTGTGAAAATAATAAAGGGATCTATTCTGATTCCTATATCAAAATATAATTCTTATAGATATACCACATAATCATAAATGACAGGATTCCTTTCCCATTGAAAAAATTTTCAAAACTGTCAATTGTGGTTATTCTACAAGACCATTATTAGCGATATCAATATAATGTGGAAGTTTGGTAATGTTATTTTGTTGTTCACTTTTATCAAATTATTTAATAATTTAAGTAACAACAATCTCTCAAATAATAAAGGAGTATCAACATGTATCTCCTCTATATCAAAAATTAAATTTCGAGATTTTTACTCCCACTGATTCGCTATTTTATAGGAACCTTATATTACCAGATTTAACCATCATTGTACTAGATTAGAGCAATAAGACATATACCCTTTTTAAACTTTTCTGAATAAATAACAAAATATTTAGAAATAGTTATTAACTTTAATTTTCTTTTATGTGAGTTGGAGATCCTTATCTCTACAGGACAATCTTAAATATGTAAATATCTTAAGTTAGGTTTCCTAGAAACCCCAAAAAAAGGGCAATAGAAGCTTTAGATTGTTTAATTATTAGACTTTTCATCTAGGGTTTTTAAAGATTATGGAGGTGGTTTAAAATTTTCTTAGTGGCTGCAATGGTCATATCCCCTCTACTTATATATTTATTCTAATTCAGAAGTTAAAAGCTCTCAAGGCAAGACATAAAGTTTGGTTTCAGTCTATCTATTAGTAATATAAGAACTCCTTGCAATCCATCTGAGACCAACTACATCAAATCCAAGAAGATATATATTCTTCTCCTATGGATAAAAGTTTTTATAGATATGAGCATATTCTTAACTTTGAGCTATATAAATACATTGAAGCTCAAGAATTTATGCTCAGATAGAATTATAGAGATCTTTGGCTGAATTTGAGTGCTACAAATTTCCTTTACTTCTTTAAGTTTCTTTATACTCATGGAGTCATAACTCTATCATTACCCTTGTAGATCTCATAGGCAACATTTTACCAAGGACCAAATTCATGAAGAGGCTATCAAATACTAAAAATTTATTAAGCTCTTTCTTGACTGAAAAATGCCTCTCGCCCCCTTGCCCATCTAGAGGTTTAAAAATTATCTAATGTCTTCAAATTGATCTTTGTGTAGCCTATTTTTGCTAAAGAGATTACGAAGATTATTCTTAAATCTAAAAGATTATTCTTAAATCTAATATGGAGAAATCCTCAGGAGTAAATGGCTTTAATGCTCACTTTTATATCTCTTACATGCATATTATAGGGTGAGATGTTTTTGTTGCAATTAATGATTTCTATCTTAAGAAAGTAGCTTAGAGAAATAAACATCATTTCTCTCACTCTTGTCCCTAGGAAAAAAAGAATTCTGAATCTTTTGTAGATTTGAGGCTTCTTTCACTTTATAAAGTCCTCTATCATTTCATTTTCAAGATCATCTCTAATAGGTTGGTTCGAGTACTTCATGATATCATTGATGCAAACTTACATATTTTCTTAAAACGATTATTAATTTATAAAAACATAGCTTTGGTCATGCATAACTATCACCTCAATAAAAGCCCTCTAAGAATGAGTTTGAAGATTAACCTTAAGGCTTATGATTTAGTATGTTGGGACTTCCTCTTACATCTTCTAAAGCTTCATGGCCTCCCCGTATTTATCACAATTTAAGGGAATCAGCTCCTCGCTGCTCGACATGACTCCTAAATCTATGATGAACTTCTTCATCCAGACTCCCTCCTTTGCTGCCTCTGCCACAACAATGTATTTTGCCTTTGTGGTCGAGTCAGCAGTAGTGTCTTACATGGAACTCTTCCAGTATACTGTTCCTCCATTCAGGGTGAACATATAACCTGAATTAGACTTGCTATCATTGACATCGGACTAGAAGCTCGAGTCCGTGTAGCCCTCAACCCTGAGGCTACTACCTCCATATACTAGTAAAATACCCTTAGTCCTTCTCAAGTACTTAAGGATACATTTTACTATTTTTCAGTGCTCCAAGCCTGGATCTACTTGATACCTGCTCATGACACTCAGAGTATGCGCTATATCAAGCTTGGTACATAGCATAGCATACATGATAAATCCTATCACTAAGGCATATAGTATCATATCCATGTGTGCCCTTTCTTCAGGAGGTTTTAGGGACATACTCCTAGAAAGTAATATTCCATGTCTCATTGGTATGAGAACTCTCTTGGAATTTTCCATGCTAAACCTTTTGACAATAGTGTCTATGTACCTGGACTGGGATAAGCCAAGCATCCTCTTAGATCTATCTCTATAGATCCGTATCCCAATATGTAGGATGCTTCCCCTAAGTTCTTTATGGAGAAGTGCCTAGATAGCCAAGCCTTTACTGTGGAGAGCATTCTTACATCATTCCCAATGATCAGGATATCATCCACATATAATACCAAAAAGGTGATAGTGCTCCCACTTACCTTCCTATACACACAAGGCTCATCTTCGTTCTTAACAAAGTCATAAGATCTGACTGTCTCATTAAATCTTATGTTCCAACTTCAAGATGTTGAATCTCAGATTTTGATGATGAAACTAATTGATTGTGGTTTATTGTTTAACTGCGTGTTGAGTTACGCAGGTCTACTATCGATCAGGATTAGACAGTTGACGCTGGAGGAATTGACGTTAAGCCGGAGGTTCGGTCGACTATCGGCAGGAGGCTTCGTACGTCGGGCATCGGGCCAAGAAGTGCAGAGTTGCGCCATGGATATCGAGGTTGCGGAGGTCAACCGTCGATTGGGCAACAAGCCGCTAGAGAGGGCGATGTGCCCAAGGATCGGACGAAGCGTCGACCAATGATGTGCCGGGCAACTGAATGTCAATTCGTGTTGTAATAACTGTCTAGATCGAAGTAGAGTTTTTGGTATTTGTGTGTGCAGGATTAACTATGATAGAGCAAATTACCAAAGTCAAGTTGCTGGAAGTTCAAGAGTCCACCGGATATCCGAAGGATCATCGGAAGTCTTTGCCGAGTCAACCGAGATGAAATCGGGGACTTGCCGAAGGTTTCGGAAGTTCGCCAGAAAGATCGTCGGAGGTTCGCGGAGACAACCGAAAAGGTTCGGAAGAGTTGGAAAGACTCGTTGAACTCGCCATAGAATTCGGGAGCCAGCTGGGAGTCCGCCGGAAGGAATCCAAGGGATTGCCGGAAGTCCGGGAAGATCGCGGAAAGCTCTTGAAAGATAACTTGATAGTGTTGGTATAATTTGGCTTTAGAAGATCATAGTTAGCACTTAATTAAGGTATAGAATAGGTGTTAAACCTATCTAGACCTGTATTAGCCAATTGGGCCTTTAGTGGCTGTATTGGGCCAAAGGTTTGGCCCATACAGATTTCGGTAAGGGTCGGCGGTGGCACCGCCGACCAAGCGTAGCACCGCTGCTGACCGAAAGCACCGATAGTAGTACCGCCAGCAGCAAAGTGGTATCGCTTTGCCGACAGTGGTTGCAACCACTGCCCGTCGAGCGGTGGTATCGCCTGTGCAAAGCGGTGGTATCGCCTGACAGTGGTTGCAACCACTGCGTGTCGCGGTAGTATCCCGCGTGCAAAGCGGTAGTACCGCCAAAGACATTGACACACGCAGCGGTAGTATCGCTCTACAATCCAAATTTTGACGAGACCTTTGTGAGCGGGATTTTGAATCCCAAAATTCTCTATAAATACCCCTTTACTTCTAGTTGGTTAGGAGACTTTTGCAGAGTCGATTTGAGTCTAAGCTATAGCAAAATTCCTGCTCTCAATTGCTCAAGTGTTCACCTCTTTCTTCTACTTGTAAAAATCCTGTAAAGAGAGGGAACCTCTTGTAAAAGGCTGTAAAGGGGTGTTTGGTCCTTCCCCTTCAAGAGACTTGCTAGTGGAAGTTGGGAGCCTCATTGGAGGAGGCTTCAAGAGTGGACGTAGGTCATTTGACCGAACCACTATACATCGCTGCGTCTACTTGTTGTGTGAGTACTTAAGATTCTGCATCGTAAATTACTTAAGCTGCAAACTGATCGGATTTCTTCTCCCTACTTCCAAGTTCATTTACCTAAATATCTTCAAGTTAAAGTCTCTTTTGCTGAATCAAGTTCTTAAGCAAATCTCCGGAATCGGTTTTCAAGCTTTATTCATTTTAATCCGCTGCACTAATTCACCCCCCCCCTCTTAGTGCCGCTCCGATCCCTAACAATTGGTATCAGAGCGAGGTTCACTCTCACATTTGGTTTAAAACCCAAGAGAGATGGCCTTTTCCGGCATGCAAGAGGGTTACTCCATTACTCGTCCACCCATGTTTAATGGGTCGGATTACACATATTGGAAAACTCGGATGAGAGTTTTCATGCTTTCAATGGATTTGGATTTGTGGAACATTATCGAAAATGGCTTTCAACTTCCTCTAAACCAACGAATGAATGGTCGGACTTAGAGAGAAAATCTTTTCTTTAAATGCAAAGGCTATGAATGCCTTATTTTGTGCTTTAAACAAAAATGAGTTTAATCGAATTTCTTCATAAACGGCTTTTGATATATGGCAAACACTTGAAATCATGCATGAGGGAACTAGTAGAGTTAAAGACTCAAAAGTAAACCTCTTGTTGCATGATTTTGAGCTCTTCCGAATGACACCAAGCTTAAACTATTGGCGATATGTACACCCGCTTTACGGATGTCATCAATAGCTTGAAAAGTCTTGGTAAATCTTTTTCAAGTTTTGATTTAGTAAACAAGATTTTAAGATCCCTTCCAAAAGAATGGGATCCAAAAATTACGGCTATTCAAGAGTCTAAAAACTTGAATGATTATTCACTTGAAGAATTAATCGGGTCATTAATGACCTATGAAATGACACTCTTGGAACATGATGAACATTTGAACCACCTTCTAAAGAACAAGAAGGTTTTTGAACTTAGAACAAGAGAATGCCACTTGAGTGATGACTCAAGTGATGAGGACAATGAAGAGGACTTTGAACCTTTAATCGATCTTAATAAGTTCATTAAACAAAAATCTAAAATCAACAATGAACTTGAACGGAGGAAGAGACCAATGAAGAAGAAGAAGAAGACTCATCAAGAAGAATCAAGGAAAGAAGAAGCAAACTATGCTTTAATGGGCTTCAACAATGAGGTAACTTAACTTCCTTGAATTATTTTGAAATTACATGATGCTTTCCATGAATGCTTAACTTAGTTAGTAGTTTTTTTTTGTCATGCTTCTCTTGTGTTTTTGGAAATTAAAAAAAATATTTTAAAAATTATACTATGCTTTTCCTTCTAGTATTTTTGAAAAGTAAAATTTTTGAATGGTGCATACAACATTATGAATGATGATTGAATGATTTGTAACAATGATTGTATATCAACTACATGTTATTCTTGAAAATGTTTAATGATAATTTTATAGTATCATGCTTACAATTTGAAAATCTCTATCTTGGATTAATGGCTCCTAAACATTTTTATGATGAAATTTTTAGATGATGAAACACATAAAAAAAAGGAAAGTATATGATCATGATAAGTTCATGAATCTTGATGATTCTACATTGTTTTTGATTTCAAACAAGATGCATGATGTTTGACATAAAAATTTAATAGCATGTTTCAAGATAATGCTTGCACACCAAATATGATTAAAAGATAGAAGCAAGCATATTGATGACTTTATTTTTACATGAAAATTTGAACATGCTTATATAAGATCAACCACATAAAATAAAACACAAAAGTTAAAAATATTTTATTCATGATGTTTTATTTGTGATGTGTTTGGTCTTAATGGTTTTTATGACAAAACTTATGTCTTGCTTTGAAATGTTGATACATACACACATGTAATCAATTTATGTTGCTCTTATTAAAATTTTCGAATGAAAGATTTTAATGCACTTGATCATGACCGGTTTAATGATAAAACTTATATTTTGAATTTATAAGATGATGGCTTTCATGAAAATATTTGAATATACCTTATGAAATCATCACTGATACAATGAAAATGTTAAATGGTTGTTATCATGTTTAATGACTTTATGATATCATATCTTGATGACAAACTCATGTTTGGTTTTAAAATTTAACACTCATCTTTTGAAACATGAGTTTGAAACAAACATAGAAACACATTATCATGATAAATTGAATCTCATAATATATTATATTTTTGTTTTGATAATTAAGTTTGTCTTTCGGTTTTGAATATTTGATTTGGCATGAAAAGATAAATGCATGCTTAGACGAAATGAATTACTCAAAAGAAAAGCCTCTTCTCTATCTTATCGAGATTGAAGTTTTTTTGTGAATGATTTTGATGATTCATTTCATAAAATAGAATGAGATTTTGTTTCAACCGAATCATGAACCTTCTTTTGACCTTCTTGGCTTGAGAATTTTCAAGAAATATGATTATTAATTGATTCTTGAAATTTCTTATGAAATATTATCTTATTGAGATTTCTTATGCATCAAACAAATTGTTCTTTTTGCTATTTGCTACCAAATGAATCATGAAATTGGTAATCTATTTGTCATTTTGAATCTTTAGAAAATTGATGATGTAAAAGTGGTTTTGCACTTAAATGAATCACCTATCGATATTTACGATTGCAATATATCCTTTTGAAATATCTTTCTAAAAAGATTTTGACAGATTAAGATGTCTTTTGGAATTCATCACTTGATTGAATTATTGATTTATTCTTCCTTATCATGAATTGGAAATTGATGTTAAAATATATATGTTTGAAAATCATGATCTTGATGCTTGGAATTTTCCTTAAAATGCGATTTTGATGAGGATGCTTCAAGTAGCATGTTTTGCTATTTATTACCTCATGAATCTTGACCTTGATCTTGTTGAAAAAGAACATCTTATTTGAAGTATTAATTCTTCTCTTCTTTTCGACAATGACAAAAGGGAAATTAGCATGCTAGCTTGGATATCACAAGAGAAAGTGGCAAACATAGCTAGCTAGAAATTACAAAGTTTTTTTTAAACTTGTGAGCTTGCATGTTTAAGAATGCTGTAAATTTTACAAAATTGTTAGCTCATTGCAAACAAAAATTTGATAGCTTGCAAAAGAAAAACTTGGTTGCAAAAATTGAAAGAGAGCTAGCTTGTGTATTGCAAAGAATGCTTGCTTGCTTATTAACAATTGGTATCATGATTTATTTTTTTTCTTAAACGGTTAATTTGTATTCATGACTTCAAAATTTTGATGATTAAAGCATTAATGTCAATATTCATTTTGATATCTTGCTAGCCATAAAGGAACTTGCTATCTTGACAATAACAAAATTGCTACCTTGCAAATCTCAAGAAAAGCAAAGTGCAAACTAGCACAAGAAGCAAGTGTTGAATTATCATCATCACAACAAGTGCTATCTTGCATATGATGATAAACTTACCATGATTGAATGTTAATGAAAATCTAGCTAGTATGATTTAAAACCTGAACCATAACTTTTAAAAACTAGCAAAATATTACTTCTCCTTTTTGTTGATGACAAAGGGGAGAAGTGTAGATTGATGAGTTCATGCAATGGGATCGATTGAGTATTTTATATATTTGCATGATGGTTTGATTGATTCTCTTAACATTATGATGAATGTTGCTTAGATTTGGAATAATCCAAGTGTTCTATCAATGGCATATTGATAGGGGGAGTTTGGGTTAAAACTCCGGGGAGTTATAGTTAACTCCATTAGTCATCAATTAGTTGTCATCATCAAAAAGGGGGAGATTGTTGAATCTCAGATTTTGATGATGAAACTAATTGATTGTGGTTTATTGTTTAACTACGTGTTGAGTTACGCAGGTCTACTATTGATCAGGATTAGACAGTTGACGCTGGAGGAATTGACGTTAAGCCGGAGGTTCGGTCGACTATCGGTAGGAGGCTTCGTACGTCGGGCATCGGGCCAAGAAGTGCAGAGTTGCGCCATGGATATCGAGGTTGTGGAGGTCAACCGTCGATTGGGCAACAAGCCGCTAGAGAGGGCGATGTGCCCAAGGATCGGACGAAGCGTCGACCAATGATGTGCTGGGCAACTGAATGTCAATTCGCGTTGTAATAACTGTCTAGATCAAGTAGAGTTTTTGGTATTTGTGTGTGCAGGATTAACTATGATAGAGCAAATTACCAAAGTCAAGTTCTTTGGAAGTTCAAGAGTCACCAGATATCGAAGGATCATCGGAAGTCTTTGCCGAGTCAACCGAGATGAAATCGGGGACTTGCCGAAGGTTTCGGAAGTTCGCCGAAAGATCGTCGGAGGTTCGCAGAGACAACCAAAAGGTTCGGAAGAGTTGGAAAGACTCGTTGAACTCGCCATAGAATTCGGGAGCCGGTGGGAGTCGCGGAAGGAATCCAAGGATTGCCGGAAGTCCGTCGGAAGATCGCCGGAAAGCTCTTGAAAGATAACTTGATGGTGTTGGTATAATTTGGCTTTAGAAGATCATAGTTAGCACTTAATTAAGGTATAGAATAGGTGTTAAACCTATCTAGACTCAGTATTAAATAATTGGGCCTTTAGTGGTGTATTGGGCCAAAGGTTTGGCCCATACTGAGCTCGGTAAGGGTCGGCAAGTG
Organism: Musa beccarii; assembly: GCA_024322285.1. NCBI lineage: Eukaryota > Viridiplantae > Streptophyta > Magnoliopsida > Zingiberales > Musaceae > Musa > Musa beccarii. The sequence continues at coordinate 32,370,291 of CM044396.1, forward strand.
GCACCGCTGGACCAGCGGTAGCACCGCGCTGTTGACCGAGCACCGGCGATAGTACCGCCCAGCGAAGGTGGTACCGCCGACAGTGGTTGCAACCACTGTGTCAAGCGGTAGTACCGCCCAAAGCGTGGTGGTACCGCCGACAAGTGGTTGCAACCACTGTGTCAGCGGTAGTATCGCCATGCCAAAGCAGTAGTACCGCCAAAGACATCGACACACGCAGCGTGTAGTACCGCCGATGCCAAAGCAGTAGTAATCGCCTACAATCCAAATTTTGGACGAGACCTTTGTGAGCGGATTTTTAATCCCAAAAATTCTCTATAAATACCCCTTTACTTCTAGTGGTTAGGAGACTTTTTGTAGAGTCGATTTGAGTCTAAGCTATAGCAAAATTCCTGCTCTCAATTGCTCAAGTGTTCACCTCTTTCTTCTACTTGTAAAAATCTCAGAAAGAGAGGGAACCTCTTGTAAAAGGCTGTAAAGGGGTGTTTGGTCCTTCCCCTTCAAGAGACTTGCTAGTGGAAGTTGGGAGCCTCATTGGAGGAGGCTTCAAGAGTGGACGTAGGTCATTTGACCGAACCACTATACATCGCTGCGTCTACTTATTGTGTGAGTACTTAAGATTCTGCATCGTAAATTACTTAAGCTACAAACTGATCGGATTTCTTCTCCCTACTTCCAAGTTCATTTACCTAAATATCTTCAAGTTAAAGTCTCTTTTGCTGAATCAAGTTCTTAAGCAAATCTCCAGAATCGGTTTTCAAGCTTTATTCATTTTAATCCGCTGCACTAATTCACCCCCCCCCTCTTAGTGCCGCTCCGATCCCTAACACAAGAAGCTTGTTTCAGTCTATAAATGGACCTAAGCAACCTACACACCTTATCTGGATTATCCCTGGACATGAATCCCTCAAGTTGTATCATATACACCTCCTCCTCAAGGTTGCCATTGAAAAAAGCAGTTTTAACGTCCATCTACCAGATCTCATAATCATAGTGTGTTGTAATAGCCAATAGAATTCGAATGGATTTTAGCATGACTACAAGTGAGAAAGTTTTGTCATAGTCAACACTTCACCTTTGACGATACCCCTTAGCCACTAGCCTTGCTTTATAGGTCTCTACCTTTCCATCTACTTCGGTCTTCTTCTTGAAGATTCATTCTCAGCCAAAGGGTACAATACCCTTGGGTGCATCAACTAGGTTCCAAACCTTGTTGGAGCACATGGAATCGATTTCTGAATTCATGACTTTTTGCCATTTCCTAGAGTCTATGCTCATAATAGCCTCCTCGTAGGTCTGAAGATCAATATCCTTAATATTCTCTCCTTTGATATATCCCACATATCTCTCAAGAGGATGAGATACTCTACCGAACCTATATAAAGTTGAAACTTGTGTGCTAGGTATCTGAACAGATTCTGACTGTGGAATGGTGCTTGAGCTAGGTTCTCCAACTTTGCTCAACTCTATCATGATCCCACTATCTCCACCAAGAATGTGTTCTTTCTCAAGGAACACTGCTCTCTTAGCTACATAAACCTTTTAGTCCTCAGGGTGATAGAAATAATACCCACAAGTTTCCTTGGGGTATCCTACGAACTTACACTGTTCCATCCTGAATTCCAACTTGTCGGGGTTGTGTCTCTTGACATGGGTAGGGCAGCCCCAAATTATAACAACCTTAAGATCGAACTTCTTCCCATTCTATATCTTATATGGAGTAGACATTACTGACTTAGTTGGAATTCTATTCAGAAGACAAGCTATGGTCTCTAGGGCATATCGCCAGAATGAGATAGGTAGGTCGGCAAAACTCATCATGGAACGCACCATATCTAATAGTGTACGATTCCTCCTTTTTGATACACCATTAAGCTACGGTGTATAAGGAGGTGTCCATTGGGATAAAATCCAATAGTCTTTGAGGAATTGGGTGAACTCTGTACTAAGTATTCACCTCCTCGATCTGATTGAAGGGATTTAATACTCTTTCCTATCTGGTTCTCCACTTCATTTTTATATTCCCTGAATTTCTCAAAAGCTTCAGACTTGTACTTCATCAAGTACACATGTCCGTATCTTGAGAAATCATCAGTGAAAGTAATGAAGTAGGAGTAACCACCTATGACATGAGTCGACATGGGACCATATACATCACTATATATGAGTTCTAGTAACTCAGTGGCTTTCTCTCCAGTTCTACTAAATGGAGAGTTAGTCATCTTTTCCCGAAGGCAAGGTTCATAAGTCACATATGACTCATAGTCAAATGGATCTAGATATCTATTCATCAACAACTTTTGAATCCTTCTCTCATGGATATGACCTAGCCTACAATGCCATAGATATGTATTATTCATCTCTTTTCGTTTCCTCTTAGACTCACTTATACTCATGATATGTGGAGCTATATCTAGCATAAAGAAACCATTATACAATGTTCCTCTCGTGATGATCTCATCATCTAATATTATTGAACAACCATTGTTCTCAAAAACTAATTTATATCCACTAACTGTCAAACATGAAATGGAAATAATATTTTTGATAATAGAAGGAACATAAAAGCATGCATCTAATATAATAATAGCTCCACCAGGCAGATGTAAGGTGACCTTGCCAACAACCACTGCAACAACCTTTGCTCCATTGCCCATCTTAAGGTTTATCTCTCCTTTGTTCAATCTCCTAGGTCCTACCAGAACCTATAATGAATTACAGATCTGATAAGCACTCCTAGTATCTAATACCCATGTGTTATCATAAGATTCTGACAAATCGAGACTGATCATGAATGTACCTAAAGCTTCTCCAAGCTTCTGTTTCGCCCTCTCTACAAGGTACTCTTTGCAGTTCCTCTTTCAGTGCTCATTTTTGTCGTAGTGGAAGCACTAGCCTTTGTCCTTTGTTGGGCCTTTCTTGGCAACCTTTATTTACCTATTTTGCCCTTGCCCTTGCCCTTCTTAAGGGATTTCTCAGTCTTCCTTTTCTTTCTGGTCTCACTACCATAGAGAACTAGCTTCTCTTTCTTGATGGTGCTCTCTACTTCTCTCAACATATTGAGGAGCTATGGGAGGGTCACCTCACGTTTGCTCATATTAAAATTCATTATGAATTAAGAAAAGGAATCTGGTAGGGACTGAAGCACAAGATCCACACACAGGTTATCCTCTAGGACCATTCCTAGACCTATGAGTTTCTCGATCCACTTAATTATCTTAAGGACATGGTTCTGAACTGGTGTCCCCTTAGTCATCTTAGCACGGAAAAGACTCTTTGATATCTCATATTGCTGAGTTCTTCCCTGTTCCTCAAATAGTTTACGGAGATGCAGGAGTATGAAATTATCATTCATATTTTCATGCTGTCTTTGTAACTCAATAGTCATAGAAGCCAATATATAACACTGAGCAAGAGTGGAATCATCTATGTACTTCATATAATGAGTGATCTCATCCTCGCTTGCCCCTTCATTGGGCGTAGGGATCACTGTATCAAGGTGTACGTGATTTTCTCCGCCATGAGAACGATTCTCAGATTGCAAAGCCAATCCATATAATTTGGACTAGTGAGGCGGTTGTCATCAAGTATGCCACGTTAAGGATTTGAAAGTGACATTTTTCTGAAATTAAAGATATAGCAGAAATAAATAACATGCAGACTTTGCAAAAATTAAACAGTTAAGATAATGACTTCTATCTTAATATATTCTCACTAATTTTTCATGAGACACACAACACCCTCTAGTATGTGAATCAGAGACTCCCGATAGATCTCTAGTGGGGATTGGGATCCAATCGGCGTCTTAACGTAACCTCGAGGGATTCGACCAATTACATTAAGCCCGTAAAGGTAGGCAACTCTTACCAATCACAACTCCTTATGATTCCCATCCTATTTGGCCTCTGAACCACCATGGCCTTGAGGGACTCGACCAACTATGATGTTCAGTTAAGTCATCACTATTGTTACAAGATGAATCTGATTCAATGATATACTCTCGAGGGACTTGACCAAGCATACCATATCCTCAGGTCACCGGTGACATCTCTATGTCGTAGATAAGATAGCGAAACACGATATAGGTGTGTCTCGAGGGACTTGACCAACTCAACCTACACCGGGAATTGGTTCCTACCTATAACGATAGAAGGCCACGTGGGTCAATCTAATTGCCTCATGTTTGCTAACTTAATATTATTAATAGAGGAGATTTTGATTTGGTCTCCTAACAAAATATGTCACACACATGCATATTTAATATATATATCTACATCACATGCAAATATATATACATATCTAGTAGGTGTATAACTAATTACACATCACATGAGCAATCACACTAGATGATCATGGACCACATCCTAATGTGATCAAGCCCGAGCCAGTGGGCCCAATCACTCACATCAAGATCTATGTGTGCTTCGGCACATCTCCATGCCCTGTGATCATCCTTCTCGCTTCGTCGGTTCCGTCGACATCTCCATGTTGTCACAGACTTAACTAGTTTTGCCTAAGTCATGCAGCACCATTGTGTATCAGTCCGCAAAGGTCAGCCTCCCTGAAATCTCCTATGATCTCTTACGACTTGCAAAAGAGAAGATAGGACAGAGAAAGCACTTCACACTGGATCCATAAGCAATCATTTCAGCAAACACTTTATAGCCAATGCAAATTCCACCCATGGATATCACAAGCTCAGAATGGTTGCACAACAAAGGTATAAAATTGGTCCACTATAAATCGAAATGTAGTATAAGTGTCCACCTGACGTAAACTTTATGTACAAGCTGACAATGGCTGCCAGACTCACTCAAATAGGGCATTTAGCCTTTGGCAAGCCCTTTACAAGGTTTACAATCTAGAACAAATCGAAAAAGACACGGACATGCATAAGCATTACACCAAACAAGTCGTTTATAATTTGTCCATGACATTCTCCCCCACTTATTCCTTTGACATCCTCGTCGAAGCCATCATTGACGCTACAACTCCTTACCTTTGCTAGATCTTCAATCTTCTGCTCCTGCTGCGATGCGCCCCTTGGCTCCTAATTGTTCTCTACTTGTTGTTGTTGAGTCGTTGAACTTTAATCCGCCATGTTGCTTCAACTTGCCAATGACTCTGACTCTAGTGTAGGGTTGGCAGAGTTGTGCTGATCCTTGTTAGTTCTTGCGGATTCATCTGATGAAGGAAAAGATATTCTTTGATATGTGCCAGTCTTCAAATTCTTCTTATCTCTTGAATTGGATAGATGCGTGTTGGAGCTTTAACGAGCATCACCTCGCAACCTTTGAAGTTTTCAAGTCCTTCCTTCACAAAATTTTCCTATCGAATCTTTTTCCACTTAGTTGTCTCATCCAAGTAGGTTCGCATCACTTCCGCTTTTGATTGGCATTCAGTTGGGAAATGAAGCAGACGATCTACTCCCAGTAGCACTGATCATCATTGGTGAGGACTTGACAACTGTTGTCTTTCATTCGTCATTTCGAAGGGTCTTCAAATCTGTTCAGAGCTCCTCTTCTAGATAACTAAGAGAGTTGGGGTACTCGGTTTCGCCCATTCTCTTGAGAGTTAAGAAGGCAAAGGTTACTTGACTTTGCTTGCCTCCTCGAGATTGTACTTCGTACATCGAGCTAGTTACTAGACTTCACCTGCTTTTAGCTCACACTTCCGAAGCACTTGAAGTGTTTGCAATCCTTGCGCTGAGTCAGCTATTGTGATTCACCTTCTCAATGCCATTGAACTTTTGGAATGCAAGAAGTTATCACTCCAACTTGAAGCAAGTCTTTGATAGATTTGGTTGCCTTTGGGATTATACCACCTTCTCCATCATTTCTACCACATACTCTTTTGAGTAGCAAAGGTACAGCACCACATACTATTTGCTTTGTTCTTTGGTCCTGCACTCCTGCATCGACTCGAAGTCCTTCACTTATGGCTCTCTTGATGAGAAGTCCATTGACACCGATCTTACGAAGTTCCTTGGCTTATGCCCTTCAGCCTTGTCCATTCTCCTCCTCCATGACCCATATCATGACCAAGCGCTCTCCCTCTATGAGAGCAAGGGATCGATGATTCCACGGAAGTCCCACCTCTGCGGTACCATGGCACTGCCATACCCATGGCACTACTATCCATTGTCTTGCATCTGCGTCTCTTCTTCGTGATCGGTAGATCTGCCTCTGCGGCACTATGACACTCCTCTGAGTCCACCTCCATTCTAACTGATGCTCAATTTTGGGTAGTTGAGTCCCTCTGGACTTGTCATTACTTCCTCACCCTTTTTCAACCACTTGCTTCAACACCTCTATGTTCTTTGAGTAGTTCCACTTAGTTGATGGAAAGACAGACTACAACCCCCATATATGGCCTCTACTATCATGTTACAGGGCTTGCACCGCTTCTGTTCTTCTTAGCTTCATTGGTCGCAACGTTCACTTACTCGGCCTTGTCCTCTAACTTGCCAGGCTCCCTTAAGTGAATGTGAGCTCTAAAGTAGTCAACTCTTCAGCCACTCCGATTATACCTCTACATGATCCAGTCCCCCCATGGGACTAACTGGTACTTGCATCTGAACTTCTTCCTCAATAGTGCACAGCCCCCATAAGCTGATGCCCAAAGCTTCCATTCAATACAGCATTTGATGCATGCACGGAAGACCCACCTTTGCGGTACCATGGCATTCACAGCTTGAATCCATAGCTCTTCTTGCCATCGTGTTATTCACTAAAGTGGAGTTCCCAGTCGTGCTCCTGATCATACCTTTGTATGACCTGGTCCCTCATAGGATTCATTGTGTGTGTCGCCTTACCACGAACCATTCTACCACGATCCGTTGTATCATGTCGCCTCCTGGTGACATCTTCTTACATTCTGATCCTTGTGGTATGAACTCGAACTACGATATCTCCATGTGTGGACTCCGCCAACACATCGCAGGGCCTTTGCCACCTTCGATTCTGTTCGCTCCTTTGGCAATCGACCTTCGTCCACCCGCTCTCGGGTCATACTCGGACGAAGCCTAACTCTAGGATAGTCCATCGCCTAGTAGCACCTCTGAAGTCCCTTGACTTTGCTAAAATTGGTGCACCATTATCTGGATCTTGGGACTCTGCCCCTACCAGCATAATCTCCGCTACGCACTGCTTTTCTCATGACAACCCAAATAGCAACACTGTGGCATATTCTTCAAGAGTACCTACCTCTGCATCCTCTTGCCCCGTGCCAAGGCCTTCTGACACCAACTTTGCCTTTGCAAGCGATGTCGCCTTAGTTCTTCCGTCAAATGCTTCACCGAGATAAGGTGCATGTGCCTCGAAGTTTCCTTCATCTTTAGCACCATGCAAGATGAATCTACTCTATCAGAATAAGAAACCCATGGAACGACATGATCCTGCTCTTGTCTTTGCAAGAGTTCATGCCCTTGACCTTTGTCTAAGGAAAGCTTCAAGCCTCTGCTCCATGTTCTATCTTCTATGCCAACTCTCTTCATGCAGCTTGGGTACATCGCCAAGTTACCCCCAAGTTACTCTACTTCTCGATTTGCATTGCGTTAATGGTGGCCCTCGCACCCACCGTTCCACGGGTCAGCCCTCTATTGAGTCGGATCTCCCTATCGGCTCCAAGTGTAACTTCACTTTATGTTGCCTTGGGTCGCTCCCCCACTTGATCTTGCTATATGTCCACCAACGCATTGCCACTTGCGAGATCATGTAACAACTCCTTATCGCTCGCTCGATCCATCGAGCTTTGTCTTGAGGTACTCCTCAACCGGTGTGGTTCATTGCACATGATTCTCCCTCTGGAGAATCGGGACTTATCCCTCCTGGATTTCTATCCCGTTGGAGTAACTTCTCTCTTCGCCTCCTTCCCTCTGGAAGTTTTGGAGATCACCATCCCCTTGGACCACTCTGCCTTTGCTGAACAAATCGTGTACTATTCTACCTCCGCAAACGCACCTACTAGATTGTGACTCTTCGCCAATATAGCTCCCATTGCACCACTTTGGGTCTAGCAACATGTTGAACCTGCTGCACACTTCAGCCTCTTACGAAAGTATTCTGCAAATGCCGAAGAGAAAGTTTCAATGCTCCATGGCACCAACCGTCGGCTGCCTTGGGATGGCCATGGATAGTCCATTGCCAGCATACAAGCTCTTGTATGAGTATCGAATTCCATGAGTTTACAACTCCCCTCATCTCTGTGAGCTTTGCATAACTCCTTCAATCACTGAACAACCCATTCCACCTTGCACGGTCCCATCCTTTGCCAAGTGCCTCGCTTGCCTCGAGCACCATCAAGTTTGGGTGCCAACGTCGAGCCACTGCTCGAACTCAACCATCCCAACCTTTATGCGCTATGTAATTCTTCTTAGCTTGTTTGTCCTCGTGGTGCCTCTTGCACGAAGGGTTGGCCATTCCTTTGAATGCCATCCTCGGATGCCCGCTCCTCTGAGCGACTCCTTCCCCTACAACTCTATGTCCGTTTCCAAACGATCGCGCATGTTGGCTGCCCTCAACGCAGCCCCGCTAGGTCCCCCACGTTTGCATGCTAAGTGTTTCTATGTGTGCTTATCCCACTCTAATATCATCTGTCACGGACTTAGCTGGTTTTGCCTAAGTCGTGCGGCACCATTGCGTGTTAGTCAGCAAAGGTCAACCTCTCCGAAATCTCTTACGATCTCTTACGACTTGCAAAAGAGAAGACAAAACAGAGAAAGCGCTTCACATGGGATCCACAAGCAAACATTTCAGCAAACACTTTATAGCCAATGCAAATTCCACCCATGGATATCACAAGCTCATAATGGTTGCATAACAAAGGTATACAATTGGTCCACTACAGACTGAAATATAGTACAAGTGTCCACCTAACATAAACTTTATGTACAAGCCGACAATGGTTGCCAAACTCACTTAAATGGGGTATTTAGCCTTTGGCAAGCCCTTTACAAGCTTTACAATCTAGAATAAACCGAAAAGGACATGGACATGCATAAGCATTACACTGAACAAGCCATTTATAATTTGTCCGTGACAATGCGTCGGATCGTCCATCTCGACATCATGGGTCTCGCTACCGTTGCGCCTCCACTTGTAATTACAACATAATTACAGGCACACAGGCTTGACAATAAACGAGAAAAATAGAGGCTCGCAGGCCCCAACAATAATAATCACATATACACACATAACATCATAGGTCCATGATCATTTATCCATATCATACATCATAGGTATATGTTATTTTATAGGACTACTAGATAAATAATAATAGTTGATTAAACTATTTAATTAACATATATATTTTTCTAAAAATAGGAATATTCAGAGAATTATTTGAATTTTGAAAGGTATTTTGGTCATTCGGCCAAAAGGACAAAACTAAAATTTTTGAAATTATGAAGGGTATTTTGGTCATTCTATCAAAAGGGATAGAAATCAGAATTTCTGAAATTTCAAGGAGCAAAAATATCTTTTCCTAGAACCCTAATCCCTTTACTGCATTGTGGTCGTCACCACCCTACCGGCGACGGCCACTACCCGTAGGCGCGTCGCCCCTACTGCGATGGGTGCCACCGCAGTAGGCGCTTCTGCTCGCGGGCGAGTGCTGCTACCCCACAGGTAGCATTACCGCCATGGGTGCCACTCGTAGGGACCTCGTGGGCACCGCTGCCCCTACGGGAGTCTCTGCCCGTACCTTGCAGGCAGGCAGTAGGCCGCTAACCACCTGTCATCGCCCGCAGCTTGCCTACGTGCTCCTTGTAAGCAGCTGCCACCGCTGTCGTCGCTGCCGTTGCCGTTGCAGGCAGCAAGGCTGCATGCAGCCTTGCGACTGCTGTGCGAACGTAGCAAGGGTAGCAACACTTGCTACCCTTCCTCACCTTTGGTGTCAACGATTTTGAAGACAAAAACTATTCTAAATCACAACACACGCAGTTTAAGATTTGATCTTCGCACAAACAACCTGGCTCTGATACCACTATTGGGAAATCCTATAGGGTGACATCTTATGCGCAACGGAAGAACAAAAAAATAAAACCACAAATTTTTCGTAGAAAAGTTCGATCGTCGTGCGAAGATCGGTGCATCAAAACAAATCCGTGAAGACTGCATGTGTAAAAGAAAATACCCAGAAAAATCATATATCCCTGAATCCCTACAGATCTATAGGAGAGGATAAAGAAAGTCAAGCATCCTTCTCTCTAGCAGTATCCACATGGCAGGGACTGTGACAATGCACCTCTCTGGGGAGAGGAGAACAGGAGGTGACTACCAAAAGAACCCCCCAGCCTATAGAGCTTTGGATCCCTCCTATTTATCGAGGGCCCCTGTAAACCCTAATGGATCTTATCCTGTTGGGCATTGGATCTCCATCCAATTACCCAAGTCTCTTAGATTAGTGGGTCTCTAACCTAATAATCTCTTATTAGCAATTATTGGATCTCATCTTAGGATCCAATAATTCAGGGGCTTAATGGATATCCAATAAGATAGGGGCTTTAGCGGATATCTCATATCCGAACCTCTACTCGTCGCAACACCTGCCATATGTGTGTGACCCTCTAGGCCCAATATCGAGCTAGCCATGAGTCATACTTGTCAGAACTCCTTCTGACTTAGTGAATTATTATCTCTATAATAATTCACCTAACTCATCAACTGCGGACATACTAGGCCATTACGCCGCAGTCCCAGATGATACAGGGGAATCCAATCCTTTAGACCTATCTATCCTCAGTTACCATGTATCTATAGTCCCTCATCCAACTAATATCCCAGAGACCCTATATCGGGTATGATGCTGTCAGGTCCATACGGTCTCTCCTCGAGTCTTGCTCTTATCGGATTCTCTCGGAGAACTCTTTCTCTCTCAATCCGAATAACCTTGGCCAAGGATTTATTCGAGCAAGAATACATGGGATATTCCTCTCATAATACTGAGAGCGGATGATCCTCTATTGACACTCAATAGCCCTCATAAGGTTGGCTACCACTCCCAATAACCGGTTGTACTAGATCTAGAACTTTCCAAACCTATAAGTCTGGTATCAAAGAGTGGAGTACTCATATAGGATATCCTTGGTGTCTCAAGTCTAAGGACCAAATACACTATTGGGACTATAGAATCGCTGTCTGACATGAGGTATCAATAACCATCCAGCATTCCGTAGGCGGATCAATCAATGAACTTATTTCCAAATGAGCACTTGCACTGTACCCTTAGTGTCCCCACACGAGTAGTTATGAGACTAGCCACCTCCATTATATAGATGGGTATATAGTACACTAGTCTATTCGGTTATCTCGATGTCCCTCTCGAGTAACCTATGACCAGGATTATTTAGGGTCTATGTTTAAAGGTGAATTGGTCTCATTATCGTGATCTCATCACGATCTGATTCTCATTGCACAGATCCAAGGACATCACAATATATGCAACATGCAAGATAAAGTGATAAAATGCCTAATAATAAGCAAAGAGAAAGAGTGCATATCAAGTCACAAATACCAACACTCATGTGATTGACTTGTAGGGCACATATGACTAGCAGTACCACACAAGATAGTGGTAGTACTGCTAGAGCCATGATTCATGATCCCATTATAGTGGTAGTACTACCCGGTGTCGACAGTAGTACCGTTAGAACCCTATAATTTTGGGGATTTAAATTTTTGACCCTATTCTTGAAGCCTTTTGGAGTATATAAATGCCCCACTTAGGCTTGGTTGATGAAGTAACTATTCTTAAGTACAAAAATATTATAAACTCTCACTCTTTGAATATTATTTGAGTATATTCTCCCTCCTTGAGTTTAAAAGTGATTCGAAGTTGTAGGAGGTGAGTGATCTTATAAAAGAGTATGGAGGTTCTCTCCTAAGCCTATTAAATAGAGAAAAGTTATAATAAAGATAGTTAATTTTTGTCCATTAAAAAGAAGATTTGTAGTGAATGCTGGTGGCCTCAAAGAAAAAGAAATCAAGAATGGACGTAGGTTGAGAAGATCGAACGACTATAAATCAGTTTACATTCCTTCTCTTGCATTTGATTTGTTGTTGCTTACTTATTTACTTTATTCATAACCTTCACATTTTAGTTAATCGTATTTTCAATATGAATTTTTTAATCAAACTTTAAGATCAGTTCAAATTTGCTATAGCACTAATTTACCCCCACCCCACCCTCTAGTGCCAATACGATCCTAATAAATATTTAGTATAACTTACCTTAAACATTCTATCGAAATAAATTGATTTTTAAATTTATCAATTCTTACTTTTATCTCTTGGAACTTGACTTCACCTAAAAATCCTCCCTCAAAATTAGGGGTGAATTAGTGTAGCGGTAAAAACGATTCTATTTCAGAAAACTTTGATTCGATTTAAAACACGTTTCACTGATTAAGTCTGTATCGGTGAAATCATATCAGAAATGGTCTAACTTAAAAGTGTTTGCAAGTGAGTGATGAGGAAGTAGAGTAGTGAGCAAGTAAAGTAATTTACAATATAAATAAAAGCAGAACAGATATTACAAACCGATTTATAGTGATTCGGTTATCCGACCTACGTCCACTCCTGATTCCTCCTTCGTCAAGGCCACCAGCGTTCATTAGTAGTCTTCTTTCAAATGAGCAAAGACTAACTACTCTTATAATCTTCTTCTCCTTTTCACAAGTTTAGGAGATAACCTTTTACAAGCACTCACTCCTCTATAAACAGAATTCAATCTTAAGGCTAGAGGAGGGGATCTCTTAAGTGATTACAATAGTATTTTCCTACTTTTAAATTCTCTGTGCTTGTGTGTTCTAACCAGAGATGAGAGGAGTATTTATAGGCTCCAAATGGATTCAAATTTGGGCCAAATTTGGTCTCATCCCAGGTCTTCCGGGTACAAGCGGTACCATCGCCCAAGCTTTTTGACACTGGGCAGTACCACTGCTTAGTTTGATGGTACCACCGCCTAACATAGTCTTGGAGACTATGTCTTGAAGACTGAGTCACCGACGGTTCCACCGCCTATTCTAGCGGTATCACCGTCTGACCCACTTCTTGGGTCACTATTTGGGCCATTCATTTGGCCCAACATAGCCCAAACTTGGGCCAAGTTAGCCCCTAATTGAGTTGGTTAAATTTTAACCTAATTATACCTAAAACTACTTTGATCTAATAATTATTACAAAGTTAAATCAAATGTTATCCAGCATGTCATTGGTTCATCTAGCGCTTCGTCCGATTCTTCGATGCATCGTCCTCTCTTGCTGTCTATTGCCCAATCAGCCAACTCCGATCTCCTTAGCGTAATTTCGCTCTTCTTGGCCTGATGTCCGAACCCATCGTCTAAAGCCTTCTATCGATACATCGACCGATTTTTCGGCTCGATGTCCAATCTTCTAACATGTTCTCCGGCCCAACATCAATTCTTCCTACTTCAATTATCTATTCCTGATCGAAGGTACTCCTACGTCACTCAAAATGCAGTTAGATCACAAATACTATCGATTGGTTTCATCATAAAATCTGAGATTCAATAATCTCTCCCTTTTTATGATGACAACCAATTGATGACGGAGTTTAGACAAACTCCCCTTATCAATATTACTATATTGATATATCCTTTTATTGAATCTCGGATTTTGATGATGAAATCAATTAGTAAATTATTTTAATCTAATCTATATGTTGAGAAAAGTATACAGGATTAAATATGATAGCGATAAAGGCATAAAGCAAAATGAAGTGCCAGAGTAAAATTAGATCGATTCGTTGGGAGTTCGAGAGTTCATCGGGAGTCCAAAGGTTCATTAGGAGTGTTGCTGGAATTGGTTGAGAGTTCATTAGGAGCTTGCCGAAGTGTTTAGAAGTTCATTGAGAAGTTTGTTGAAAGTTTATCGGAGCTCGTCGAGAAAGATCGGAGCTTGCCAAAGAAGCTCGTCGAAACTTGCCAAGAAGATCGTGAAGTCTAGGAGCTTGCTAGGAGTCTATTGGAAGGTGTTCGAGAGTTTATCAGAAGTCTACCGAAAGTTCGTCGGAAGCTCGTTGGAAGAAACCTTGGCTTGCCAGATTTTATTTTCTTTAGTATATGTCTTAATGTCATAGTTAGCACGTAATTAGGGTTTAGTTTAGGAGGTAATCCCACTAACCTTATTAGGGGCCAACTTGGCCCAAAATTAAATAGGTTTAGGTTAGATTTAAGGCCCAACCAGGTTGCTAAACCCTGTCTGGCGATGGCACCACCAGATTGGGATAATGGAACTATCCTAGGCTTAGTCTTCCAGGAGCTTGAGCAGTGGTACGACCTAGTGTCAGAGTCAACTAGCAGTAGTACCACTAGAATTGGCGGATGTACCGCCAAGACCCTGGAAATCCGAGATGAGACCTTTTTTGGCTTCATTTTTAAAGCCAATTAGGCCTATAAATACCCCTTACTTCTCAGCTAGTTGAGTACAGAGAAGTAATAAGAATTGAACCAAAACTATAGTGAAATAGCTTACAAAAGTTGAGAGTCCACCTCCACCATTCTCTAAGTGTAAAAGTTTATAAAAGGAGAGTGAACCACTTGTAAAAGTTCTGTAAATGGGTGATTGATCTTTCCCCTTCAAGAAAGATCAATAGTGGAAGCCGGTGACCTTATCGGAGGAGGTATCGGGAGTGGACATAGGTTGGACGACCAAACCACTATAAAATTGGAGTATTCTTCTCTTAGTGCATACTTTACTTTTACTCAATCTACTTTACTTCTTTGCATCTATTCAATCTCCTCTTCTCTACTCACTTACGAACTCATTCGAATCAAATATCTTTCCAAAATGGTTTTTGTCGAGTGAATTATTTTCATCGTACGATGTTTTCCAAAATTGCTCAAATCATCATTTTTTATCCGTTACACTAATTCACCCCCTCGCCCCTCTTAGTATCATTTTGATCCTAACAATTGGTATCAGAGCGAGGTCACTCTTATTTTGATTTTAAACCCAAGAGAGATGGTATTTGCCGCCAACCAAGAGGGTCACTCAATCACACATCCACTCATGTTCAATGGGATGGATTACACCTATTGGAAAACTCGGATGAGGATTTTTCTTATTTCTATAGATTTTAAATTATGGAATATTGTCAAAAATGACTTTTAAAAGTCTTCTCTTCCGATGAACGATTGGAATGAGTTGGAAAAGAAGGCTTTCTCTCTAAATACCAAGGCTATGAATGTCTTGTTTTATACTTTAGATAAGAATGAGTTCAACTGAGATTCTATTTGTGAAACAACTTTCGATATTTGGCACACACTCGAAATCACACACAAATGCACTAGTAAAGGAGCCCAAAATAATTTTTTTAGTTCGTGCTTATGAATTGTTTTGGATGAAACCAAGTGAGTCCATTGGAGACATGTACATCCGGTTTACGGATGTCGTCAATAGACTAAAAGTGCTCCGTAAAAGTTTTTCGAACTTTGAACTTGTTAATAAAATATTGAGATCCCTTCCAAAGAGTTGGGACCCTAAAGTAACGGTCATTCAAGAGGCTAAGGACTTGAATAATTTTTCTCTCGAAAAACTTATTGAGTCATTAATGACCTATGAGATGACTTGCAACACTTATGAAGAACTTGAGAACTCCCTTCTAAAGAACGGGAAGGATATGACACTAAGAACTCATGAAGATCACTTGAAGGTAAGTTTGAGTAATGAGGACTATGATGATGACTTGGCACTCTTAACAAGAAAGTTCAAAAATTCATGAAGAGAAACAAAACTAAAAATGACTCTAAAAATAAACTTGAACTGAAGAAAGAACAAGTCATATTCTACGAATGCAATAAGCTAGGACATTTCAAAAATGAATGTCCCCAAGTGAAGAAGAAAACATCAAAAAAGAAGAAGGCACTCAAGGCAACTTGGGATGATTTGAGTGACTCTGAAGATGAGGAACAAAACAACAAGGAGATTGCCAACTATGCTCTAATGGCTACAGAAAAAGAGGTAAGTAGTTTATTAGATAAAAATTTAACTTTCAACAAACTTTTGAATGCTTTTCATGATTTGTTTAATGAATGTAGAATAATTAGTAAGAAGTTTAATTCATTGAAAAAGGAGCATGTCCTTTTAAAAAATAAATTTGAAAAACTTAAACATGGCACTCCTTCATTGCCTCCATGCATTAAGTGTGAACACTTAGAGGCACTTGAGAAAGAAAACTTACTACTCAAAGAAACTCTAGAAATGTTTAAGGTTAGTAGCAAGTCCTTGAACATGATCCTTGCTAATAAAGGTCACGTTCATAAAAGAGGTGAAATCGAATTTGTGAGTAGCTCTCATCGAAATCCAACCACCTTTGTCAAAGGCTCTACCTTGCATGTATCACCCCACACCAAATGTAACTTTTGTTACAAACCCGAACATGTTGCTTATAAATTCCCATTTAGAAAATATAGTCCACACAAACTAATTTGAGTTCCTAAAGGAACCGTAAAGAACTCAATGCAAAATGACAAATTGAGTAGATCAATTTTTGAGGCACCCAAAGTCAAATGGGTACCTAAAAATCATCTTTTTTTGTAGAAATGTTTACCATCACAAGCTAGGAGCAAGAGATGGTACCTTGATAGTAGATGCTCAAGGCACATGATCGGAGATCCATCTCAATTCTCTAAGCTCTCTAACCAAGACGAATGGTATATCACCTTCGGAGACAACAACAAGGGTAAAATTATTAGCAAGGGAACCATAGGTAACAAATCAAACTTTTTAATTGAAGATGTGTTGTTGGTAGATGGCTTAAAGCATAATCTTTTGAGTATTAGTCAATTATGTGATGAAGGATACATCATTAGTTTTGAATCCAATGCTTGCATTATTGAAAAACCACACAAAAATACATCTATGATTACTCTAAAATAAAATAATATATACACTATTGACATTGATGATCTTCGTAATGAAATGTATTTTACAGTTTTGAATGATGATGCTTGGCTTTGGCATAGGAGATTAGGTCATGCTAGCATGAAACTAATCTCTCAAATCTCATCTAGAGGACTCGTAAGAGATATTTTTAATATTAAGTTTGTCAAAGACAAAGTATGTGATGCATATCAACTAGAAAAATAAATAAAAAATAGTTTCAAATCAAAGAATCAAATAAGCACCTCTAGACTATTATAATTGATCCACATGGATTTGTTTGGATCAATTGATATAATAAGTCTAGGAGGTAGCAAGTACGCCTTTGTAATTGTAGATGATTATAGTAAATACACTTGGACATACTTCTTGGCATACAAAAGTGATTGCTTTAAGTGTTTTTTGATGTTTTGTAAACTTATTAAAAAAAAGGCTTTATGATTTCATCAATTCGAAGTGCTTACGATGGTGAATTTTCAAAACTGTGATTTCTAAAACTTTTGTGAATCCAATGGATACAACCACAATTTCTATACTCTGAGAAATCCTCAATAAAATGGAGTATTAGAAAGAAAAAATAGGAGTTTACAAGAAATGGCAAGAACCATACTGAACAAACATAGCCTACCCAAATATTTTTGAGCTGAAGCCGTTAATATGGCATGCTATGTCATGAATAGGGTTCTAGTAAGACTATTACTTTCCAAAACTCTTTATGAATTATAGAATAATAAAAAACCAAACATTTCGTATTTTAAAGTTTTCGGTTGTAAATGTTTTATCTTGAATGAAAAAGATGCCTTAGGAAAGTTTAATACAAAATCTAATGAAGGCATTTTTCTTGGTTATTCTTCTATTTCGAAAGTCTTTCATGTCTTTAATAAAAAAAACTTTGGTTATAGAAGAATCTATTCATGTTGTCTTTAATGAAGTTTCCAAATTTAAGAAAACTGATTTTGATGATGATCTTGATTTTAATGCCTTGAATATGAATGAAACCTCTCCTCCCACTAGCAACTTGGATGCATCTTCTTCCGAAACATCCTTACCTAAGAAATGAAAGTATATAGATGCTCATCCTAAGGAGCTAATAATAGGAGACACATCAAGAGTATTCAAACTCGTTCTTCTTTTAAAAATCTTTGTACCAACACTGCTTTTCTTTCTCAAATTGAACCTAAATGCATTGATGAGGCCTTGAAAGATGATTCATGGGTTATCACAATGCAAGAGGAATTGAACCAATTTGAGAGAAATGAGGTGTGGAAGCTTATTCCTAGACCTAGTGACCCTTTAGTTATTGGTACTAAATGGGTCTTTAGAAACAAGTCAAATGAATTTGGTATTATGGTTAGAAACAAGGCTAGATTAGTGGCCAAGGGTTTCAACTAAGAAGAATGTATCAATTATAAAGGAACCTTCGCTCTTGTGGCAAGATTAGAAGCCATAAGGATGCTCCTTGCCTATGCTAGTAGTAATAATTTTAAATTATTTCAAATGGATGTCAAAAGTACTTTTTTAAATAGCTTTATTTCTGAAGAAGTTTATGTTGAGCAACCACCCGGATTTGAGAACTCTCTTTTTTCTAATCATGTGTTTAAGTTAACTAAGACTTTCTATGGTTTAAAACAAGCCCTAAGGGCTTAGTATGAGAGACTTAGTTCCTTTCTTATCCAAAATAATTTCTCTAAAAGTAAGGTCAATATTACATTATTTATTAAGTTGAAAATAATTTTCTTGTTATTCAAATTTATATTGATGATATTATTTTTGGTTCGACAAATGAGTCCTTACGCGAATCATTTACCAAGTGTATGAGCCAAGAGTTTGAAATGAGTTTAATGGGTGAACTTACAAATCAAACAACTTAGTGATGGTATATTTCTTAGTCAAACTAAATATATATTAGAATTGCTAAAATGGTTTAATATGGATGGATCAAAGGCTATCAATACACCAATGAGTACTTCCACTAAGTTAGACATGGATGAAAGTGGAGAAAGCTTTGATCAGAAAACTTATAAGGGTATGATAGGTAGTTTACTATACCTCACCACAACTAGACTGGACATCATGTTTAGTATAGCACTTTGTGCTAGATTTCAATCTAATCCTAAGTTATTATATTTTAAAGTCGTTAAAAGAATTCTTAGATATCTTAAAGGAACCCTTAATCTAGGTTTATGGTATCCAAAATATGAAAACTTTAAACTAGTTGCTTATGCGTATGCTGATTTCGCCGGATGTAGAATAGATAGAAAAGGTACAACTAGAATATGTCAATTTTTGGGCCATGTACTTGTCTCTTGATCTTCCAAAAAATAAAATTTGATTGCACTATCCATAATCGAAGCCGAATACATAGCAGCAAGTGCATGTTGTGGACAAGTTGTATGGATGAAAAATACATTAGAAGACTATAACATTCACTTAAAGAATATTCCCATAAAATATGATAACACAAGTGTAATATGTTTAACAAAAATCTCATTCAACACTCTAGAATTAAATATATTAACATTAGGCATCACTTTATATGAGATTACATAAATAATCAATATATAATCTTAGAATTTATTGATGTGAAACATTAATTAGCTGATATTTTTATAAAACTCTTAAATGAAGAACAATTTGATTTCATTAGAAGGGAATTAGGCATGTTAAATTGCCCGAATGCTTGAGTTTGTTGTATGACTTTTTCAAAATTTTTTGATTTCATATCATCTTCCTCCTATCTTGGTTTTTCATAAATGGAGCTTTTATCAAATCATTTTCCTCCTATTTTGGTATCAAGTTCATTTCATGATTTTGATAACTCTTGATACCCTTGCTCCTTCACTTGATGATTTTTGTTACTCTTGAGAATCCTCCCCTTATTCATGAATTTTCATTTATGGATTTCATTGATGGATTTTATTTCATGGATTATACGTACTTTAGCTCTTGATGAACTCAATTTCCGTTAGCTTGAACGGATTGCTTTCATGATTCACGGACTTCTCTTTTTAAATTTTTATGTCATGAGATTTTGATTAAAAGTAGAATTTTTTATGAATTTTTTGAATACTCTCTTTTCCTTCTACTTTTAAAATTCAATACGGGTTTCATTCACATCTTTAGATCTTAATGTGAATTTAATATGGATTTGTTAAATGTCATGAATGATGTATGAATCTTTTTATGTATAGAAGAATCATTTACATCACTCATGAACGAACATTCATGACTCTTATATGAATTTTCATGATTCATGGATTTTTATTCATTGACTTTCTTTGAAAAATGTTAAAATATTATTTACAGATGTCATGAAATGACTCTTGAATCTCTTTATTCATTATTTTTATGTCATAAACTCTTGATGAAAAGTAGAAGTTTTTATGAAATTTTTGATTGCTTGAATGATTTATTTTCCTTCTACTTCATGAATTTTATTTGATCGAAATATAGATTTCATTGACATCTTTAGCTCTTATTATGAATCTCTCTTGATGAAAAGATTTTTTGATCACTCAAACGAATTGTTTTCTTTGTATTATTCATGAACGTTCAATATATCGATTCTTCTTGATAGTATCATGGACTTTTCTTTCTCCTTTTCTTTTTCAAGAAGAATCCGATCACATTTGCATCCTTAAAATTTACTTGAGCAAAACAATTGCCCATTTCCTTTTTGTTGATGGCAAAGGGGGAGAAATTGGTAAATTGATGAAAATTTGATATGTATGCTTGAACTATACTTTATATCGCAAATGTCTAAAATGCATCGTATGTATCGTAAATACTTGAATGTATTGCGAATGGTTGAAATATGATTGGTATCATCAAATGCATTGTAAAAACTTGAAAAATATCAAAATGTATCGCATGTATCGTAAATGCATCGTATGCATTGCAAATGATTAAAATGTATCATGCTCATTATCATATCAAAATGATGAATGTCTATCATTATCATGTGATATCGAACTTATCATACTTATTTATCCTACTTGAAATTGACATCATGCCTCGATACAATAAATTATCATTTGGTATCAAACTTCAAGTTTGTATTATGCTTAATCTCTTACTTGCAATTGGTATCATGCCTCGAAATGATGAATTGTCATCTTGTATCAAACTTGAAATTTGAATCTTGCTAAATTTCATATTTGAAGTATGTATCTTGGAAATGATAGTTGTTTATCATCATTTAATATTGAACTTGAAAATGGATGTCATGCTTTGACATCATTTTTGTACTAAATATATGGTATCATATTTTGAGATGAAAAATCATGATTGGTATCATGCTGTGCATGTCGATAAGTTTAAATATAACGTATTGGTTTGGTGCTTGAATAAGGCTTTGAATTCAAGTGTGTCTTTTCTCAAGTATAGCATATAGATAGGGGGAGTTAAGGTTAACTGGTGGTAAATTGTTAACTTGTGGTAAATTCAAGTGTGTCTTTTCATCATCATCAAAAAGGGAGAGATTATTGAATCTCAAATTTTGATAATGAAATCAATTGGTAAATTGTTTTGATCTAATCTATATATTGAGAAAAGTGTACAAGATTAACTATAATAATAAATGCATAAAGTAAAATGAAGTGCCAAAGTCAAGTTTGATTGATTCGTTTGGAGTTTGAGAGTTCATTGAGGGTCTGAAGGTTCATCAGGAATGTTGGCGAAATTGGCCGAGAGTTCATCAGGAGCTTGCCAAAGTGTTCGGAAGTTCGACGAGAAGTTCATCAGAAGTTCGCTAGAGCTCGCTGAAAAAGATCGGAGCTTGCCAAAGAAGCTCGTCAGAATTCGTCTAGAAGATCATGAAGTCCAGGGGCTTACCAGGAGTCCACTGGAAGGTGCCTAAGAGTTCGTCGGAAGTTCATCGGAAGCTCGTCGGAAGAAACCTTGACTTATTGGATTTTATTTTCTTTAGTATATGTCATAATGTCGTAGTTAGCACATAATTAGGATTTAGTTTGGGAGGTAATCCACTAACCCTGTTAGGGGCCAACTAGGTCAGAAATTGGATAGGTTTGGACCGGATTCAAGGCCCAACCAAGTTGCTAAACCTTGCTTGGCGATGGCACCGCCAGACTAGGGCAGTGGAACCGCCCTAGGCTCAGTCTCCCAGGAGCCTGGGCGGTGGTACCGCTAGTCTAGCGATGCTACCGCCCCATTCCAGTACTCGGGACTCTATTCTGGTAGTAGTACCGCCCATTGTCAGAGTCAACTAGTGGTGGTACCATCCAGTGTTAGAGTCAACTAGCGGTGGTATCACTAGGATCCCAAAAATCCAGGATGTGATTTTTTTTTTTTGCTTCATTTTTGAAGTCAATTGAGGCCTATAAATACCCCTTATTTCTCAACTGGTTGAGTATAGAGAAGTGATAAGAAATGTACTAAAACTATAGTGAAATAGCTTGCAAAATTTGAGAGTTCATTTGTACCATTCTCTAAGTGTAAAGTTTGTAAAAGGAGAGTGAACCACTTGTTAAAGCTCTGTAAAGGGGTGATTGATCTTTCCCCTTTAAGAAAGATCAATAGTGAAAGCCGGTGACCTCATCGGAGGAGGTATCGAGAGTGGACGTAGGTCGGATGACTGAACCACTATAAAATTGGTGTATTCTTCTCTTGGTGCATACTTTACTTTTGTTGCAATCTACTTTACTTCTTTGTATCTGTTCAATCTCCTATTCTCTACTCACTTATGAATTCATTCGAATCAAACGTCTTTCCAAAACAATTTTCGTCGAACGAATTATTTTCATTATACAAAGTTTTTTGAAATTACACAAATCATCATTTTTTATCTACTGTACTAATTTAAACCCCACGCCCCTCTTAGTACCGTTCTTGATCATAACACCTTTAAGTTCAAAAAAAAATCATGCAATAATCAAAATGTTCAATACATCATTCAATGCATAAAATCATCATTATACTTCTCCCTCTTTGTCATCAACAAAAAAGAAAAGTACATCTAGCTAGTTTTAAGAATATGTAAATTTTGCAACATACTAGCAAGATTTACATCACTTTACAATATTTATGATCACTAAATCATCAAGTTTTAAAGATGTGTAAGATTGCAAGTTTTTTAAGTTTGTACTTTTTACTTCTTTTGAGATAGAAACTCTTTACTTCTCTTTGTGATATTCAAGCTAGCACCTTTTGCTTCTTCTCTTTTGAGAAATGTAAGCAAATTTTGCATTTGCAAGCTAGCAAATTTTTGCTTCATTGAAGTGTGCAAGCTAGCAAACTTTACGATACATAAGCAATTTTTGCTTCCTTTTGTAAAATACAAACTAGCAAACTTTCTCCCCCTTTGCCGTTATAAAAAAAAAGGGAGGAATACAATGATATAATTTTTATTTTCACAATAATGATTCATCATAAAAGATATCAAGAAAGAACAATTTCTTTTACATCAATTTGCAATTCATGACAAAGATTAATAACAAGGATAAATCAATGTTTCAATCATATCATGAAGTATATAAACCATACATACAAAGAAATTTTATCATGAAAGATATTAATATGAAAAATTAACAAAGATCAATTTGTGAATACCAAAAGACATCATTCATTTTGACAAATCTCCTCTTTTAGTGATCAATGAAAAGAAACCTTATGAGATCAAAGATCTTTAAAAAAATCATAAGTGTTAATTATCAAGAAATCAAGATCATGATTCATAAATATTCTCTTTAGCGAAAAGCAACTTAAAAGATCTCGATTTATGCATAAGAAATCTCAATTCACCATAATTCATAAAAATAAGTCATGATTCCGAGAGATCAGAGAAGAGTCATGAATTATTTGAAAAAAAAATCTCATTGAAATTCGAATCATCAAAATCACTTTCATAGTTTACGAGATTCATAAAATAGATTCATCACTAAGAATCACATGTTGAAAAATTGAAAACATAGAGACAAAGAAATTTTTTTAAAAAATGCTTTCCTCTTTTTAGTTGTTTCAATTCATGCATTGATTTCATATAAACTTGCCTTAGTTTTTATGCCAAAACCATGCATCATTGTATAAATCCGAAAAATAATTTTCATCATAAAGATCATCAAGACCAAACAATTTAAACATAAAGCATCTTCAAACAAAAGATTCAATTCATCATGATAATACATTTTCCTTTTTATATGTTTCAATTCGTGCGCTTTGATTTCATATAGGCATACTTAAGTTAATCATACGAAAGTCAGGTATCATGTTTAGAACTGAAAAGCAATTCAAAATCATCAAGATACACATGATTGCTTCTTATAACATACAAGGAATTAATCTTATTTGATGTGCAAATATTACCATAAAACATGCAATTGTCATGCTCATTTTTTTATTTTTCAAAATCACTAGAAAGATAAACATGATATATATATATATATTTATATTTATATTTATTTATTTCTTTCTTTCTTTCTTACAAACTAAATTAAGCAACTTATGAAAAGATCAAGTAATTTCATAATAAAGTAAAGAAGTTTTGATTGAGTTGCTTACCTTATTATCAAAAGCCATCAAAGCATAATTTGCCATCTCGCCTTCAGATGCACTCGTTTCGTTTTTGAGTGCTTTCTTCTTCTTCTTCACTTTTATGTACTTGTCTTTGGAGCGCCCTAGTTTCTTGCATTCATAGCAAGTGATTGTGTTTGAATTGAGTTCATTTTTATTCTTTAATTCTTGTTTTATAAATTTTTTTAAATTTTATCGTCAAAAGTTCTATGTCATCATCACTTGAGCTTTCGCTCGAGTGATCTTCTATAGTTTGAAGTGTCAAATCCTTCCTATTCTTTGGAAGGTGGTTCTTAAGTTCATCATGTCCTATAAGTATCATTTCATAGGTTATCAAAGATCTGATGAGTTCTTCCAATGAAAAATTATTTAAGTTTTTTACCTTTTGAATAGCAGTTACTTTCATATCCTAATTTTTTGAAAGAAATCTTAAAATCTTGTTTAAAAGTTTAAAATTAAAAAAATATTTATCAAGACTTTTTAAACTATTGATGACATTTGTAAAATGGGTGCACATGTCACCAATAGTTTCACTTAGTGCCATTCGTAAAAGCTCAAAATCGTGCATCAAGAGAGTCTTTGACTCTACTAGTACCTTCCTATGTGATTTTAAGTGTATGCCAAATGTCATAAGTTGTTTTGCAAATAAAAATCCGATTAAACTTGTTTTTTGTCCAAGGCACAAAATAAGACCTTCATAGCCTTTGCATTTAACGAAAATGATTTTTTCTCAAAATTATTCCATTCATTCATGGGTTTAGAGGGTGTTTGAAAATCATTTTCAATGATGTTCCATAAATCCAAATCCAAAGAAAGCAAGAGAACTCTCATTCAAGTTTTCCAATAAGTATAGTTCGCTCCATTGAACATGGGAGGACGAACGATAGAATGACCATCTTGAAAGTTGAAAAGAGCCATTTCTTTTTGGTGTTAATCCAAATGAGAAATAACGAAACTCTGATACCAATTGTTATGAACAATATGGCACTAAGAGGGGGGGGTGAATTAGTGTAGCGGTAAAAATGATTCTATTTCGGAAAACTTCAATTTGATTCAAAACACGTGTAGATAATGAAGTCCATATCGATAAAATCGTATCAGAAATGCTCTAACTTAAAAGTGTTTGCAGGTGAGTGATGAGGAAATAGAGTAGTGAGCAAGTAAAGTAATTTACAATATAAATAAAAGTAGAATAGAAATTACAAACCGATTTATAGTTGTTCGATCATCTGACCTATGTCCACTCTTGATTTCTCCTTCATCGAGGCTATTGGATTTCACTAGTAGTCTTCTTTCAAATGGACGAAGACTAACTACCCTTACAACCTTCTTATCCTTTTCACAGGTTTAGAAGACAACCTTTTATAAGTACTTACTCCTCTCTAAACAGAATTCAATCTTAAGGCTAGAGGAGGAGATCTCTCAAGTAACTACAATAACATTTTCCTACTTTTAAATTCTCTGTGCTAATGTGTTCTAACCAGGGAGGAGAGGGATATTTATAGGCTCCAAATGGATTCAAACTTAGAGCTAAAACTAGTCTCATCTAGGGTCTTCCGAGTACTAGCGGTACCATCGCCCAAGCTTTCTAACACTGGGCAGTACCACTGCTTGTTCTGGCGATGCCACCACTTGACCCACTTCTTGGGTCACTATTTGAGCCATTCACTTGGCCCAACACAACCTAAACTTGGGCCTAATTGGCCCCTAATTGAGTTGGCCCAATTTCAACCCAATTACACCTAAAACTACTTTGATCTAGACAATTATTACAAAGCTCAATCAAATGTTGTCTAGCATGTCATTGGTTCATCTAGCACTTTGTCTAATTCTTTGGTGCATCGTCCTCTTTTATGACCTATTTCTTAATCGACCAACTCCGATCTCTTTGGTGCAATTCTACCCTTCTCGGCCCGATGCCCAAACCTATCGTCCGAAGCCTTCTGCCTATATGTCGACTGATCCTTTGGCTCGACGTCCAATCTTCTAACATGTTCTCCTCTGGCCCAACGTTGATTCTTTCTACTTCAATTGTTTATTCCTGATCGAAGATAGTCCTACGTCACTCAAAATACACTTAGATCACAAACACTATCAATTGGTTTCATCATCAAAATCCGAGATTCAACAAAAATGAGTCTTATATTACTACTTTAAACTATTTTATTTCTCATCACTAATTTTTATTACATTTAAATGAGTTGTGCAAAAGTTCATGTTAGCTTGATATTACTTCATGTGTGCATATGTATACTTTTGTTGTTTTACATATTCTTCTAATATAATCATATTTATCTTTTATCCAAATATCCTTTTATACTCTGATATTTATGAAATAATGTCGACCCATTGTCAGAAATAGAAAAGGAATTTGACCTAAACGTGGGTGAAGGATGAAGCTCTCAAATGCAAGAGACTTATGTTATATAGCTATCTGAGAATAGGTGGAGTTATATTATGTTATGATTCCACTACACCATCAATATTCCTTTAATATGATTTCGAAGGACATATTTATGTGTATATATTCTTTTGATATTAATGAATGAATGAAATATCAAATACAACGCTTAAACTTATGCCTTATGTGTTACTATGTCAAATATGAAATGTCAAAAGGATCTGCTTATGTGTTGTTATATATTCTTGATATGCTTATATGATGCTTTTTGCTTTATTGTTATGAATGAATCAAATGAAATGACAAATAGGACTATATTCTTGAGCTCATTGACTTATATTTTGATATTGATTTGCTTATACTCTATTTCTTGCTCCCT